>CM077467.1:7026249-7361249 GCA_039654755.1 Calcarius lapponicus | reverse complement strand
TTGTCCACAATATTTTGAAAACATTTACACTCACAGTAATAGGCAATTTTATCACAAAGATTCTAGGCATGAGAACTACTGAGTTCATTTGCTTCCATTTGGATCTCCAAAATGAATGGATTGCACCATTTAATGAAAACTCTGTGTTCTGAAATTCAAGCCTTAAAATTATAAAGATGTTTCTGTGCTTTATATCCATTGCTCTCTCACAGTCATTTGTATTAAAAATATTTGCCTCCACTTTTATTTGTTTTACATTACGAAATAACAAAGATACGTGGTGAGTTAAAAGCAATCCTGAATGCTAATACCTGGGAATTAAATGGAGAGGATAACAATGGCCTAATGTCTACACTAAATTAATATATACTATAAAAGATATGATGCATACTGGGCTGGTGTTCCCAGCAGAGCCATTATTTTGGAATGGGCTAAACAAACAATGATCATCCTTTCAGTAATGAGTGATGGTCTCCAGTCTGCTGCCTTCTCACTCACAGTATGTAAATGATGCTCCCGAGCTTTGATCCAGGGACCCAAAACATTTGCTTAGGCACTAAAGAAATGAAAATTGCTCTGAACTAGATAAAAGTAGGACAGAGCAGAGCTGTTAAGGTTTCACAGCACGGGCAAGATTCGATGGCTGGCAGGGCAGATGGTTTAAGCTAAGAGGTCAAGCAAAAGCACTGAGCACCTAGTAACAGCAGGGAAAAAAATCTCCACCTCCTTCTCCACGCACAGCATGCCCAGACACCCCAAACACAGTTCCCACTCCCCAGACATGACCCTTTTCTGCTGGCACAGGGGGTCCCCTCACCCCATGTCTCAGATGAGCACATGGGTATGGCCACTGCTCCTCTTCTCTCCCACCTACAAGTGTCCTCTGCCACTGGCTGCTCTCCTCTGCACCCACCCTGTCAGCAGCTGCCTCCCTCCAGTACAGCAGGGCCAAGCTGAGCTGGTAAAGAATCTCATTTTGGGCTGACCCTCTCTTATTACCCACGGGAAGGTTCAGAAAATCAGGGGTTTGCATGCAAAGGCACGGGGTGTTTGCCCAGAGACAGATCAATAAAACACCTTGTGCCTCAAGCCCTAGATTGATCTTTGCTGCTTTAGGAAACTGCTGTTAGCTCATCAGTTGGGGCTGCTCATCACATCCCTGTGTACTTCCTGAAAACCTTTGTTTCCACAGCATCTGAATTTCACCTCTGCATTTGGCTGGCAAATGGTGACTGCTTGGCTCCAACAAAAAGAAAACACACGTCAGCTTTGAGATAAGCAGGCTCTCAGTGTGTAAAACAGAGCTTTAGCTGGCACTGGGGCCTCCAGCTTATTGAAAGGAGCAAGGTCTCAGTTCAGCCTGAGGAGGTCCCAGTGTCACTGTTGGGTACAGGTAAGGGCAGGAGTGCAGCCTGCTTGAAGCCCTGGGGCAGATGGGCAGGGCTGGGCTGTGGCAGCCCTGGCCAGGGCTGGGGTAACCCCTGCTGCTGAGGCACCCACAGCTGCTGGGAGGATGAAGTCTTTTTCAGACGAGAGAGGAAACCTTATTTGCACAATAGCACAATTAGAATAACTTGATTAAAAGAAATGCAAACGAGCCATTAGGTTTGCTTTGTCTCCCTGTAATGTGATTCATCTTATAGTATCTGTGCAGGAAGGGGGAGAAGATAGATGAAATAAGTACAGAAAAGCCTCCTGTGTGATGAAAATAATGTATTTATTAAAATAACAACCACAATCATCACCAGCCCAACTGCTGCAGCTTTCCTTTATGGAATTGTCTATCTTGTCTGGAATAATGGCTAAACAGGGTTGTGGCCAGGGCATTTAAAACCACTTTTACCATCATTTGTCATTCAAGTGATGAAGTGGATGCTCCAGCCTTGTCCCCAGCTGCCCCTCTCCTCCACCACTTCCATAAGATGTGCAAACGAGCAACTTTGATAATTTGACTTCTCCTTTGAGACTGGGTAAAACCAGATTATGGAGTCAAAAGGTATCACCAGGAGACAGACAGCGTGGAAGGCACCACTCTACTCCCTGAGGAAACAAGTCTTAAAATGAGTGGAAAAGCACAGAGCAGTGAGATGGTCATTGCATGGGAGAAGAAGCAAAGCCAAGAGCAAGGAAATATCAGGGAAAGGACCAAAGAAATGCTGTGGTGGGAGAGAGGTGGAAGCCCTGCTAGCATCTCATAGAATAAGACCCTTACCTAGTACAGGGTATGCAAATGAGTGAAGGCATGGAGCAGTGGGGTGATGAGTAAACTAATTAGAAAATGAGGCTTGATTATTCATGGACTTGATGTATCAGAGAGCAGCTAATCAAAGGAATAATACAAGTTTGCATATTCTTTGTGATGTGGGCATCAAAGTCTTCCTTCTTGTCACCGCGGCATCACTGCTGCTCATTCCTAAAACCAAATACACTTGATGCAAGTGTAACATCTTGCTCTGTAATAGGAGATGGGTCTTGGAAAGGCTGAGATGCTCAAAAGAGCTCTGATTTTTCCAGCTATTGAACTGATCTTGCATTTATCTTTACTTATAGATCTTGCCTCCCTGAATACAAACATTGCCCAAAGCTCTTTGGGTGTGTGGTAAACTGGGCAGCCTTTAAAAGCTTGAGCCAAAGATCCCGATACTCAAGGGACCCAACTTGCAAGATAATTGCAAAATAATCCCTTACAGTTTCATTTTGCTGTGGGCTGATGCTAAATAAACTTTGTCTAAATGTCACATAGCATTTAGATGGACTTGGCAGGAGGTATTTGCACAGAGCTGGGTGCAGGAAGCTTTCAGGAGCGCCTCCTTCCCAACACATGGCATCAGAAACCTCCTGTCCAGGCTGTTCACTGCAGCAAATCTTGGAGCCAGACAAAAGGCAGGCTAGCTTTCAAGTTACAAGGCATCAGCAGAATTCCCATTTCACACATAGCTCTCTGTCCTGTGAAAGGTTTTAAAGGAGGACCTGATGTGGGACTGACACCTGGCCATGTCCCAAGCGTCTGGGCACCAGTTGGAGGGTGAATGAATGATACTGCCCCATCACCACTGATTCTTTCCCAGCATGAAACTGGCTGAGAAACTGCTGAAACATCAAATTCCCTTTTGATGAGGACAGCCTGGGACAACTCCAGGGAACAGGATCCATGGGGATGAAAGGGCTCTTTCAAGTATGCCTCTGAATCAGTGGGAAAAGTGAGAAGTTGGGATTGCTCCTGCCACTGTTTGCTTGTCTGGATAATTACAGTGATGGGTATATTAATACCATCTGGCATCAGATCCAAAGAGCAACCAGGCATTGATAGAGATTACTGGTGAGGTGTGTGAAGAACCCTCTTGGAGGTGCTTATGAGCAGATTAGGAGGAATTAGAAGGAGCGTGAGCCAGCAAAGCCCAGGGCTGCAGACCATATGGTCCAAGGGACACTTTGTGCCCACTTTGAAGATATATAATGCAAAACTGGTGCATCTGACCTAGTTCAGGACAAAACCTGCAGCATTTGCCTGATTAAGGTGGGTAAGAGACTAAGATAATGTACAGTGGTCTTCAACAGTGGTTTTATACTGAAGAAAAAGGCTGTTAAAAGAACTCATACAAATGTTTGTTGAATCTTCCTAAAACCCAGGGGGAGCAGCCAGCCCTGAAGGAACTGTGAGAAAAGATTTAATATTACCTCAGAGTATCTCAATATGTAGTCCTGTGTAGAGTGAAAGCAGTGGGATTTGGTCCAAAGACATTCAAGACATCTGAAAGGTGAAATTTGCCCTTCACAGTGAAATTATTCCAGTTTAACAACACTGGTTTTGAAATAGATTTGGTTCAACTGGTACCGCCTTTTGTCTGCACACTCTTCAATCCTAGAGCAGTTTAGTATCAATTTATCTTAATTTGGTGTCATTCTGTGTACAGACTGCATCTTGGATGCTGAATAAATATTTGCTTGTTGAAATTGATGCTGAATTTGGGTAACACAGTGCTGTGGAATTAACCTATGTGACAGAGGATCAGATGCAGGTGCAAAAAAAATCTCAGGAGGAGGTCTTAAATTTCAGATGACTTCATGCAATTACCTAGTTTTTAAAATGAACAGGAGAATAAATGAAGGTGAAGCAAAAATAATCTCAAGCATTACCAAATAATAATAATAATAAAAGAAGCTTTGAGGACAGCTTCTTCCAGCAGCAGAGCTGATGAATCTTCAGGGAGTGATCCCACAGTCCAGTGAAACAAAGAAATGCTCATTTCGCAGTGAGGTTTTGCAACTGCAGATTTACCAGGAATAGCAAATAAATAATTCACAGTTTCTGAGGATGCAGAGATAAATTTTCTTTCTTTTACTTCAAATCTAGGTCTGACAAGCTGCTAAAGGCCTACAGCAAGCATCCCCCTATAAAATAGAAAATGAGGGACAAAACAGGAGTTTCACATTCCAGTTATGTGTAAAAAAAACTCCTAAAAAGGAAAAAGCTCCCTTTCCTCTGCACCCCACCCCCCACACACATTGCTGCCATGAGTCCACAGGGAAACAGAATATTCGTGTTATTATTACACTGAAACTTCTGGAAAAGAAAACAAAAATACAATTAAACATTTAAAATTTCATCTCAACAGAATTCAGTAGAAAATCCCCAGCTGGACTGGATGTAAATTACAGATATTACAGATATGAGTGCAGCAATTTCTTGCAGTTTCCCAAAGACACTCAGGGTTCATAGCATTACAACGCTTTGCAATAACTCACAGAAAAGCAGGGCAGTGTGAATTGATACCTCCTGATCCTAAATTCTACCCCCTTGGCCTGGGCCAGCCCTGTGTTTGCATCCCTGCAGCCCCAGGCTGCCCTTGGAATCCCTCTTTGTGGAGGCGCTGCCAGTCCTGCACGTGCCTGAGCTGCCACTTCACTGGATCAAAACAGTAGCAGCTATTTTCATCTGCTGCTGGAATACATCTGAAGAAATTCCTTGCAATGCCTTCCTTCTGTTCCCAGCTGACACAGAGCCCATGGCAGGGAGTGCAGGTGCAGATCATGTCTGGCCAGAGCCTCCACTCCTTGCCTTGGACAGGAGATGGGCTGCTAGTCCTGCTCTCACCCTCCTGCTCAGAGCTTTGGGAATGCTGAATCCATGGCAGGGATGGCTGGGGACCAGCAGCAGGCTCACCACAACCTCAGCATCCCCTCACCCCTCTGGCACCAACGGGAGTTTTTCATGCCCCAAGCTGAGGGCTGCAGTCAAACACTTGCTGTGTGTACTACAGCATCTGGTCCAGCACTGCTGAAATCAGAGCAGCCAGCAGATGACCTTGCTTTGGGTCTTGAACCTTTGCTAACTGCTCATTGATATAATCAGAAATTGAGTGGGCAGAGCAGAGGGGGTCAGTGCTTTGTTTCCTGCCCTCTCACAGGGACAGGGGCCACTGCTGTGTGTGTACACTGTTACTCACAGATGTGCTCTAGGTGTCTGTGCAAGAATTACCTGTTCAAAGAAATGATGAGATCATATTATTATAATGTATTTTCCAGCTCATCATTCCCTATTAAAGATCTACAACACATAATGCTGGCATGGCACACTAAGGGGTGGAGGACAGCACCTCTCAGCATCAAAATTTAGGAGATTCCCTACAAGAATATGTGTGCTCCTACTGCACAGAGCTTTACAGACCTGCCTAAGTCCCAAGTGATATAACAGTTTTCCAAGAGCTCCCTCTAACTCTGAATTTTTGAGGGACTTAGGATAATTAATCTGGCTGTGACACTATGCAGAACACTGTAACAACCAGAAGAAAAATAACTTGTAAAAAATATTATTTTCTTTCATGCAAAGAATCAAACTTTAAATGATTCCATCTGTCACTTTCATCTGCACCCTGTTTCATTGGCTGGATTTTGCTCATTAAGATAAATTTCAAGCTAGCAGATCATTTTTACCTTCAGGGCTTTGATGAAATGTAGTGTTTGGGACTTCCTCCCCTCCTCCATTTTTGACAGCCTTGACAGAGGAATAAATGTTTCTCTCTTACGCTGCTTTGCAATTGTATGGAATGGCTTTGACCTTCCAAAAGGGGAACACTACAGTCAAATTCCTCCTGCTTTCCCCGTGGGACTAGGAGCTGGCCAAACTCTTCCAATAAAAGTTTCCCACTCGACTTTGCATCATTAAACCCTCTTTTCTTTATTACTCCATCTCCTCAAAACTTCCTTAGCAAACATCTAGCCCTTTCAAAAAGTGGGCTGGAGAGCTTCCATCCCATGCAAATGGTTCAAATATCTTTGTTTCTTCCCTGAAAAGACATAAAAGCAATTTGTTGGATTCCTTACCCCATAACCAAACACAACTGTAAACTGTGCACTCTGTGTGTTACAGCTCCCTGTGCTTTCAGTCCCAGTGACTTATTTCACTGTAAGTGTTAATTATACATTGGAATGGTTTCATGAGGGATGTGATAAATCATCTGCCACTTAAAGTCTTTAAATCATGGCTGGGTGTTTTCAGTGGGGTCCTGCTCTGCGCCTGGAGCACACAGAGGCTCGCAGTGCATTTACAGAAGGGTAAATAATCACAGGGATATAATCACATGGTCATGGTCAGCGGGGCTATTGAGGAATTAGGGGATGGGCGGGATGGCCTTTGTCATGCAGGATGTAAGATTAGTCGGACTTAATGGTCTGTTTTGGCCTTTAAATCCATGAATAGGGAAAAAGAAAGAGGAAAAAGAAAACAAAAAAGAACAAAAGTCCCTATTATAGCTATTATAGCCAGCATCTTTCTGCCTTCTGAAAGCAGAGCCGGAGGGACTGCAGGCAGCTGGGGTGAGAAATGAGTGCTGGGCACTCCTGTGCACTGCCCCTGCTCCCAGAGCTCCCCAAGCTCTCCCTAACTCCCCAAACAGGTCCTGGCAAACAAAGGCAGGAGCCCAAGCCCACTGGGATTTGCTGACGTCTTTCATCAAACAACAGACGTGAGCACACACACAATGCTCAAATGATTTTCAATTTCTTTCCCCCCTTGAGGTCATTTTAGGTGTTCCAGAACTAGAAATCTAATGCTTTTTCTATTTCTAAATTAAGCTAATTAAAATTTTAATCTGGTGGACATTATCTTATTGCATAATTAGAAGAGCTTATATTGCAGTGGTTTGGTTAGTAGTGATCCTTTTTGCTTTAAATTGTGTTTCATTAATTGAACAGGGCTTAGATAGGTGCTTATAAGGACCTAAGCCAACTATCTGTTCTTAACAAAATACTCAATTCTCCCTTTCAGCTATACCTGCTCTGAGCCTGCAAGCTTTATGCTATAATAGTTTTCCTTTAGTGAAGGGTGGGTTATTACACCCATGATCCACATGGGAATTTCAGGAACCATAGGCACCCTCACAGACACCATTGTAGACTGACTTCACAGAGCACACACAAAGGATCCTTGCTGGAAAATGGCAAATCCAAACTCTACCCACTGATTTGCTGATATCATCTGCTTAACCCTGGGTTATGGCATAATCATTTACTCCCAGTTCACTGTTAAGTCCCAAAGAATCTTTCTATAGACTAGACTGGTATTGCTCTGCCATACATTTGAAAGAGACTGCTGTTAATTAATTTAGCTCATCTGCATACCTAAAATTCAGCTAAGCCCTCTATTGTGTTACCTGCTATCATTTCAGACATGTAGGGCTTCCAAATTCCTGTAGAAATAGAAAGGGATTAAACTCATCTATAGAGATATAAAACAATTTAAGAACTGGCTTTTCAACACTTCCCACGGGGCCCAGTGCAAAGCAGGTTCTGGGACCTGGCAGAACCTTTCCTGCTGGTTATCCATCCCACCAGGAGTCTGCTTCCCTCCAGGACTTTTGACCCAGTGCTTTCCAAAGGCACTGAATTCCCTGAAAGTGTAAATAACACCTTAAACCACAATTTATCTACTCCTGGGGCTAAGGCACCCAAACTGGGGAGCGTAAATCACTCAGAATGTTTATGATGTACTGACACATTTCCATTCTAAAATAGGAGTCCAGCACACATAAATCCTCATAAATGCTTCTCTGGAGCCATCCCCATCCCATGCACCCCAGAAACGGTCACCAAATCTGCACGGGAACCTGCACAATGCCTGAGGCTGACGTGGATGGGCCCAGGGCTCTGCTTCTACCACAACAAATGAGTAAATAATTACATTAATAATGAGCCAGACCTTCCAGCTGGCCAAGTCACAGGAGCCAGGGCACTTTTGCTAAACAATTTCAGATTTAAAAAAAGCAAGCAACCTTCTGTCAAAACTAAACAGCTCCATGCAGCAGAAATCCCTTGGATAAAAGCTGCTATTTCTCCATAGGGAAAGCAGGAAACAATTCAGTATGAAAATTCTTGGGTTTTTTTTTTTTTCCAAAACACAGACAAAAACCCTTAGAAGAAGATTTGAAAACACTGATTATTAAAAACACTGATTGTTCCTCAAGTAGCAGCTTCTTCTGAAAATATGGAGAGTTTTAGTAAGAGATTGCATCTGAGGTTTAAAAAAAAAAATTTAAAAGGCACAATTTCATTAGGCTCCATTGTCAGCTCCCCTTCATGAGCTGCTTTGGGATTAAGGGGTTGTCTGCAGCAGGGAATCCTGTGGATCTGTAGGGATATGGAGCTCCCAGCATGTCAGTGAGCCTAGGGCACAGCAAACCTGCATCTCCCAGCACTGCAGGGTTCAGGAGCTGCTGCCAGGTGGGGAAATCCCTGAGCTGCCATCTCACAAACCTCACTCAAACATTCCCTGCTCTTTCAGGTCCTGTTTGGAAATCAGCACAAAGTTGTTGCACAGCTGCAAAACAGACGGTGCTTAAGCAGAATCCATTTCCTAACCAATAACTCATTTCCAGAGCAGTCAGGGACTCTGCCCAAGGTGAGTCCCAGCAGCCCTCTCTGTGTTTAATTTGCACACTGGTTTTGTTCAGGATGCAGTCCCTGCATCACCTCCTCTCCAACTCTGGCATTTTCCAGGCTGACAGCCAAAGGGATGCTTAGGCAGACATTCCTGCAGACAGAAAGCTAAAGCTGGTTTGCTTTACATTTGCTCCAAGAGGAGAGGCAGGATGAAGAACAATGGTTTGCATCCAGGCAAAATATCTGAGCTCATCACTCAGGCAGAGTTTGCTTGCAGTGAGTGTTCCACCATGCTCAAGGCAGGTCTCTGATGACCAGACCCTCTACCTCCCTGCCCTCTCTGCCTCTAGAGTCATGTCTCTCACTTAGGTGATGTCAAAACTCAAGGTGTATTTGCTGAGAAGACAAGGGTTCATACCGCATTGTGTCACCCTCCTTGAATCTGAAGAACGGGACCACAGCAATGATGGGAAGAGCTCTCACCCAGCCTCCTCCTCAAAGCAGGGTTATCACCAGCACTAAATCAGCTTGGCCATGGCTTTGTCTAGCCAGAGCATGAACCTTCCAGGCTGTCCACAGTCCCACTGGATGACCATGCATCTGTCTCACAGAGAAGCTTTCCTGGTCTCCAGTTTGGGTCTTCCAAGCTGCTGCTGCCCCTTGTAACATCATTTGCTTTTACCAGGAAGAGTTTGGCTCTGTCATTTCTGCAGGCAGCTGTAGTTTGCCATGAGCTCACTCCTTCACCAACCCAAACTAGCCCAAAGCACATCAGCCAGAACCTTGAAGGGCATCCTAAGCCCCAGAAATCTCCCTCCTCTGCAGTTTCTTCAGTCAAACTGGGATCAGCCAGTTCTGGTAGCAGAAGTCCAGGTCTTGGTCTGTACTTCACAAAATGCATCCCAGTCCCTTCAACCCAGCTAAGCAAAGCTGCTCAGGACACCACTGAGGGGGGCACAAAGTTCTCCCGCACATGTTCTCCAACAGCAGTGCTGAGGCACCCATGCAAGGCAGGCAGAAAAGAGAAACCCTTCAGTTATTATTTGTCCTGCTCACTGAGTTGTCTGAAAACTGTGGCTTGGGCAGGCATTAAAGCAGCTATAGCTCAGTGGCTCAGTAGATGCCCACTATTTGGTGGCTTCCAGCTATTCCTAAAGCCTTCTCAGTCTCCAGCCTAACTAAAGCCCACCCTTTCCAATTAACTCCCTAGTTTACATGGCAAAACAGCTTCCCAAAATATCCCTGGGGCACGCCAAACAATCTTGCTGTTAGGACTCAGATTTCAGTGTGATTGGTAATGAGCGCACCAGGCATCAGAACTAAGTTATTAAAATATCTTTCATGATGAACAATGTAAAATAAATGTGGATAAATTGTATTATTCTGGGTCATTTAATTTTAAGTGCAGCAGCCTCTGTATTTTTTTGCCACTTAAACGATATGCAGCATGAAACAGCACAAATAAATACAGATGTAGAGAACATTAGATACACTTTGTAAGAGCAAATTATGCACATTCACATTTCATTCTACTTAGATCAAAATTAGATGGTTTTCCTCCATTATCTCAGTGGATACACTAAAAGTCAGTGATTTATGAAAGAAACCGGTGTGAATGCCATTATAATTGATTAACCCAAGAGACTGGTGACCTACTTATAGATATACAAATATGATTATAATTGTGCAGTAAGTAATTGAATGTTCTGCAGGACTTCTTTATAATGTGACTGTAATGCATAAAAACAAGAGGTAGAAAAAAGGCTTCAATGCTGTGCATGGTCTGAGATCCTAGAGAGAGGTGCTGAGTGCTTCCTGCTCTCTCCTGTCAAGAGAAATTGGTGTTGGGACCCTGCAGAATCAACCCCCTCCTGAAGAACAGCATTTCCCTGAAATAGCCTGTGCTGTGGACAAAAGGCTGCACTGTGCTTTGTGGCTAGGATAGCTTTGGACACCCTGAGCAGATCTCATTGTCTGCCAGATGCTGCACACAGACCCCTCCTGAGTCATCTCTACTGGAGCCCCTTTCCAAAGACTTCCTTGGAGTCAAGAGAGGGGGACAGGCCAGAGGTCATGAAGAAATAAAATTAAATTATCGGTTCCTGCTTCTAAACCAGCCCTTTGCAGTGGGACTCAGCCCTGCCTATGTTGTCTGGGAGTCTGCCAAAGCTCAGGTCTCTGCCAGCTGTGACTGAGCCCAGCACTGCTGCCTTGTCTGCTAATGGGTATGAGCACCCACTCACCTGTGCTGCAGTCACAGGACACAGCAAAGAGCATCTCTCTGCCCCAGTGGTTTGCAATCCACATACAGAACAGGGGGCAACACAAGAAGACAGTCCCCAAGTGGTGGTAGCTCATGGGTTGAAGCCTGAAGACCTTACCCAGACCATGCACATGGGTGTAATCTGCAATCCCAGGCAGTGCTCCTTGCTAATCAAGTTTCCCAACACCTCAGCAGGGTGTATCCTGCTGGAAAATGAGCCAGCATCACCCAGCCCACAGCTGCCTGCAGGCCCTCATGGCATTATTATGTGTCACAGATTTTGCTGTATCTTTTGCTGCCAGTCATTTCTTCTGACTTAATTTGCCTGAACTCCTCTGCATGGACACGGGCAGCAGAGCTAACCTTTGACAATGACACACACCAGCTCTCTGCAGAACAAAACTCTAGATTCCCAATTTGAATGGCTAAATATACCAAAGCCCAGTGATGAATTATTTAAAATCTATACAAATTTTGATGCTGCATACTGAGCTAGAGACTTGAATGCACCCCTGCAATTATGAGTCCCTCTGCCTACACCTCCATCATGGAAAAGCATCCATTTAAAGCCCCTGGGATAAATGATCTGTTACAATTCCCTGGACTGGAAACCCTGGAGATGATGTGGGAGCCAGGAGTTGCCAGGATGGGATTGAGTTAATTAGCACTGTGTCTGAGGAGAGCCGTAACAGCATAATGAAACAAATAGAATAAAAGCAGTTTAAAGTGACTCCAGTGGATTGATGGGCGTGCTGCTGACTGTGGAACAGTCAGATTGTACCCATGCGTGCATGGCTCTGCATTTGTCATGCATTGCTCACGCTGGGGGAAGAGGGAGGAAGAAGAGGGTGGGTCTCTGCAGCTCTGCAAGAACTCTCTGGCATGATGTGTTGTTAGGGGCAGAAAGGTGGAAACCATTGCCAGCAGCCCCTTGCTACCACAGCACACCTGGCTCAGTGTCAGCCCTGCTTGTGAAGAACCAAAGCCACCACCCCCTAAATCCTCATGGAGGATGGGGCCAGGCCCAGCACACACAGCCTCTCAGAAGCCACAGCCAGGGGTGCACTGTAGCAGCAGGAATGCCTGGCTTCCCAAGGATAACCTTGTACTCTGCCCCTGCATCAGCTCTGGGTGTCCCACTGCTGTTTAGAGTCCTGGCAGGGCTCGCAGGACACCTCTCTCCTTGCATCCTGCCATGGGCTTTGTCAAGCAGGTGCTGGCAATGCTATGCCCTGCAGCAGAGCAGTGTGTCCATCCAGCTGCAGAGCCCCAGACATTTAGAGCCCATACCAGAGAAAAGTTTGTATCTCACCTCCCAAGGAGTTGACTCTGAGCTCAGCGTTCAAGTGACTGCATATAGATGGCCATGTTTGATTTCTTCATCCATCCTTTCCAGTGCTGAGAGCTGCCAGGGGATGACTGACAGGTTCTGCTTTTTCAGTGTGTTTTGCATTCTTTTCAATATTCAGTTGTCTGGAAGAGGAATATGTTGGCCCCAGCAATGCTGCATTTGAGAGAGATGCTGGTTTCTTCAGCATAAATTGTTCAGGGTATTTTTACAGTCGGCATAAAAATACTGACACTGCTGGTATGGATAGCTCTGTTATCATGCCTGGGGCCAATAAAGAAAGTGTAAGGAAAAAAAAAAAAAAGAAAGCCACAAGTTAAACTCCTGCTTTACAGCAATCACACTCTTCCTTTTAATTTTTAAACTTCTCAAATTCCAGCTTCCATTAAAATGAATTGGTAAAAGAGAAACAGGACTGCCAAGCTGCGCTGTTTTGAAGCAGAGAGATGACTCCCAGCTTGGCCAACTATTCTGACTGCCAAATATAATATACCCTAAAATGATAAAGCATAACAATGCAAAAGATCACATACTGTCTCTATGTCTCCCACAGGGAACTGAGCTGTGCCCAGCAGTGGTATCTAGTCCTAAGCATTGCCTATCTACCAAAAACTAGAGAGAACTGCTGGGGACAGGTAGCAGCTATTAGCTGAGCTACTGAAAGGACATCTGCAGCTTTGCTTAAACAAGAGGAGCATAAATAAACCCAGTCTGGCTTTCTCCTTATTTAAAGTCCTCACTGCTGCTGCAGAGGCATTTATGTTGAGGCTTTGCTCAGCCCATTATTGCCAAAGAGCCTGATCCACACAAGCCACATAGGAATTTCATTGCTCCAGCACTATGACATGTCTCTTTCCACAGAGCTGTTCCTCATTCCTACCAGCAGCAGCTGGGCCAAACCCTCACTTTCTGCTTCCCCCTTCACTTCAGTCCTCTCCCCCTTTCAGCTGCACTCCACAAATCCAAGCTAATGAGAGCAGTGGGGCCAAACAAATCCCTACGGGTAGTACCTGTGCCACTCTCATCCCTCCACAGACATCAGCTGCTCTTCCTTCCTGAGCATTGCTTGGAGTACAGACAGACCTGCAGTGGAATAATCCCAATTTCAAGCCCATTGCAGAAATTACAAATGACTTGCTTCCAGCTGGATGCAAGGCTTACTAATTTCCCACCAGCACTCAGGTGGCAAGTTTGCCACATGAATAATTGTGTGTCCAGAAAAGTGTTCCACTGGTAGGGTTATTAGCAGGAAAACAGGAATTCAGTTGGAAAGCATTAATAAACCTTAAAGACAACAGCTGTTATGGTGATTGATCCACTATCCAAGTGTACACAACTCATACAGGATGAAGGAGCAGAGGTTATTGCACAGGGAGGATACACTGAGAAATGGGAAAGGAGGCAGGGTTGCTATAGAGGCCACGAATAAAAATTGGTACTATCAGGTTCAAAAGCATTTTAAAACCCCACACATCTTTTCCAAACCTGACTCAAAATTAAATTTTAGTAGTTTGCAGCATTTGTTACTTAGAATGTTACTTACCTTCTTTTAATAGACATAGGCAATGGAAGCAGAAGAGTTTTGTGTGTGACACAGAGAAATCTCAGTTTATTCCCCAGGATCAGCAGATGCTGCAGTGTGAAGACTCAGATTCCCCAAGGAACAAATCCAAATGTGCCAGTTCGCCCATCCCTCCTCCTGAGGGGAGAGATGAAATCACCAAGCTCCTTCAAGGGCTGAAAGAAGGATTAAGGAGAGAACTGAATTGCCCATTGGAATGCCAGGAATTTCTGGCCCACCGTGTCTAACCTGGTGCAGGGCTCTCCTGCTCACAAATAGCTGCACACTGAGAACATGACTCCTTTCTGCTAGTGTGCATCAGGAGTTTGTCCTTTGGCACTCACTGAAATCAGTTTTTGGTCTGTCTGGATAAGGATGCTGGTAAGAAAAGGAGAAAGGGAGCCTAAGGCGGCATGTTTGGCATGTAGGAACATTCTGTACTCTTCTGCAGCTCCCTTTGCCTCCCTGAAAACATCATTTTCTGCATCCATCCCAGCAGTATTGCCTTTGCAAGAGCTGAAAGGACAACCCATGGTCCCAGCAGAGACAGAGCAGTGGGAATTCAGGTCCCTCCATGCAGGACCATCCCTAGGGCTGGGGGCAGGCTGTGATCCACCCCAAAGTGTTCACATCATGGCATTATAGGTTGTGCCAACTGTACTACAGGGTGTTGAGCTCACTGCAGTATGTTTCCTTCCAAAAGGAAACAAAAACAAACCCTTCCCAGTTTATTATTTCAGCTAATTATAGGAACCAACAGTATTTCATCCAAACCATTTTAGGAAAATAAGTGGAGAAGGTTTGCAAAACCAAAACAACCATTTTTCTCCTGCCAGGGTGGCAGATGCAAACATAAAGAGTAACATGTCCATACATCTCCAATCTCAACTTCTTATAAAACAAAATAAAAGCAATCTGGTTGTGAACTGATCCAAAGCAAATACAGTATTTCAGAACATGCCACATTTAGTTGGTGGGGCTGATTTATATGATGCAATTTAAAGACCAGTGTGCAAATATGGAGGGGAAGACTATTTCCCCTTCACACTTTCTTACCTCACAGACATTGTTTTTGTTCTGCATGCAAGTGAGGAGCCCTTGGCCTGTGCAGCAGCTGCCTGTGAAGGATGAGCACTGACAGGTTTCTATGGCACTTCCAGAAAGGCTTGTTTTACAGGCCAGAGGTTCCCTGGTTCCCTTCTTCATACAGAATGTTTTGCCATTTATTGTGTGATCTGTGAGACATCACACAGTGGTCTTCAAAATAAATACTGCCAAAAGCATCCCCTGCCCAACTTCAATTAGCAGGCACTACCTCTATTCCCAATTTACAGCTGGAAAGAGAGGCAGGGAGAAGGCAGCGGGAGGCTCCCTAGGGAAATGGTGGAGCTATCAGCCCTGTAAGTGGTCAAAAAATGAGATGTAGCACATCACAATATGGTTTAATGGGAATGGTGGCATTTACTGGAAGGCTGGACTTGATGAACTTGGGGGTCTTTTCCTACCTTAATGATTCCATGGTTCTGTGACCTTCCTCAGGGCATCTCCACACACTGAATGTCAGAGCTGGCAGTGCTGCAGCCACCACTGAGCCTGGGATGGCAGGTTGGGATTGCCCCGTGCTGAACAACCTCCTCTGTCACACATCATCTGAGAGGCAAACAGCTCATTGTGTCTGACACTTCCACAACTCTTTTTCTGAGGAAGTGCTGCTCCAGCCATCATCTCTGTTCTGTTTTTAGATTTCATGGTCAGTTTCCAAGATTTAGTGGCTTTTCAGCGGGCAGAGGAGCACCTCGGTTGTGCGGCACTGCAGTCCTACTTAGAGATAATTGCTGAAGTAAATCAGAAACAAGGGGAGACCTAGCAAAAAAAAAAAAAGGAAATCACATGTTTTAAAAGTGAAATCAAAATAAAATAAAGAGGAGGAGAAAGAAATACTACCAGGATAATTGTAATTTTCATTTAGGACATCGCTAAAGTTTTCCAAAACAGGTCCAGTCTCAGTTTTCCGTTTGTATTGCTAAACCTTGATCCATCATTTTGCAATGAACCCAGGCATCCATTTGTTAGGGACCTGCAGGCTTTCTGAATGAACACCTCCAGCCATCCCTCATGGGCTGCAATCAGGAGGGATGCCAAGTGCTCTGGATGATTGCTGCTGCTGCTGCTGCCTTGAACAGAAATGCTCCTGAGTCCTTCCCCAGCTCAACCCCATCTCACTCCCTGTTCTCTGGAAGAACCAAAGCTTGAAGTCTACACATGGCCAAATCTGTGTTTTACATCCAGAAATCCTCATTATTTTGGGCTGTATCAGCCCTACAGCATCACAGGCAAGACACCACCAGGCTGGGGTTGCTCTAAGTTACACTTCCCAGGAGAGAGGGAAGTCAACAGCAACAGTAAATACATGAGTTCAGAACTGTCTTTGCTGTTCCCCTCTTGTTGCCAGCAGTTGCATTTGGGCATTTTGCACGCTGGTGGTGTGAGGGGTGCTCTTGAAAAGGGCTGAACCCCAGGACTTGGAGAGCCCTGATACCTGGATTTCATGAGCAAGGCAAAAAGCCACTTATGGCAATGTCAATAAACAGATTTGCTAATTAATACCAATTCAATTACACTCATTTAGTACTCAGAACCAAAGCTCTTCTTCCCTCACATCTGCAAAACTTCAAGCGAGGCTGGGCATTTCCCTCAGCTTCAGGAGGAACCTGGCAGCTCCTGGGGCAATGAGCTGTGATGGAAACTGCTGGAGTGCCCAGCCCTGCTGGTGGCTGCAGGGTGCCCAAGACATCCCAGGACTTTTCTGCAGTGAAATATGCTTGAGATGGAGGTCAGGTAAACTGTGCTGTGCTGCATTCAGGAGCTTGTTCCAATTAGCACTGAAGACAGGCTCCAGCCTGAAAGTTCAGATATTTGAAGCCTGAGGGTTGTTTATGGTTGAGCTGGGCTAGCCCTCCATTATTTTCTAAACACTTGTTTTTCTGTCACCTTTGTTTATTATACTTAATACTCCCTTAATGGAGACTTTCCCTGGACCTCTTCTGGGATGTGCCTCCTTTTTCTTGATGAGAAGCATTTCCCCACCAGAGCACAGCCATGACTTGATGATTGAAATTTGCAAAGTCACTTTGTTTTTCATGAAAATCTGATTATCAATGCAAAAAGAGACCCCTTCATTTTCATAGAAAAGTGGCCTGTTCTGCTTCAGACAAAACTCTGGATGTTTCCATAATTACACACTGACCTGTGTTGAACAAGCCAGCTCAAAGGCTATTTTATCTCAGCATGACCAGACTTTATCAGATTTATTCTATCTAAAGAAAGTTACATCACAAATAAATTACTTCACTGGTAGATTGCAGTATGAGAAAAGTAAATTATTTGGCAACTATTCCCCTTTTCTTCTCCTCCTTAGTCACCTGGTTTATAGAGCTATTAACAAATTCACCCTGGCTAAAAATGTAGCCTTAGAATAGAAGAGACAACCTCACTGCTTTTCCACTTCATGAAGTTTTATTCTGAGTCCCTTTTCCCTCTTGCCCTCTGGAGACTTCATGTCTCTGCAGCACTTTCTGATTCTCTGCTGCCAGTCTGGGAGGGTGGCCAGGAGATGAAGCGAGGGGACTTTTTGGTGCCTTCCCTGAAGGACAATGGCTCCTTGCTGTAACTACAGTTCTGCAAGGCATTTTGTGCATCACTGGCACCTCACCCCCTCGCACACAACCTCCCTTCCACCAATCCTTACCCCAAATGACTCCCGTGGAGGGCTGGGGCTGGATCTGCCTGCAGGTAGGAAGCACAGTGTGCCCTGTTGGGTCAGTCCAGGCACTGCCTCTCCATGCAAAGTTGCTCCTTTTATTGCCATGGTCCCTTCTTGCTGCAGGCATGATTAATGCCAGAGCTCTTCAACCATTTTCCTATAGGAAAATTAAAGTTTTAATGATTAACCTTTATAAATTACAAGAGCAATACTCTAAATAATAAATAGTTTCTAGCCAGGTCTGAGCTATTATGCTCCAGCATGATATGCTGAGCCCCCATCTGCATTTATTTTCCATACTGTATTCAAGTCCTCTTATGTCATTGAGATAAGCAGTCAGGAGATATGTGTTTTCCAAAATGATGTCCTCATTCATCATTTCTTCCTCGCTGCTCAGCCTGATTACATTTAATTCAAGAAGAAAGAAGCCTTGCCTGGGCCCACTGAGCATATAAGGTTAAAAAAGCAATACAAATGAAGCAACAGCTTCCTGGAGAAATGGCTACAGAACACAAAATAACAGCATCCCTTATCAGCACTAGTGCTGTGTATTTTCCTCCTCATTTTCAGAGAAAACTCGCAGCACAAATGACCCATTCATCAAGATCAGCAGGTACAACTCTGCTTTAAACACATATGCACAAAAGCTACCACCCTCCCCATTAAAAGGGAACGAGCTTTGAGCATTAATTTCATCTGGTATTAGTGCAAAGCTTAATTACAAGTAGAGATAGGAGAGCAAAAGCTTGCTGCAGCCTGAACTGTTTCCAGTGGCACTTGGCTTAGGGAGAAATATCTTTTGTTTCTACAAGTTCTCCTCTGTCGCAGTATTTGGCTGCTCCAGGATGCAGCAGGGAGAAATAACGCCAAAATGTGTCTATGCACAATGTGAGCAGCAGCTTCCTAAGCCTGATGGAAGATTTGTTGTGACTTTGCACACTCACCCTCTCTGTGGCAGCCTGGGATGAGGGTCTGGGTGCATGGAGCCTCCTCAGTGAGCAGAGGGGCACTGGGAGAGAGAGAGGCAGCCTCTAGTGAAATGCTTGCTCATCTCCTGCAGGGATGCAGCCACTGTGAGCTGCTCTTCCCCAGCCTGTGCCAGCCCTGAGCCAGCTCTGCCCTGGGTCCAATCCTGCCCTCCCCAGGTGCCAGCAGAGCTGCTGCTCATTCCCACAGTGCTCAGTGGCCAGGGTGATGCTGTTGGGAAGGGCTGTGTGGTGCAGACAGTGGCTTGGCTCAGCGTGGCAGCCTGCACGCGATGGGAATGGGCACTGCAGGTCCTGGCAGCAGCAGCCCCTCCAAGCCCACTCCTCAGACCAGCTGGGCTTGCTGCTCCACAGCCAGACTGGCACCCTTGTGTTTGTAGAAGGAATTTCCCACCAGGAAAGGTGGTTTGCATATTCACTCTAATCAGACTTCAAAGAAATGCCAAAGAAACCAGGGAAATGAAACACGTACTGAGCCAGCCAAACAGGCAAATAAACACAAGGGGAAAAAAGCCAGAGCCTCTGACCAAATGAACTCAGACCAACTCTGAATTTAAAATGAAAATTGAAAAGGACTTAAAGAGATGGGTTGCTTCCAAGTGGGTCCAGAGGGCGGCAGACCCACAGCTCCAAGCTCTGCCCCACAGCCACAGCAGCAGTGTAGGTGTGCAGCGCCTCCAGGGCAGCAGAGCTGCTCATCCCACCCCTCCAAAGAGCAAAGATGCACCGAGGTCTCAGCTACCACTGACTTTCCAGGGCTTAACATGTTGGTTTGTTCCCAGAGAAGCTGATGTCTGCTGTAGAAAAATCTTAAATAAATACCTAGCTGGGATGTCCTGGGTTTCCTAAAGCTGCCCTCCTGACACTGTGACACAGCCAGGAAATGGTGTCAGCTGCATCACTCAGTTTTGGGATGTTTTTCTCAGAGTGCCCCATGAATGCTTTTGAAACACATCCTCAAAGGAGCAGTGACATGGAATTCCCACTGAAGCAGCTCTGAAGGATTATTCCTCCATTTTTCCCTCTCTCCCTTGGTATGGTTCAAGCTCTGGCCAAGCTGTTCATAGCTTTAGGGTTTCACTCAACAGCCATGGCCCCATGTAACTGGAAATAGTTACAATGGCATGTCCTGTCTCCCCCTTAGCCTGGACCAAGCAAAGCTGTGTTTAACCTGCCCTTGGAGAGGAACCCTGGGCACAGGGGTGGGGTAGTGCAGCTGCTGGCACTGCTGCCCTGCGTGACAGGCAGGGAAAGCACGGGATGGAAGTTCTATTATCCCTCTGAAGCTACAAAAGCAGGCAAAATGTAATTATAATCACCCAAACTGGAGTTCTGCCAGGACATCAGGGCTAATGGTCTTGTTCTTGCAAGAAGTGCCATGGGATTTTTCTAATGATCACAAGTGGTCAGGACCTCAGTTTCACATCTCATTTGGAAGATAATGAAGAACTCTCCCATTTATTTATGGTCCAAAGGGAGGTAAGGACAAATTGACTGTGTCAAAGGGCAGGAGGACTTAGAGAGGCAGATTCTTTTGCTCAAGATATCACTGGGAGCTCTGACAGCCAGGAGGGATAGCAGAGGGAAAACAAGAAGCAAGGAAGAAGCGTGTGTGATTTCATATGACTCCTGTTAGTGTTTCAACTTTTTCTGAATCTGCTGTGACTCCAGTGACATTGCTGAAAGGAAGGTGAATCTTTTTTCATGTGAGTTATTCCCGCTGTAAAATATATTTGGAGGGAATGAGTTTATAAAGCTATCTTTGAGATAATTGGCAAGGATACTCCACTCTCCCATGAAGGTTATGAGTGGGTTACAAGAGGGTCTTCACTTTAAACTCAGAGCAATGAGAAATTAATAGATCTTGCAGTGTCAGTCCCAAGGCAGAGGATCGTGATAAACTGGAAACAGGCAGAGAGACTCTTTTAAAGTTATGAAGCGAGAGAAGAGAGACGTATCAAACTCCTGGGATTACATGAATTCAGACTGATACATCTGCCAAGCACAAGCGTAGTGATTGCCAATAAAAGGTCAGTGCAATTGGAGAGGACAAATATTGCCTTCTCCTCTGAGAAGGAGAAGCATGGCATCTCCAGAGACCCTGCCTGTTGCTTCTCTGGAACGGGGAGCTCTGCCCGGGAAGTTGCACCGCAATCAGCACACACAAGTGCTGCCTTTTAAAGTGAAAGCTGCTGTGATACAGAGAATTATCTCCCTCTTTCCAGCCCTGATTATTTCCATACCTAAAACCTTTGTGGAGCCCCTCTTTTTCTGCTCTGAATACAAGAAAAATTGACGATAACCCAGAAAGCTGGAGAAAAGGGTTTGGACAAGAGGAAGAATTGGAAAAGGCTGTTCTGGAAGGTCATTACGTGGGTATTGGCTGGTGTATAGATGGAGCTGCTGGAGTGGAGAAAGAACTGGCTGTGATATTGATGGGAATGAGTGGTTAAATGAGAGCAGTTTGGGTTGCAAAATATAGACTGCCACTGAGAACAGCACTGGAATCAGTTTAATTAATTTATATGATCAATAACCTGGAAGGGTGAAGGCACAGACTAGCAATGCAATTTGTTCTTGGTACAAAACAATCACAAAGGAGCCATCAAAAGGTGGGGTGAGGCTCTCAGCTTGGACTAGGACAAGGTGCAGACAAAGAGCACATGAACAGGGACAGCAGCCAGAGTCAGGATCTGTCTCAGTGATCTCACACAACAAAACAGAGACCGATAATGAGCAAAGCTCAGTCCTCAAGCACAGCACTTGGATGCAGGGTGCATGAAAGGCACATTGCAAGGGTGTGTCATGTCAGAAAAAGGGGGAAAGATGGGCTGGTGTCAGCAGGGAAATGGGAAAATCCTGCAGCTATGCAGACTTTGATTTTTTCATATAGGGAAGAGTACAAATGACACATCAAAGGTAAAAAGAACCCACATTTAGAGATGTTTGCACAGAGCAGAGGCTGAGCAGGGAGGATTAGCTGCCCCAGGATCTGGCACAGCAGCTGGGAGACCCACATGTGAGCACAGGGACTCCCAAAAGAAGTGATGGACAGGACACGGTGCAATGTCAGCCTTCAGGTGAGCAGGACACAGTGTGAGGTGAAAGCACCACCACCAGGGCTGTCTCTGGCTACACCACAGGAGCTGCAGGAGAGCCCTGCAGAGAAGGGGTGTTGCTGGTTTGGCGGATTCCTCAAAAGAATTTTGGATCAAACAAATTTTCTCCTTTTTTTTTTTTCTTTCCTGTTCCTCACCCTGTGGAGGGGAAAGCCCAAATTTCCCTGACTCTGGAAGAGCCATATGCACATCTCTCCTGCCTGCAGTCCTGTTTCAGCCCCTGCAGGGCTGAAACCCACCCCAGAGCCACCTGAGCTCTGCAGGGATGATGCAGAAACCCTCTGATCACCCTCCCATCACTGGGGCTGGCCCAGGGGAGCAGCCTCAGCCATGGGCTGGGGACACTCGTGAGGGTCCTGATTCTGGAGCAAAGCCTACAGGGGTGTAAGCACATAAATGCCAGTCCCTGGGGAGAGAGGCTGAGAATTCCCCTGTGTTTGCTGATCTGCAAACCTTGTCAGAGGCTTTCGATTCTCTCGGAGCAGAGGAAGAAAGAGACAGATGCTGAGATAATTACTACCCTGGCAGAGAACTTATTCTTGTATCCAGAAGGAGAATTACAGCCTCACAGCTGTCTTCAGGATAGAGTGAAAGCGTTTTCTCCATGGTACATTGCAATGGCAATTAATTTTCTTGATAAGCTTAAACTAACCTTTATTTTAAAAAGGAAGATAACTTGTTGTGTGAAGCATCTTCTAATCTGGCATTTACCAAGGGCAATGGGATAGTAATTTGAAAAGCAATTAAAGGTACCTTTCTTTTAAGCTTTCCAGTGCCTTTTTAAGGTGCTGCAGAGCCTATGGCCCCTCTTGCTCAGGATGACTCAGTGCCTCTCCTTCTACGGCACATTTCCAAATGTGAAAAGCCCAGACTTTGGAACCAAACTTTGGTGCAGAGACTCCCTAAAATAAGCAACAATTTATCCTCTAGGTTTGATCAGAATGTTGGATCATTTTCTTGCATAGCAGGCATGTGAAACCAGGAAAGTTCTTCCAAAATATTAGTTGGAAAGCCTTTTTGAAGCGTTCCAGTCTTTCAACAGATGGTGATAAAATGTTAAATTCTGAGAGCAGTCCCCCTGATCCAAGTGCTCTCTTCCAGTTTTTATAGAGGACCTTTTCCCTGGATTAACATTGCTAAAGTGCTTTGAAGAGAAAGAATGCCACATAAATGCTCAGCACCGTTCTGTTATAGTAAATAATCCCTTTATCTGAATGGAAACAATATATGGACTACTTTAAATAATGCATTCTAGATTTTTAATCAACAGGACCTATATAGCAATACACATGTAATTATTGCCAAGAACATGAGAATATCTCATTCTGAACTAAAATGGAGGAGGCAGCAACAAGCTGAGAGGTACAGTTCATGGAAAAACAATCAGCTTGGCCTTGCTGGTGCTTTGCTTATGAAGAATTTAGTCAGGATTTAGCAAACAAATGTGACTTGCTCCAGAATCAAAGCAGGCATCCCCACAAGAGCACCGAGGTGGAGACCTTTGGGTCCAACACTATGCACTTAGCAACACATTTACATCTAGGAGTGGGGAGGAGGAAGGGAAGGGATCAGACAAGTTACCCCAGGAGTGACTGCTAGCCCTGAAAGCATTGTTTATTTAAAAGTTTTCTTACCATTGTGTCTTTGACGTGTAGCACACAGAGCAACATTATAAAATATCTCCAGTCCCTCCTAATTGTTTTGTGGGATGACCTGTCAGAGCATAATTAGATCATTGCATGCATGGTTGTTATGGGGAAGCTTTGTGATCCTTGAATGTCAAGCTGCCACGGAGATAACCTAACCTTTGAAACAGCAGTGTGTTAAAACCAGGAGTTATTTATTATTGGCAATGCTCTTTACCCAATGTTAGTGCAGAGGCACTGTAAGGGAAAGGCAGACCAAAAACTAAAAGCTCAATAATGACCAAATGCAGTAATAATTACAAAGGTGCAGCAAAATGGGATCTGATAATGTGGGCTCTGTACAAGTCAGCTGCACTGCAGAGAGCTTCAGAAGCCCTTGTGGTGCATCACACTGCACCCTGACCCTTCTGTTTCCATATTTGATCTTTTGTACTGCTCCAGCATGATACCTTGGGCTTCAGATCTCCAAAAACTATACTGCTGGATTTTAGATGAATGTGGAAAGTCTGGATAAGACTGCTTACCAGAGGGAACTAGGTTACAGTATTGCTTTAGGCAGAGAGACCTATGGGGAAAGAGGTTGTTTTATATAAATAACTCCTCCAAAAGTGTAAGGTGGGCCTGGGATGAATTGATAAGAGAAAGCAAATTACATGCAAAAAGAGATTTTAACAGATAAAAATACCTAGGAGTCAAATCAGCCAGTGAAGGGGCCACGGTGGGGGAGGCTGATGTACACTTAAGGAAATGCACACCAAAGACAGATCCCAGCCACACCATCCCACTTCCCAGATAATCTGCCTGAGTCCCTGTGCCTACACCACACAGCTGCCTTCCTCCAACACATCCACTGACAGCAATCCAACGTACTCCTTAACCTTCAGTTTGTAAAGGAAATGAGACAACGCTCACAAACTCCACGGGGCAGTTTCTCAACACTCTGATCATCCTCGTGTCCCTCCTGCAGCATTTTGCAAGTTTTCTCTGTACTTTGTGAAACGCGGACACGCGAAATGAGCCCAGCACCCAGCAGCTGTACACCAGTGCCAAACCCGGAGGTAATACAACCTCCCTCCTCCCACTGCCTGCTATACTTAGCCACACATCCAGGGAATCTCACTGGTCCTTCAGCTGCAGCCACAAGTGGGAACTCATATGCATTTCATGTTCCACAACCCCTTTCCTGGTTTTCTCTTTCCTGAGCCTCCTCCTCCTCCACAAGCCAGACCCACGTTCCTTGTTTTTAAGTGCTTGACCTTGTATCTGCCTGTCTTCAAATGCATATTTACCTGCTTGTCCTTGGCTTAGTGAGCTGCCCAGGTTGTCTGTCGGTGATCCTCTCTTTGTTTACCGCATTACCCATCTTCAAATCACTTGGGAACCTTACCACAGTTCTTTCAGGATATTTTTTCTCCCTATGGTAGATAAAAACATTGCAAAAAAGCTTAGGAACAGGAGATGATCTTTAGGAATAAGAAATTAGAGAAACAACTTTCATTTTGTTTGGTCACTCTTTAAACCATTTAACGTGTGCCCTAATGACTAAATATCATTCTTGATTGATACTTAGAATTTGCAAAATCATAAATGCTTACAGACCTCAACGTATACTAGGTCAATACTATTGCTTTTATTGATCCCAGGAATAATCTAATGAGAAAACAAAATCCTGTTAATGTTCTCACAGCCCTGCATTGACTGATACAAATTGTCTCACCTTCCTTCAGCACTTTATTCACCAGAATCTGCCTTTCATTGCTTTCTGACTACAAATGTCAGCTCCAGTCCATGTCCCTCACCTCCCCTGGACACTGGACAGATGAAGGCTTTTCTCCAGGCTCTTCAAATTGTCCCTGATTTTAAGATTAGCAATTTCTGTTCAGCCTGATGAATCAGGACATTTTTGAGAAAATTGTGAAATACAGCTCCTTTTAGGACTCTCCATCAGAGAGAGATGTAATTTCCACACATCCCAGCTCCCCCAGTATAATCTTACTCTGTGGTAACCAAGAGTGGCACATTGAAGATATCTGTGTGAAAATACCTCTCCTAAGTTTGGATCAGCACAGTAACACCACAACAGCCTCTGGGGGCCCTTCCTACACTGCAAAATTAAGCAGCCAGTCATGCAATGGTCTCATGAAAGTTGCCCTGGCAGAGACCCTGCACCATCTCACTGCCTGCCTGTTTCTCACAGAACAGCCTTTGACCACTTCCTAGAAGAGAATTCCCTTAACATTCAATGGTGATGGTTATTTGACAGGAAATCAGTTCAGCTTTAATAGGATGAGTATCAGACATAGGATTGTTATTACAATTGTCAACATGGTTTTGCTAATTGACAGAGAATTTAGGACAAAGTTTTATCTTCCCTTCTATCATGTGATCCCAAAGAAGTAAACAAAATGAAAAATGAAAGAGCACAGGTTTTTATCAGAGCTTCCCAAACTTTCTCTTTTTTATGAAGGCGAGCCATCGTGCTGCATTTGGCTGGGCTAGTTAACTTTCTTCATAGTTGCTGGTATGGGGCTGTGCTTTGGATTTGTCCTGGAAGCAGTGTTGATAATACAGGCATGCCTTAGTTATTGCTGAACTGTGGGAATGTACAAGAAATTGGAAGGAGACGCAGCCAGGACTGTTGACCCAAGGGATATCCCATACCCTGAGATGTCCAACTCAGCAATAAAACTGGGGCAAGGTCACCAGAAGGGTTGCCAACCAATTGGTGAGCAATTGTTTTCATTTGTGTTACTTGTCTTGGTGTTTATTTCTCTCTCTTTGTTATTTTCCTTTTCACTACAATTTTTGTTGCTATTATTATCATAATCACCATTATTATTATTATTATATTTAAATTATTTAGCTGTTCTCATGTCAACCCCTTCCAATTCTCTCCCCACCATCCTGCTGGAGGGCCGAGCAAGCAGCTGTGTGGTTCTTAGCTATTTTTAATAGGTATGGTCATTACCAGCCAGTTCAAAGGCTGTGGTGAGTCCCTAACACTTACAGCTTCACTTCAAGAGATGTCAAGTAAATTTCTTGGCCAAGCACAAGAAATCTGGTTTAATGCAAGGCTCAGTGGAAGGACCCATCCTCTCCCTGGCATTTCCAGAGCAGACCAAACTACCAAGAGGGGTCTCATCTAAAGCCCAGGCATTTCTCACCCTTACCCACCTATTGAAAAGGGCTTCCAGACAGCTCACAGCAAGTCATGCTATGTTCTCACATCCCTCAAATGTTGCATTCCTTCCAAACTTCAGTCTGCACAGGGTCAGCAGTTTTGTTTGCCTCTTATGACACTTGAGCATCCGTGACCCACGAGATGATCAGCAGCTGGAGTTCCTCTTGCCCTTTGCACATGCAGCAGCAAGGCTACGACTTTGTGCCATGTTTTTCATCCAGGAGGTTATTGATATTTATAGGAGTGATATAGCAGATCATTTGGACATGGAAAAGAGACAGGAAATCAATTAGCATCAATACATGTCTCCAGACTGTTAACTTGCTCATACAGATACAAACGACCTTCCCTCTCCACACCCTGTGGTGCTCAAGAGGGAACAGACCCTGAGTGTCCTCCAAAGGGGTTCAGAAATCAGGAGGAAACACAGATGGGAACTTCTGGAAGAAAACAGCAATTTCTTTGCACACACTGAGGAGTGTGATGGCCTCACTAAGCACTGAACAGAGCTAACAAAGCACCAGCAGAATAACAACAGCACAAAACCACTAAAACAGAGCCATAAAAGCAGCGTTATGGATTCACGTGGCAAGCACAGCTCTTCTCCCTCCCTTCTGCCTGGTCAGGGTTGCACACAGCAGGCAAGACACAACACCACACCTGGCTCTTCCAACCCCACTGCAGCCAAACTCACTGCAGCCACTGTCCTGGGCTGAGGCAAAATTTCCTTTGCCTGGAACCCAGAGCCACGAGCTAAAACTCTTGTATGACAAAGGGGAGGGCTGACAGGTGGTAGGATCTCTGCTACACAGGCACTGGGAGATGCTAAGGATCCCTGGATGCCTCTTGAAATCACATTGCACGTTGTAGGTATGACACATGTGGTCACCTTTGCTGCCATGGCACGGCAGTGCTTTACCCCCAGACGCTCCAAGAGGCTTTTTGATAGAAAATATTCCAATCTGTGGGAGTAGAGGGGGGCGAGATATACGGCTTGAAGATAAATCTAGTCTTTCTAGAAGCTGTAAATCCCTGCAGCTAAGCTCAGGGAGCTGCAAAAATCAAACCACGGAGGAGCTGAGTGATATAATATCAAACCAGTTCCTTCTGAGTATCACTTGAGAGTGAGAACATTCTCACTGGAGCTAGGTGTAGATGGAGGACCCTGCTCCATATGGGAGGAAGAAGGACAGCAGAGCAAGCCACCAACACCCCCATGCTGAGACACCCATGGGTGTCACTGGGCAGCGCCAGCACCCCGAGCTGCAAGGAGTAGGGACAGTCTGAGCACAGGATGGCCAAGGGCTCTCTCCTCTCTAGGGGCACCCAGCAGCTGTGACAATGTGGGTCCCACCTTCCAGCCATGGGTTTTCACCTTAGAAAGTCACTCCCTGCTTCCCCAAGGCTCTTTCTTCTGGGAGCAAAACTCCTCCTCTTAGGTGAGGCACCTCCCAGCCCCCGTGGGAAAGCCCCATGCTTACACATCCTCACAAAATCCCTCCTCACTTGGGAGCCAAGACAGAGCTCAGCAGGAGCCTTGGCAAGGCACAGGAGTGTGCTCTGTGCTGCTGGGCTTCCCCCGAGGAGAGATGACTCCATCCCACCGGGGCTGAGTCACACTGAGACATCTCACGTCTGCTGATTCCTGCCTTGGCTCCTGCTCTCCAACGTCCTTGTGGGATCCCAGGCACGCTCAGCCCCTGCTCCTGGATGTAGGCAGTGGCATGGAGCCACACTGTTTGGTCTGAAGCAAAAGGAGGGCTGACTCCTGGCAGGAGTACAGCTGGTGGGTGGGCAGGGGTGCCGTGCTGCTCTGCACACACCAAGCAGCTCAGGCAGGGATGGCATGTTCCTTTTCCCCAAGTGTTTTAGGGCCACATTGCTCCTGGCATCACCACCAAGTGCTGGGGCTTGCACCCAACCCACTCCCCTCCCTGCAGGCTCTGCATCCACACGCTTCACACAGGCTGTTCCCAAAGCCCTCCGAAAATGTGCTGCAGCCACCTATCCTCAAACCAGCAGGCTTTGAAAAAATTAATAAAAAAATTGAAATTTTTAAAAATTAAGGAAAGAGCTTCTTGCAAACACCTGAAGGATACTGTGCTGCCCAGGACCAAAATCCTTACCCTGCTTTCCTTCCTACACCAAACCCCTTCAGGGCTCTACAACCCCCTTCAGACTGAGCATCTCATCACCCTGAGCATGTGGTGATTCACCAGCCTGAGCAATTCTGCATATGTCTGCTGTTCCTGTCAATCTGTCTCCTTGTGTACTGACAGAGAGAGGGAGAGAGAGCAGAGATCTCTGACAGTGGGCAGATTAATAATACATTTAATTTCTCCATGCATCATGAGGAAGAGGAAGAGCCATAATTCAAGAGCCTCCCTGAGAGCTTTGAGAATTCCTCACAATGGGAGACAAGAGCAGGAAAGGTGCTTTTGTGCTTCAACTCCTTAAAGCTAGTGGCAATCTGTATTTTAATGTAACATTTAAAAGGCACAGAAAGAATTGTGTGTACTATAAATATAAAGTGAAAATATGAAACCAGTTGAATACAACCAGGACATCATTTTTCATGAGCTGTCAGGATCAGGAGATAGCAGCAAAATGCGGGTCTCTGTGACATTGATGGCTCCTCAATATCTCTAAGGATGAGTGTTTTGAGCACCCATAAGGAGTCCAAATCAGAGCACTTCTCCATGGGGAAACACCATGGCAGTGAGAGCAAGGCTGCTCTGTGGCACCACAGAAGGTCTGGTTGCCCTGCACTGTCCTTTACATGGAGATGCACCCACTTGGAAAATGAAACATGAGCATTGTTTAAGGAGAAGTGATAGTCCTAAACAGCCAAGGTGGGAAGCTGGCAACGCCAGCAATGATTGGCATTATTTCAAAGCTTGCAGGAGCATGGCAGCTCCTGCCTGTGCAGTGCCCTCTCCTGCCTTTCCCACCAGCCAGGTGCTCCCTGAGGCCTCCAGCTCTCCCTCCCAAGATGGGTTTCTGCCCCATCTCCTCTTCACCTTCCTAGAGTTTCCACAGTGCCTGGATGAAAAACCTGAGGCAGCAAGAGTGCACAATGCATTTCTTGTCTGCTTAAACACCGGCATTTCCATTTTGGAGAAAGAAATTGTTGTTTAAAAACCCAAAGCTATTTCTTACAGTGCTTTTATACATAGACTTTGCTTATACATTCACCTACTTTCAAACAAAGGGAAAAAGAAGATGAGATTTTCTGATACTGGCATTACTTTACATATCTGACAGGTAGGTACAAAACAGGGAGATAATGAAGGCATGTTGCTGTGTATTCATCAGAAACACACATGGAAAGGCACAGGCTGAGACAGGTAATTTATATGTCTCTTTCTTCACAGTTGCCTTTTTTTTAAGCATCAGGAAGAAAAAAATGTAGAGAAATCAGAATAAAAATTAGTGTTAGATGTCTGCATTTCAGAGAACAGATCTGAGCAGGTCTCCCCAAGGGTGCCAGCTCTGCAAGGTCCTGGTTTCCTCAGGGCTGTGCAAACCTGAGCAAAACCAGCAAACTAGAACAAAACCCCAAAATAAAATATGCAGACAGGGATAAGTTGGGAAAAGCTGAGCTCCTGGCTTGGCTCAGAGGCCCTCAAGCTAACTTGACTGAGAAACTCTCTTTCGAACACACAGGCTGAGAAGTTAAGCAGAGCAGTATGAAGAGCACCCTTGTCTTTCCTAAAGGCCAGCTACCCACCTGAGACCACAGGCATTGCCCATATAAGTACTAAAATCCCTTTTCTTTTCAAAAATCATTTTTTCATAAAATGACAGCCCAGGATAATGCTGCTCCCAATCAGCAGCAAAGCCATGCCAGGTGCCTCCCAAAGCCAAGCCTGCAGCAGGTGTCCTTGTGAGCCAGTCTGAGTCCTCAGGGCGTCACACAGAAACCAGATGCCATAATGATAGTGAAAAACAATTTAAAAGAAACAGGTAAGAGTGTAACCCCCAGTTTCCAACCTGCATGCATTATCCAGAGCTCATGATCCTGACAGAATTATGCAGCTCCATGTATGCTTGTGTTAGACACTGTTAGGTCATCGTTTGAGTCAGTAGAGCTGCTGTTCCATCAGCATTTCAATTATAAAACTCCTTTGCAGAGATTAGTAACACAGCTCATGCTTTAAGCCAAGAAGCAATTTTTTCCCCCTTAAAATTTCATTAAAGTCTGCTGATATAGCAAAAAGCACAGTAACTTTCTTGTAGTTTCAGATACTACTTCTATACTCTCTCACTATAAAGAAATTTTGCTCCAGGCAATTAGTTCTTTGCTGGGACTGGTCCTTGCTGACCTCTAACATTCCATAGCCAACACAGCCCAGACACCACTGCAGTCAGTCTGTGCAGCAGCAATTCTTGCACTGTAGCCATGGCCATAGCCTGTACAGCAGACCTGCAGGCGTTATTCTCAATACTGACCATGTCTCATGCTGGATGCAGCCAGTTCCCAGTAAAACATCACATTAAGCCTTAATTCTGCAAACGCCAGATGTGTGTTTATAGACCTGAGCCACACACGGGTCTAACCTGCTAGCCCAGAGCACATTGGAACACTGCATTCCCTGTTCTCCATCAAAGGAATGGCTGCAGACTATGAGCAAAACACATTGCCACACCACTTCAGTCCATTATTCCAACCAAGCAGCACTGTGATTTACTACCCACACTGTGTTCAAAACAATGGAAAGAAAACACCATTTGTGAGAAAGATCATTCCAGCAAGTTGTGGAAGCAGTGACTGAAGCCATCTCAGGGAATCACCTCCCAGGCTGTCCCCATGATTCCTTCTTCCCAAAGCCTCCTCCATCATAGGCCAGGCTTCTGGGGGGGCACCTCCATCCTGGGCCAGCAAACAGGCAGCAGCAGGAACTGGGTTAGAGCCCAATCTCTCCAACATGTGTGTGTAACCCTTTCCAGAAGCCACCAAACTCAGGGAGATGCCATGAGCATTATTTCCAAACTCTACTTTTTCACTAAAAGGCTGCTGTTCCTTAAGGAAATACCTGTGCCTCTTCCCAACCAAATTTGTCAGATGGATTTGTAATACTATCCCAATTTTTACGTTTTCCTTCACATCTGTGTCTTCTTTCCCTCCAAGTTCTTTCCTGGGCTGCAGTAAGCCAAGCAGCAGGATTGCAGAAACAATCATATTTATCTGAAAAGAAATTGAATCATAACGTTATAGGATTTCTGTCTGTAAGCATCTAGTTCTCAATTTCATCATATTTTGTCTTGCTTTGTCTTAATGGTCAATAGAAAGGCTCCCTAAGACCTTGCCAGGATAAAAGAAAACTTGTTAACATAATAAGAACATCTCAGGGATTTCATTTCAAAGCCACCAAGGGCTTTCTGCTCCTTCCAAGCCGCCTCAGAGCCTTAGCCCTGAGTGCTGATGGCAAAGATCGAATCTCATTCTCCCAACAGGGTCCTGGAGGACTTTGTTCCAGGGCCACTTGTTCATTAGAAATTCTCATTTATTAGGTGAAAAGATGACTGCATATGCACAAAAATACACCCGCTCCTGTTACTAGAAAAACTCGACAAAGCACAGCACACAAGGAGGTTGCAGATGGGCAGGAGCCAGCCTGTTCCCCCAGGTAACAAGTGAGAGGACAAGAGGAAATGGCCTCAGGTTACACCAAGGGAGGTATAGATTGGATGTTAGGAAAAGTTCTTCACTGAAAGGGCAGTCAGGCATTGGAGCAGGCTGCCCACTGTCCCTGAAGTGTTCAAAACCCAGCAGGTGTGCTGCTTAGGGACATGGTTTAGAGGCGGACCTGACAGCATTAGGTTAATGATTGGACTCGATGATCTTAGAGGTCTTTTCACACGTTAATGATTCTATGATTCGAAGATGTTAATTCTAGGATAGGGAATTTAAGCTTACCTTTTGCTAGCTGTTTCACACAGACTCCTAGAAAAGAGCCATCCACCTCCAGAGGGTGGCCTGAAAAATCCCATCACTCACAGCCCTCCCTCCTGATGTCCACATGAGCTCTTAAGCAACACGAGTGCAGGCAAAGGATGCTGAGCACCAAGACCACAAAATTCCCTTTTTGTTTTATGAGAAGCCTAAAGCAGAGAGCCAGCAGCTCCATCAGGGCTTGCCACAGCACAGCTCAGTGTCCTGGAAGGCTGACATGGGACACAGCCAGCTCAGCAGTGTCACTCACAGTCCGACCAGCTCCACAGCCTGTGTGGAGCAATCCAGCCCTGCTTTAGAAAAGACAAAACCATGCCATTAAATCACAACCTGAGTGTACTTAAAAAAAGTACAGTAGCTAGTTTTTTGGTTAATTAAACTATTAAATTATGCTGGAAAACAAACATTTGGAAGTTTTGAGCAAGACAAAGCCATGAATACTAAGAACTCCCCAACTTAGCATGATTGATTGCACAAACAAACCGTATGTATTGGAGAAGTGTTACAGAAAAACATCGCTTTCATCAAATTTTAAGTGAACAGTTGTAGAGTGGGGAGGGGGAAATTAATTAATTACACCCTGAAACATTTTACTGATTGAATCCATGACCCCAGCACTTGTAAGGTCATCAAATGATAGATTAGTGCTGCACGGAGTATCACAAATGGCATTTGCGCTGGGAAGCTCATTATATGAGATGTCAGGTCATGTAAATCATAGGAAACAAATACAAACATCCATCAGAAAAATGCAGATAGTCATTACAGGCAGCAGAGAAGAGCTGAATTATTATGCAAAATTTATTTTGACTATTAAAATACAAAGAGGTGACACAAAATTGTCCTTTAAGCAAACATAAACTACAAGTACTCTGACAGGAGGCTTTGTTTATAAATGTTTCATCTCTTCAGTATTCCATGTCTGTAAACATTGCTTGAAAAACAAAGAAATGGGGGAAAACCAAAAAAAAAAAATAAAATCAGCGATCCAGTGTTTGGGTCTTCAGAGCTTTTTTTAATTCAAGAGAGAGCTATTCTTTCCACATCTGAATAATCAATGCAAGATAGGGAGAAATAGACTGTAATTATTGCATGTGAGTCATTTGTTACAGATCCTGTCTGCTCCAAGAGAGCAGAAGCAAGCACTGCTTCTTGACAAGCAATATATTTATTTTTTTTTAGGGAGATGCACTAAACAATTTGGCAGAAATATGTGGGTGCTCAAGAAGAGAAAACTGATCAGTAGGAGATACTAAACCAGAGGAGCTATTAGCACTCTCCAAATTGCCCAACAGGAGCCCAACCACCTGTTCCCAACACCATCCACGACTCCAGGAGATGGACTGGCTTCTGCTGGAGTTCATTTCCTTGCTCTTTAAAGTGAATCCTTGGATGTTCTCCCTATTTCTTGTTAATTTGCTTGGTGAAGCCCAATTCATAACTGTTAACACGACAGATGATTTTTGGTTTGGATTAGGAAAGTAAACTCTTTCTTAAGTCCAGACACAGCAGCTAAGCACTCAAGCCATAACTAATATTGATCATTTTGAAGCACTGTAAATTACACCCAAGGTATAGTTTCCTCATTTTGACTGCACATAAAAAGTATCTTTTTCATTTTGAAAAGCTTGGTGACACAGTATTTAAAGGACACTATCTTACAACAATATCATGAAGACCAGAGTGTCAGAGGGGACTTTTGGGAGCTTTCAATCTGAATTTCTTGGTTTATTCTATAAAAGATAAAATTAGGACTGCTGGGTTTTGTTGGGTCATGTTTTCAGTGCTGAAAGCCCTCAAAGGTACATCTAAGTCCCCTAGACTGGTTTGGAAAATTGCAGCAGATCTTCCTGAGTGAAGCAAGCTCCTTCCAACAGCCTCAGGATTATGTCTAATGAGTCACATCTCCTCTTAGTCTTGTTCCATTTCTCACTATTGTAAATCACTCTAATCTCATTTTATGAACACTGCATAAGAAGGCAGGCACTGAAAATTACAAATAATAGGTCAAACTGTGATTTGTGAATAGAGAATGCAATATCCCTTCCATTACCTGGAAGCTGTTTGTATGATGGAAAGGAAGAACTGGACCTCACAATGAAACAGAATAAAGCAGATATATTGGATCTTTTACCATCTTAAAAAATGTTTAGAGTGTTACTAATGTAAGACTGATTGATACCATCTGTACAGTTCCTGTACTGCTGCTCTGTGGTGGGATGAATTAGAATGCTCTGAACTTTCCTTGGGTAACAAGCCATGAGTGCCCAGGCACTGCCAATCTCAGTACATTCAGTGCTGCCAGTATAAATTGCTCAGTCCCTTTGCCACCAGACAAATGGAGTACAATTCCAGTAAAATAAATACAATTCCAGCACTGAAAGAAATTGCATCTGCTGGTGATGCCTTTTCTACTGATGTACAAAGGAGGTCGTGACAAGGAGCTAAACACAGTTGTTAAAGATGCAGTGAGCAGTTCTTCAATTCACCCAGAGACAGGAAAGAAAAATAATACTGTGGGATCCAGTTCCTCCTGGCCTCATTTTTGGAAATCATTGACTTTTGCAGGGAGTCTCACTAACACCTGGGAAAGCCCTTGGCCTGGTGGGCAGTGAGCCCAGCACCTGCAGGTATGGTCCTGCAGAAATGCCGAGAAAATCAGAATGATACAACAGAACTGGGAAGGTTGGAGGTGGGGGATATTTAAAATCAGTGCCATCAGCTGTTGTGCCATTTTGTATCAGGAAAGGCTGCTGTCCTTGTTAGAGATGGTGACCTTGAACACCATGAACCCTGGTAAATGTGGCTGATTGGGGCAAAACATTTCCAACCTCTAAAGAAGGGTAGGCTCCTGGAGGTCTTGTTACATGCTGGATATTTTAACTGCCAGACCCACAGCTGAATCCCCCCATGCAGGACCACGGCAGGGAGTGCTTGTGCCTCAGGGTAGTGTTTAGGATTAAGTCTCCACAGAGGCTCTGGCAAGAGAGCAGATAGTGTGATCTTCCCTCTGGGAAGCATGGCAAAGCCTTTCCTGGGGAGCCAGCACAGCCCCAGCTCCCCCAGCACTGGCACAGACATCCCTGCACTCCTGCCATGCTCAGCTTGGGGCTCTGGAGTGTCCTCATGCTACGTCATGGTGTGGCTTAATATATAATCCTAAAAGAGCTCACCTGGTGACATCTTTATCTTGAAAGCAGCAGCAGCAGCAGCCGGTGTGTGCTATTTTCAGCCTTGCAGGCTTGTTTTGAGCATCTCTCCTGCTGTTTCTTGAGTTGAAGCCCCAGACGAGTTCATCCCAAAGGGAAAGCAGCGCTGCCCCAGGTGAGCACACAGCAAACGTGCTCAGAGCAGGGAAGGAGCCCACTGGTCTGTCCTGACTCACTCCCAAACAGCAGCTGGGAGACAGAACCCACAGCAGCTTACCCTGTCTTTGGCCAGGCAGGGGTTGTCCTGGTTTATGGTGGAGATAATGCCAGGCTTGGAACTGGAGGCACCGTGCCCCACACCCTCTCCTCTTGCCTCAGACAGGCACTAGTGATAAACTATTGCTGTATCATTTTAAATAGGGGAGGTTTATTAGAATCCCCTGTAAATCAGGCCTGAAATTACCACTGTGGATTTGCAATAAGCCTGAGTCTTGCTGAACAGCTCATACAGCTTCTGCTTGAAATTCCTATTTTAAAACCACTTTTGCAGCTCCCCCATGAAGGCAGCTCGATTTGTGGCTGTACACAGGACACAGCAGGGCCTGCCAAGCTGGGAGAGGCTCTTTCCCTTTAATGACAGCCATCTGCAGGTTCCTATAACTTAGCAATGTTCCCAGACATGATTTATGGAGGGTGCTTAGCTTTACGGTACAATCTTTACCATTTTACAGGGTTCCTTTTTTTTTCCTCAGTTAAATGTTGTTTTCTGAATAATTCCAAGCTGCCAGTAGGTTTACAGAGGAGAAAACTGGAATGAATCTCTCCTTGCTTTTATTTACTCCTATTTGAGTACTGTGTTTCTGCATCCATTTTGGAGATTTACAATGGTATTAAGGATGCTTCCCTCATCCTCATTTTATAGATTTCTGCTGCAATCATTTTGAAAACCAGAAAGCTGACAGGAAAATTAGGAAATTAGATATCATGTTCCTGTTCCTTCCAGTGCCCTGATGAAGAAGGGGAGAAGAAAAATTAACTGAAGGCATAATAAATAACACCATATATCCTGGAGTCCCCTCGCTGATGCTGGCACCTCCTCTGGGCATCCCACGCATCCCATCCCACCAGCACTGCTCTGACCCCATGAACATGGGGCTGTACCTGCAGCTGTCCAGGCTGCAGTCATCCAAGTGCCAAGTTCACAGGCTAATTGCTCATCTAATTTTAATTGCTAATGGTGGCCCGTGGAGCAGCAGCTCCCCTCGCTGAAGTTATCTCAGCCTATTGTTCAAGTTTATTGAAAATAATTGCCCCAGAAAGAGAAAAAATATTGGTGGTGACCATCAGCTCTGGGGACAATGGTGTGGTGGTTTATCATATATGACCTGAAACATCATCTCCATCACCACCAACACCTGAGGGCAGAGGAGTCTCACAAGCTTATGGAGGACAGCAGACAGAGGCCCTCCTGCAGCTCACAGCACACAGGAGTTGCACTGGCTTGCTCCAGCATCACCAGCTCTCCAGATAAACAACCTCTAAATCAACATTTCAAATCATTAATGCCATTTTAGGGCCAAACTTAGGGCTTTCCAATCAAAATGAGCATGCAGAGCCTTTCAAAAGGAGTGGTTTATCTAGTTATGAGCAAAGGTTGGTTATCTCATGGGGGAGCTTGTACTACCAGCAGCCAGAGGCAATCCATAGCATGGGCAAAATTCACCTAGGGAAGGTTTCTGCTGTAGGTGTTAGCTGTCACAGGCAAAACAAAAATGTTAGAAATCATTCCAGGTCACAGAGTGACCTATTTCTGCTGATTTCTTCCCACCATGGGTTACAAACATGAATATTCTACATGGTTTCTCCCACTGTTGCACTAGTGATGTGTTGACAAGGAAAAGGGCTTTCCTTGCTCATTTTACCCCAGATATGGGATTTTCCACCTCTCTAAAATCTGGCCCATCATTTTGTGCAATACATTACCCTTGATTCGGGCTGAGAACAGGTATTTCCATTGAAACAGGGAGAGCATCCATTCTGTCTTTCTTCTTCTTTATGGAAACATCTGTGAAACGAAGCAACTGAACACTGCAAAATGTTGAAATTGCACAGGGAGGGAAATTCTGAAACTGCACACTACAAAAAGGCCATTTCCATTTAGCCCAGTGAGTTAGAAAGATTTAAATATAAAGTATCATCTTGGTTTCATGGGATCAACCTTTGTACATCAGAAATTATGACCTAATGTTAATATATGATATGGTATGATATACAAATAAACCCAAACCCAACTCTTTCCTGCATGTGTTCTTTATTTTTTGTATCTTTTTATCCCACAAAACGAATGTTTAAAACTCATTTAAATGATAATATGAATTATTCTCATTGAGTGACTTACACTTTGATTTGACACCTGATGTTCTGATGGGCAACAGGGGATTTTTTAATGCTGTAGATACACTGGATATAAAATATAAAGATGGAAATGTAGGGGGAAATGCAATATAAATAGAACAACGATGGAGTAAAGAAAAATCAAATGGGCTGCTGGCTGCAGTGCAGGGGCCCAGCTGTCCCAGAGAGGCAGCCAGCTGGGCAGCAGGCAAGGAGGCCAGGCAGATGTCTGGCTTCTGCTGTTGGCTTTGATGGCATTGATGTGTTCCCACAGAGCATCTTGATGCCATTGAATCAGTGTTTCCAACAGAAAGTAGCTGGGGAAACTATTCTGATGGAAAACTGTTGACACGCTTCACTGGCTGCTGACTGCAGAATAATTCCATAGATCAGTATCAGAAGGGACCCATAAGGGTCATTGAGTCCAAGCCCTGCTCCTTGCAGGACCACCTAACAGCGAATCATAGCACCCAGAGCATCCCCCAGATGCTCCCTGAACTCTGACAGGCCTGCTGCTGTGAGAGCCTGTCCCAGGGTCTGCCTGCCCTCCTCGTGAAGAGGCCTTTCCTTCCTGAGCTTCCCCTGACACCGCTTCCTCACGTTTCCTCCTGACCTACAGCTGCAGCTCTCCCTCCACAGGGGAAGCTGCAGACTGTGCTGAGGCTCCCCTCTGCCTGCTCTTCTCCAGGCTGAGCAAACCAAGTGACCTCAGATGCTCCTCAGAGCCTTTCACCAGCCTGGTTTCTCTCCTCTGGGCACACTCTGGGCTGAGTGCTGAACTTCCAAATAAAATAAGAAATAAATAAACAAGCCCTCTCCTCCCCAAACAGGCCTTTGTCTTTCTCTTAATTAATTACAAGCAACGATCACCCCTATCCACCTTCATAACCCTCAGGATGGTGCAGGCCTTTCCCCTGTCCCGTTTGGCCATGCCCTTTCCAAGAAAGAGCCCTGAACATATGGAGCTTTTTGGGTCACAGAGCCTGGTTCCTATGTCCAAAAGTTTTTGCCTTCCCTTTCCCTCCTCTTGTACTCCTGCAGCCTTTCTGCAATGGGTCACCGGAGCTGCAGGCAGATCAGAGGTGTGGGTGTGCAGGGATTTAGCCCTGGCACAGTGGTGCTCCTCATTCTTGGAGCCCTCCTCTGTCCTCTCCATGGCCATGAGGATGGTGCCAGCCTCTGGAGAGGAGCAGCTGCAGAGGCTCCAGCACATTTTCCTGCTTAAGGGCGAGTGCTAATTCAAAGTCCATCATTCTGGGTATGTGGGCAGACCTGTTTTAGCAAGGGCATTAATTTGCACTTATCAGTACTGAATTTCACCTGCCAGTTCATATCACCCTGATACTTATTTCTGTAAGATCCTTCTGCAAACCTCTGCTTTAGGTCTGGCTCCTCTGGACAAATGTGTGTCAGCTGCAAACTTCACCATCTCATTACTTGTCTCTTTGTTCCAGGTCATTTTGGAATATGCTGACAGTGTCCAGCACAGGCACCTGCAGGATTGCTATTCTAATTTCCACACACTGTTAAAATTGATATAGGACATTTTTCCTAGTCCTTGTTTCCTATGTGTAATCAGTCCATAGAAGATTAATCTTGTGAAAATCTAGTCCCATTAAGCCCTTTCAGTGATTCTCTTCTGTGCTTTAGCACTGCTGGCTGCTTTCTGGTGTCTATTTAATGCTTCCAAAAGCAGGCAAATGCAATTTCTGCTTATAGGTAGTATAGTAAAAGTCACTTGTCTTGGTTTATTTTAAACTTTTTAATTTAATCCCTTCCCATTTCATCTAAATCTGTTTCCTCATTCTCCTTTAGCTTCTTCATTTAAAATGAAATATATCTGTGGTAGGATGGTTTTTCCATAGGGATGCTGAATTTGATAACATCAGCAGCTCATCAGTACTTACATCACAAATAAGGTCCTCAGGAATAAATCAAGAGCTGATCCTCCTCACCTGGGCTCTCTAATTGATGTCTGCCCCCCTAAAAAAGAAAAAGAGGATACTTATGGTACTTCCAAACCTGATCTGTGAGTGATCACTCCACATGACATGAGCAACCATGGTGACAACTGAAGTCTCCCTTTCAGGGTGGGACATTTCCTTCACACAATTCTGAAAGTCTGTAGGATTTAAAAGATCCTGATAAAAGCCTTGGCATGAGGAAGCTGGGAAGGAGATCTCACACTTGCCTTGGCAAAGCCAAGCCCCACAACACAGGGCAGGTGGGCAGGACTGTCCCAGGTGAGTGTTCACCATCCACCTCTCAGCCAGCCTGGCAGGGCTTCTCTCTATTGACCTGTTTGGAATGAGAATTGATTTCCATAGAATCACATTGCTAATCCTGTGGATCACTGAGTGGCTGCATTATTTTCTTCTCTGGCTGCTTGCAAGCTCCTCAGCAAAGCTGGATCCTACTCCACTGAGTGTTTGGCTGTGTCCAGAGCTCCTGTTAGAGACCTGGGAGAGATGGGAAGGGGCTATGGCACTGGGAAACAGGCAGTGAAATACTATACAAATCCTTTCTAGTAAATCAGATTTAATACTTTTATGCTATTACAAGCTCCATTGAAAATAGTGCAAAAACTCTTAGTAAATCTGTCCCCTAGGTGCCTTATATCTGTATTTATTCTGTCTTTTGAAATTCATCCATTTACCCAGTTCAGTTTCTGCTTCTGGGTGTTAGTTTTTATCCAACATGATTTAATTTTATACTGGGGATTGGGTTTAAAGCTTGCACCATGATATCTAAATAAGTTCATTAAATGCTCTAAGTTTCTCTGGTTACAAGTATAAATTCATCAGCATGGAAATAATGACATCTTAAACCTATTAAATTTAAAATATCTTTATGCTCAACCCCAGAGCTCAGATATGCCAGCCAATGATAATCAAATGCCACCCGACCACTCAAAAATTCCAGAGAAGAGAAAATGAGCTGGTTTGAGGATGCCTGTGAGGCAAATCAGGCTGTCAAAATCCTATCATTCTTGGGAGGAATTTACATAGCTCATATTAAACTCACCAGAGCGACTGGAAACCTGGAGTAATTAATGCTGTGGGGGGAGGCAGGATGCTGGATGTGCCTTAGCCAGGAGGGCCCTGCAAAAGGAGGAGGTTCAGGAAGGATTCCCAAGGAACTGGGGTGCCCTTGGGAATGGGGAAGCTCTGAGCTGGGAGCAGAGAAGGAGAGAAGGGTTTTGGGTGGTCAGGGTGGTGAGTGGGTGGATGGATGTCCAAGGGAGAAAGGCAGAAGACTCTCTGGCCTTAGGAAGAACCCCTGGCTTCCCACCCAGCACCCTGATCTCCCCCTGCATGGGCTGACAGAGCTTTACATCCTCCTGTCCTGCCGCCCCACAGCCCAGCTCTCTGCACACACATTGCTCCCGGATTTCAGGAAGAAAACACTCTGCTTCATTCACACAAAGAGAACTGGGAGCTACTCCCAGCCCACTGGTTTGCTCCTCTCTCCATGGCAGATGGCCCTGGCTCCAGCCACCCGTGGCACAGGAGCAGGTGAGCCTGGGAGGCTGCAGACAGAACACCACCACTGATTTGCTCAGGCATCCCTGGCTAGCAATAAATGAGGGCAGAAGCAGCTGCCCCTGTGCAAATGGGTGCTCCCCAGAGCACACCTGCACTGCAGGGTGTTTAAAAGGCGATGGCTTTTGTTTCACAGAGGTTGGCAGCAGATAGACTCTGTCACTGCAGCAAGTGTGAGGGACCTTAATCCTCCTCTTATTGACTTGACATATTGTAATGGCTTCTTTGGTTACCTATCAAGTCACTGTGTACTTAGAAAGCTTTAATCTGTAGATTATTTACTCAATAGACTGTAAAGGCGTCACATAATAGCACATCAGAGCTTCCAGCAGTTCCAGCCTATTGTGTCATGGGGGGTTTGTGTTGATTCCCCCAACCTGAATCTAAGCAGCAATAAGAAGAATAGAAACCCCTTTCCCCCACAAACCAGAGAACTGAACAGAACTTCATCACCTCCCCCTTGGATCTCCCTGTGCTCCATCTCCCTTCAGTGCAGGGACTCTTTTCACTTTCCTTGTCCCATCTGTGAATTTTCACAACACCTGTAGGAATTCTTACAAACCTTGAGATCTGTGTCCCACTACCCAAAGTGGCTAAAACTGGCCAGGAATCTCACAGATCCTGGAGGCTGAGTGTACAACACCCACATCCCGCTTGTGTCAGCAAACATATTAAACTGACTTTCTCACCCACCTTCCTTACCTGGTAGTGCAAGTGCTGTGTTGCAACATGATAAGTCTTACTAAAAAGGGAAAACAGTATATTCAAGATTCTACAGTCAGATTTGACATGGGTGTTGCACATCTAGAAGATGTGCAAATGTTGGTTGTAGCAGACAGAGCCTAAAAGGCTCTAATTTTACTCTTTTAGCAATGACAGCAATGCCAGATCATCAGAATACTGACCATTCTCTGAGAAAAGGGAACCACGTGGATGGGATTTCTTAAAGGCATTTTTAATTTTCATTGTCTTTAAGATGTTCATAATTAAAAGGACATTCCCTACCAGGTGAAAACAACATTAATTTTGAGCCTAACTCCTCCAAATTGATTTGATTTAATTTAAAACATAGCTAATTAATTAAAACCACTCAACAATGCCCCTTTAATGTTTAACCAAAGAGTACACCATACTCCAGCTGAGCTGCTAAATGTTTATATCTTATTATCAGGCTTCCCAAAGCTTAGAGAAAAGGATTTCCATGCAAGTTCTCACTCCCATCTTTTAATTACACCTAAACAACTCAGCTCATTATAATTCTACTACAAACATTGCTCTCAAGAGCATCCTGCAACATGCATTCAGCAGGTACCACCAATACTTACTCCCACACCCATACTTGCATGTATTTCTCCATTTTTAAGTGGCAATTGCTCAGCAGAAGATCTCAGAAAGCGCTCACCATTTCTGGCACAGCGAGCACTTTGGAATTAATTGCCAACATGAAATAAATACAGCGTGAAGACGCGCATTAGAACCAAGTTATAATTAAGCAATGTGGAGATTCGTCCCTGGTTAATCAATAAGCTCGGGGAGCGTGGAAGTTCCTGGGGCTGTGGGCGGCATGGGGAAGGGGTGTGAACGGCTCTCCCCGTGGGGTGTTTCACCATCTGCTCCCCTCTGTTTCCCCCACAGAAGCTGTCCCTGCTGGCTGAGAGCTGCCTGCGTGCTGGGGTACCCACACAGAGTTTGCCTCTTCCAGCCACCCCCTGCCTTGGGCATCTGTCCCCACGCCAGCACCCTGCCCAGCCACCCTGGCAGCACCCCCAGCCACAGCAGCTCGCACCCAGGGGCTCAGAGTGGGGAGCAGAGCCCTCAGAGGCACAGTTCTGCATCCCTCTGGCTGCAGGGGAGAGAAGAGGCCGGCCCTGCTCTGCTGTACCGGGGCCTGGCTGCACTCCGAGCGATTCCCGGGGTGTTTTTCCACCGTAACAGATTCCTCCTCCCAGCCTGCAGATGGTTAGTCATGCAAAGCAGAAATAACATTGAATTCAGTCTTCAAGAGTCATCAGATTGGACCTCGCTTCTTAGCTCAGCCTGGGGACTGGGATGGCGATTTGCCTGAGATTAAGGAGTCCTTTCTGAAAACGTAAACAACATCTTGCCACGTGCTGGCCTTTTTCTGTTTACAGGGTTTGATTTCACGCCTGAAAAACAAGCCTATTGCATCATCCTGGTGGAGGGATTCTGCAAGAAAGTGTTGGCTGAGTGAGGAAAATCACTGATGCCAGCTCAGAAGTCCTAATTGCCCCAAATGAATTACAAGCTAAAATAGCCTGGCCCAGTTACCAGCAGCCATCATACCCATAACAGTTTGGCATGGCAGCACAGAGGGAAAGCTTCATGTCAGACACCATTCTCCACTCTCTCCCTTTCCCTGTTGCTTTTCTGAACAATTCCATTAGGATTTATCCTGTTGATGTGGGATTATTTCTGATATTTCTATTTCTTGTTCAAATGTATAGAAATTAATTTTCTGGTCATAATTTCAGTACCTCTGGGACATTAGCAGGCTGGAAGTAAAAATAGAACGTCATTACAGTGTCAGGTAATGCGGATGAGTGTGACTAATAACCTGAGTGTCATTGATTTAATAATCTAATAATGTCTCTGCACACTCAGCGCTCAGACTCACTGAGTGAAGATAAAGATTTAAGCCCAGCTGAAGCTGCAGATAAGAATCAGCACCTTGGCTTTAGGGATCAGAACCAGTGATAAGCAACACACGGCTGGCATCCAAAAAATTAAAGCAGGGGAAGGAGCTGGCTGGGATCTGCAGCTCAGGCTGCACAGGAGGCAGGTTCTCCATTCCCTGGGGTGGCAGCACAGGAGGTCACAGGTGCCCACAGGAAACACTCATCAAGCTCAAAGAGAGATGCTCACCGTCTAGCAAAGGTCTGGCAGCCCTCAAATAGCTGCTGGCCTGCCAACAGCTTGGTCTGTGGTTGTCTAAAATGCAAAGGAAAAGCCCATTAAAGTCACCTACAACACCAGCCTGGGAAAGTCTGGTCCACAGCCTGGAAACAGGAGGTGCAGTGATGGGAGTGGGCTTTCAGCTGGGACACAAACCTTCTGACTGTACAATCAGGGTTATTCATTCAGAGAAAAGCTGCCACAACAGCTCCCAAGCTCCCTAGAGAAAGCTGCAGAAAGGATCTCTTTCCCTGGAGAGCATCCCTTCAGCCAGGCGCATCCTCCACACCTCCTCTGACCAGCAGTGCTGGGTCTGGCTCCCCACGCTGCTGATGGATGGTGGTAAAGGTGCTGCTTCACCCTGGCAGCCCTGGATGAGCTGGGAGATGGATCTCACCCACAGAAATGGCTGCTAATGAGACATGACACCAGGTTTATTATAATTTGGTTGGAACAGGGACAATCAATCTTCTCAAACTGCCTGTGAAAATCCCATTCCCCAGCAAGGCACCTCTAGGCTTGGCCAGTTTGAGCTCCATATGCTTTATTACTAATGCAGAAAAATTTTCCTGTACCTGGCACTGTGCTGGCACAACAGAGGACAAGTGTACTTCAAGCAAAATCTTTGACTGCAGGAGCTTCAAGCTTCTTACAGCAAGGCAGGTTCTGCAAATTGTTCAGCTTTTTTTTCAGATCACGCTCTGAAGGCCTCATCAGTCTTCCCCAACACCACTTCATCTCAAGTATATTTACTTGTTTCCAGTTAACTTCACCCAGATAACAGGAAAACTCCCTGGGGAGTTGCTATAGAAACACCCAATGAAGACAAGGAGAGATTGGGGCAGCAGAGCCAAAAGATACTGTTAAGATCAAGGGAGATTTTAACTCCCACTCTGTAAATAGGATTTCCCTGGAAAAGTTGCAAAAATAGGAGTAAAAATGGAAAATTTCCTGCATGGTTAGTGATGGGGTCACTGCTGATCATCCCCCCAGGGAGATTCAGCACCATGAAGGAGTGGAAAAGCCTTTCCAGGGATCCTCTCTGAGGGTTTCCAACCTCAGTGAGACTCTGTTTACTCTCCAAAGGACATCCCAGCTGCAAAAACATGGCTAAAGTGTCCCCATATCTTTTCCAGTGCCTGGTGACATTGATAACCCTTTAAGCAAAGCAGTGTCCTTCTGCATAATGATCTGAGAAGGATTAAATGCAGGAAAGAAATAGAACAAGGAGTCAAGGAGCTACCTACCATTAGCAGCTATCTGAGTGTCAGGCAGTTTTGTTTCAGGCGATTTACCAGTGCTTTTGTCCAAGCCATTCATTCCACAAAACACTATTATGAAAATAGATGTCATTAGAAACACTTTTTAATACATAAAACAGTCTTTCTTTTTGCAATTCAACTGTGTATTCAATTCAATTTTTCTCTTACATTCTCTTACACTTCTGAGAGTTCAGAAAGCCCCAACAATAAGAAACAGGTGTTCTGCTCTTCTGCATAAACCAGATTTTTGGAACAGTTAGTGTCCTCTCTCTTATTTGAAGCTCACACACATAAATACTGAGGGTCATTAGAAATGAATTATCTTTGACTGCAAAATAGAATGGGGATTCATCAACTATATTGATTTTTCTCATCTATGTGTATATGTGCAGCTCCTTTGGCAATTAGTCATTAACTAAACCACTGCTTTATTCCTGTGAACCAAATTTTAGTTGCATTTTCCTTCATTGTATCTGTGAGCTTTTCTTTGCATTGTTTTTCTTCATGCGGATTATCAGCCTGGATTTGCAGGGGTATTTCTCTTAGAGCCAGCAGGGTGGTTAATTAACACAAGCTCCATAAGCCAAAGGTAGAGCTGCTGGGGGAGCCTAAAGGAAACAAGATCTTTATCAGGAATGGATGTGTGTGTGCCCAGGAGCTCATGGACACAGCCAAAAACACATGCAAAATTGCAAAACTCCTAAGACAAGAAAAAACGAGTTGATGCACACCAAACACCTAAAAGAAATTTGGAAGAAAAAATCCCCAGAAAATAAAACCTCAGTAATTTTATATAAAACACACAGACTACAGCCAAATACCCACCTTTAATGCTAATTATCATCCAGGATATTGGCTGGGCTGACTGGAATCTGCTGGGGGTTTGTGAACACGTTTATCTTAATTGCATTCATGTGGTTGTGGGGTTATTTGATTTGATCTTGAGATATCTGACACCTGATTTGTATGTGCATTTCTAACATGTTTGAAGGATGTGCAGAGCAGGGAATGGATTGTGTCTATGTGCAGAGTTGTGGAAAATGTTCTTAGGGCCAAGACAAAGTCAGGTGTTAAATCTCATAAAGAAACAGGAAAATTCTGTATCTAATGACTTACCATGTAAACCTGTAGTCAGAGGAGATTATATCAATTTCTGTGGTTTTTGACCACCACAGAGATACTCCTTAAAAGGAAGAATAATATGATTAAAATGAATGTAAAACCCCATAGGAAACATAACTTTTAGGCTTCATTTTTTCAATACTGGGACTTCTAGGACTACTTAGGATACAATCATTTTAAAGCATACTGCTTTCCACTGTAACTACACACAGAGAAAGGAATGCTCATAAAAACTGGCATTTTCCTGAACAACAAAAACATAATTGATCACCAACCAGCTCCATCACGTGAGCAAACCCTCAGCTGAATCACTCAGCTGCTCCAGGTTCATTACTCAGTATGTTAATGCCCTATGCAACAAACACAACAAATGAAATATGGAATTACTCTAACCACAAATCATTACTAATTGATACAGCAAGATTCAAGGAAAGCTATCACTTGGAACAGCTTCCTGCAAAGTTTTCCCTGGATATACTTTCAGGTCTGCATCCTCCCTGCCACAGAGGAGCAGGAGCTTAGTGAGGTCTCTCAGGCTGCTCTTGCTATTTATCACATCTCATCCATCCTGAATTCCATCATTCCATGCTATTCCCAGTCAATTCAATTTCAGTGAAGTTAAATGAATTTTTTTTCCTTGATTCTATTTCCCCGTACTTATTTGTCCTTAAATTCCAGGCTGATCCACAACGATTGTTTAAGAACAGATGTAGCCAAACTCTTCAACTCTAAATTGACTGAACGCCACATATTATTATGGAAAACATCGCTGGTGCTTAAGTTATTCTAATTAACCCTTTTAGAGGTTATCTTGCTCTTACCTTAGTATCCTTACCACATGCAAAAGAGCCTGAGGATTCAATGAACTGTTTCCAGTTTTTGTTCAGTTCAGATTGTGCCCATCTCTTCCCTGCCACAGATCATTTGATCATTGTGAGGATGAGATGGTTGCACCAGTGACCTGTGAGAGCTTGTGGAGCAGCACATCACATTTGCAAACCCCTGTGCCTTCTACGCAGTAGAAAGTCCCCAAAACTGCTCTTACGCTTTTTCAACTGGCACTTTGCGCCTCCCATCAGAGCTGTTATTTAATTTCCAACTAGATTTAAATTAACACATTTTGTTAATCAAGAATTTAATTCCGAAGAAGAAATCAGATCTTTGCAAAACTGCAGCGTGGCCTGTGTGAAACTCTCCTGGCTGTGCTCAGGACAGGGGAGCAGAACTTTTTACCATCCCAGACATACTCAGAGGATGTTGAAGACAAAGCACTAGAGAAGGAGATATGAAAAGACAAAAAATTTCTTCCACATATTAGGTACAAAAATTCAGCTTACATAGTGCAGTGTTCCAGGCACCAATGAAGCTGACTTACCAGCAGTCTTAATCTTGGGGTGAAGTGTCTTAATGTTAAGAATATAAAAAGAGAAATTATCCATGCACCTGTGTGCAGGATATTGGAGTCTGGCTCAACAGGGCAGTATATAATACCCTGATTCTCACTGAAAGGTAAAAAGCCTCACATTACAGCTCATCCAGGAATTGCTGACAGAATTTCATCTCTCCTTCCTGCTCTACTTATTCTCCAGGTAGGAAAAAAAAAAAATGGGTGGAAGAGTTGAATGGAGACCTTTCCCAGTGATGCACAAGAGCTGGGTGATTATTCCAGCACAAAGGGTAATGGATCTGCAGGGGCACACTCCTGCCAGCATAGCCCAGGGAAAGCACACAGGACCACAGGACTCCTGGTCTCTCTCTCTCCTTTTAAAATTATATTTTCTTATGGCAATATTTAATTGCTTTTCTTTCTGTCACTGTACCCCCTTGATGTGCCCCTCACATGAACACTGACTGCCATTCCCTCTGGATTTTAGATTTAAAAGGCACAAACAGAGACTGCTAGCTCAGCACTGTTATTTCAACATAACATTTTCCTTAGGGAAACATCAGCACACAAGGTAAAAAAGAGCCCTTAGAAACGTGTTGCCTTTGATTAAGCTTTTTCCTTGTCACACCATAGGAAGAGCTCTGTAGCTGCACACCAGCATTCCCAGTCCAGAGCGTTTCAGTGCCTCCAAGCCCAGCACAAGATTGCTCCCCCATGCCCAAGACTGGGATACCCCAAGAGCTGAGGAGTCATGTGGAAAGTGCTGCTACATCTTAATTCAGCAAAGCAACTGGGGCTGGTGCTTTGCCATGGGATAACTGCTTGCCCTGAGGCTCTGCCAGGCCCAGGGTCTGCAGCTGCAGCCCAGGCCCCTGGAGCCATCCTGCTCTTTGATGAAGTTGTCCCCATCGTGGGTCTCACTTAGTGAAGTGTCAACTATCACACACACCTCTCTTCTCCCTGCCAGGACCACTTATTGCTGGTTTTGGGAACACAGAGAGTGAAAATCCATCATTAATGCAGTTCCCCAGAAGAGCAGAGACCCCCACACCTTCCAAATTAGAATAATATAAAATAAAAACATTTGAGACTTGCATGCCCCTGAATTTATGAATGACCATCAACCCTAAATGTAGGCATGGGACATTGCATTTGACTGATTTCAGCTCTACTCTGATTAAGTGTTTAGAAGAGTCACCAGAATCCCAAGACCTTTATCCTCATAAACCTTCTGGATTTAATAGTGACAATGTCTAGTGGGTGAATTAAGAAAGTCAATTTTATAGCAAAGGCAAGTCAAAGCTGCTATAATTAATTCAAATTAACACACCCACGAGCTCCTGAAGCCTATCATTGTAGGGTGTCACTTCAGGGACAACTGCAGAAACATCCAAATACAAGTCATCATCAAGATCTTTAAGACTGAACATTTCCCAGGAAACCAAAAGTAACCTGAACAAAAGCAGGCTGGATTACAGAAACCCAGATGTTCTCTTCCTGCAGAACTTTATTATTAACACGGTCAACAGAGGAAAACAGTTTCCTGTAAATATGATTATTTAACATTACTTTTATCTGTTCAGTATTAAGCCTGAATTACTGGAGTGTATCCCTTGGCACATAGGGTCTGTGATCCATTACCCTTTGTGCTGGAATAATCACCTGTGACACCTCAAACTCTGAGTAGCCCAATGCCATTCAGGAAATCAGAAAGGAATGTGGTTTGCAGTTGCAACCTTCACTGTTTTTTCTATCCCTCTAGGAAAGCAGCATCCAGCATGGATATTTAACATGAGAGAAAATACCAAAGCAGCAGCTCTAAATCCAAAAAACCTTATCCTTGGACAACAAAATTATTATTTAGATGCAGAAAAGCACAATTTTGACATTACAATGAAACATGGCTCAGCTGTTTCTGGAGAATACTGGTGGAAATAAAGGCCGGGGAGCAATTTTGGAAAATAATCAGGTTGTGAAAGGTGCTCATAGACTGCTACTGGAGTACAATCAAATTTTCTGAGCTGTGAAGTGCTAAATAGTTAATTGTACAGGAAGGAAGAGTAGCCAGAGAAATGCTCCTAGGAGCAGGATGAATGCTGTGCACTCCACCCTGATGCACTCCTGGACTGAGCTGGGGGAGATCTCACCCACACACCAGCAAGGATGCTTGACTTGCTACTGCAAGAACATTGCTTTGGGCTTCATGTTCATGTGAGAATTATACCTCTAGTACAACAAAAATTGCCACATTTGCCACTATCCAAAAAGAGATTTGGCTTCATTTGGTGACCATGTCCTGCCAGAAGCCCAGAGGGGCAGTAGACAGAAGTGCAATTGGATGGTGAGTGTCCAGAGAAACCAATGACTGGTTAGAACCAGGGAACTTTGCCAGTAGAAAAAGCACAACAGCCGCACAGAGCTGTTCCCGGCCTTTAGTCCCCTGGAAGAAATTGGCTATTTGAGCAGCAACTCACAGGAGAAAAACATGCTGGTGTGTTAAGGCTGCACACCCAGCTTGGCCTTCATCAGGCACTAGTTCTCCTCCACATCCCCATCCCTGGGGCAGAAACCAGTGGGTCAGCAAGAGCAGGATGATGCTCCCACTCAGGTTAAGCCCCTGTGCTGACACTCCAGCCATGGAGGAGGCAGGTTTCCTTGGCCTGGGTGAACCGAGGCTGCTTTGGAGATGCTTTGCATGAGATGAACTCCACAAGCACCAAACTGCCCAAGGCACAGCAGGAGTGGGCAGGCAGACACGTGAGACAGGGCAGGGGAGCCGAGCAGAAAGGAACATGTTTTCTACAGGCTCTCTTCAGACTTAAATGGCACTTCTGTAAGTGATGCTAAACGACACCACCCTCCCTCCACCCCACACTCCCAGTTGCCTACTTATATTAGCATTTGCCAGCTGTCAAGCTCTTGCTCAGTTCCAGTGAAATCTCCTCAATTTTCTCCTCTTTCAGTGATTATGTTGAACTGCTGGGATCAGATCCTGGTGACACTGGAATTGCCAAATAATCCTCTGCTGCTTTTTTATATCTTTCTACCCTCTTCCCCTTATTAATGTGAGCCAGTACAGAGGCCAGCACAGACACAGTGCTCTCCAGCAGGGCACAGGAATCACCGCCAGCCTCCTCAGAGTTGTCTCCTAACAGAGCTGAGGTTCTTTATAGCAGAAACAGCTCTCAGAACTCACTTCACTTACCCAAGAGATCCCACAGACATCACATCTTCAAGAGCTGTCTAAAGCCATCTCCTGCTTCATCAGAGTGGTCAGGCTGGCTCTGATCACCAGTCCCTCCAACCCAGCACCATCTCTAACACCAAATAGTTGTGTATGCCTGCAGAAAAGCTTAGGAGCAGGACAAACTCACAGTAATTGCCTGGGGTGCTTTGATGGGCCCCAATAATCTTGGCTTAGAGACTTTCTGCCGTCTCCTGTGTGTAACAGCCCTGGTGCATCTCTCTACCGTGAATTAATCTAATTATTTCTTGCACCATTTAAGCACCATTTGGCCACCTCAGCCTCCCAGAGTAATGAGTGCCACAGTGGGACAGCCTGATGGGAGAAGGAACAGTTCACTGCTTTGTGCTGGTGAGGTCCCCAGCTGCAGCTGAGTTCACTCCTTCCTGCAGAACCCCCGTGCTCTCAGCCAAAGCACCCCTTGCCTTGCTGCTCCTCAAGCTCCAAAGGAAGCCCAGCCTTGTGGCCTCTCATATCTGCACAACTTCAGGGCAGAAAGATTTGTTAGATGGAAGAACAAGACCAGAACCCCAGCTTGACTCATACTAATATTAATGACCAAAAATTAGGCATGGTTCATGTTCTACTTTCTCCTGGACTCCACAGCTGCTGCATGTGGACAAAATATCTGGCTTGCCTGAACATCTCTGAGGCACTTTGGGCTTTTGGGTTTAAAAATGTTAGCAAAAAACAGCAGGCATGTAGATGTGAATGTATGTAGGCTTGTAGACATCCCTCCATTCCACTCTCAGGTTCTTTAAAATCATTTTCTCCTAAAGCCCAATTTAGAAACTGCAGGAGAGACTTGATGTTTTTATGCAAATTCTCAAATATACAGAAGTGCTGAGCTGAACTGGGATTTGAAGGGAAGGCTTCTCTGCTATTTCACCTGCCATTTAAACACCAAGCAGGGATACACTGGCAGAGGTGGCCAGAAATAGATCCAAAACGTCAAATGTGTCAAAATTGAATTTTGAAGAATAGGGCATTGAGAGAGAGTCAGCCAGTGTAGCCTGGGTCTCAGAAATCTGAGCACTCACACAGAGCTTCAGAAAATCAAGTTTAGATAACAAACATGGCTGGTGAACGCCTTACCTTTGGAGCTCCAATTCCCTGCCAAAAGTGGTGGGCCTGATAAACTAATATTTTCTGATGAGAAATTGTTTTGCTGAAAGTTTCTGGCTATCCCTCCATATCACACAGCATCCAGACGTGCATCCACAGCCTCTGCCAGATAAAACATTCCTGCTCTGTGACACTCAGCCCAGGCCAAGCTGCAAAAGTTAATTTACTGTAGGTTACTGATAGTGTCACTGATGGTTTATCATTCCCAGGTTGGGATGTCTTTACACTCATTTAAACTGGTAACAGCTCAGACCCCATTTTTAATTGCACTTTGGGTCTGGCTGCCTGGTTATTGAAAGGAAAAAGTATTGGTGTGCAAATCAGGTCATAAACCACCACTCAGCCAGGTCATTTAGGGAAACATCTAAAATGTCATGTCTGTTACTGTCACAAGCATCACTCCTAATCATTGTGTACTCCCTTAAACAGATTTTTTATCAAGTTGTGTTTAAAAACCAGACTGGAGTTCTGATATGTCCTGACAACAAGGTATTTAACAAACCTGTGCTGGCTCTCATGCCCCTCTTTTGCATCCTTTTAGGAACAGAAATAGATTCATCACCACCGTGACATTAGAAAACGTGGAGATTGCAGAGAATACACGAAATAAATTGGGAATGGCAGAGTAAGGACTTGAACTGACAACACAGGAACCACTGGGCCTGCCACACCACTGCTGGGAGAACCCACAAAGCACCTGGTTAGCTGTGAGAGCTGGAATTAGAGCTGCAGCCTCACCTCCACACAGCCCAGCTCAGGCAAAATTAAGAAACTGCAGCCTTGCCTTGATGGGTGATCTCACAACCCTGCTGCCACTCAGCCTGCAGTGTGTTTCACCTGCCATTTAAATGTTTGTTTTCTCTCTAAAAGCCTCAAAAGCTGCAGCATCAACGTGTCAGAGTGCCTTCTTGAACAGAATGAACTCCCAGCCAAAAAGCTCTTCACCTGACCTTGGTCTTGATGCAAGAATGGTGAAAAAAAGCATACAAGAAAACTGTTACATGTTACTAAAAATAAAACGTGTAAAAGCAATTACTTAATTTAAACAAGAAACTGAACAAATAGGCAACCTATTAATGCATTTCTAATCTAGAGGTCAGGAAGGGAGCGACATTTCCAGACATTTCATCTGGGCTGGGGTACAAGGTGAACCAGAAGGAAGCACGACCTTGGCATTCAGCAGACACAGGCTGCAGATCCAGAGCACTGTCAGCTCTAACCGGGCATCCCACCTTCCCTGCTGGGACAGGAGCAGGCTCTGCAGCTCACCCAGGAGCACCATTCTCTCAGCCTCTGTGGAGGATGCTGCCCCGTGACTGCAGGAGGCACAGACCCTCTGCACAAACCATTGCCTGCAAAAAGACCAGGTAAAGCATTACGTGTGCAGTCTGACATTAAGAGGGTGGGGAGCGACCAGCAGAATTTCCAAGTAAATCACAGCAAACCAATTTGTCAAGATAATTAGCACAGAGGCAAAGGGGAGAGGTAGATGTGATACATCTTGGCTCAGGAAGGCTTGTGACACCATCCCATTTAACTTTCACATGAGCAAAATGAGGAAATGGAAGCTAAGTGAAAGTTTGCTACAAAGCTACACTCTCAAAATTATTTTCTGCAGCTCTGTGTCAACCACAACCCTGTTCTGTAGCCCATGGTTTGCTGTCAGAACTGCAAATGCATGGCTGAAAGGGGCACCTCACTCAGGGTAAGAGCATCACAGCTCAAGATGACCTCCCCAGATAGAAACACTCACCCAACATCTCCATGGTGAAGGTCAATAAAAACCTGTGGAACATCACAACCCAAGTAGGTGGAGGCTCCTTAAAGTCATTCCTTTTCTCCTTGGAAGATGAGGCAGTTCCTTTCCTTGTGAAACCTTCTGCTGAGCCTGCCTTGAGAGATTCTCCCTGCAATTAAAACTGAGAGCTTTTCCAGTGGCAGCTGGGTTTCATCTGTGCCCCATTTGTGGATGGATGGTGCTGTGCCTCACTCCTGGCCCTGTGCTGATTGTTCCTGAGGGACCTGGGTGCTTACCCTCATCCCCAAACTTGGGCCACAAACCTTTTGCAAGTGAGACTGAGCCTACTAAAAAATCTAAGTCCTCTCCTAAATTTTAACCCTACCCTTCAGTTCTTTCATTTTTGATGAGTGTATGTTTTTACCTTTTAGCATGATACTGCCTTTAAAATACCGTAAACAACATTTCAACTGATGAATAATTTAAAGAAAAGCAAATAGGTGCTTTATGAGAGTACCCAGCTGCTCAGCTATCCAGCAGGGGCTGTAGACTGGGGATGGTGGAGGCCTGATTGCCCATTAAAGAGGCCACATCCCACAAAGTCACGATCAAAACTCTCTGGAGAGCCAAGCATTGTGCCCATGTGCAATATGTCAGTTATTTGCCAGCAGGGGAAGCCCTGTAAGAAGTGAATGAGTTTTCCTCTGTTCAGTGACATTGCTAATGACTCATGCAGGATTATGGGTAACAAACCTTTGATATGAGAGGTTGAGTTGTACACTACATTATACATCTGAATTTCATGGTATATTAGTGACAGTGATTGGTAATACAATATGATGGGGAATTGCTAACATCAGAAAGAAGTTAATATGATGCACTGCAATTTCTCAGAGAGTCCCATACTTTTTCTACCACCCATAATCTGCTCATTATGGTTTGGCAAAGAGCAATCCCCCTCGTGGAGCGAGCGGCGCCGGCGCCCTGACAGCTGCTCATAAATTTGAATGGGAGACACAGAATCCAAAATGTTCATGTTTCCATGGATCGTTACCCAGTTGCATCTCCCCTAAGAAGCAGGTGATTTTTTAACATCCTGCCACAGTTTGTTTCTGCTGATATTTTGTCTCTCCAGATGAATCTGATGCCAGCTTGTGTCTTAGAGCATTTCTTCCCCATCGTGTTCTATGAGAAGGGCTGATACAGTCTGCACACACGTTAACTAAACACCAGTTAATGGAGCATAACTAAGAAGAATTAATATATTTACCAAAAAAAAAAAAATTCTAGACCATTAAAATTAGAGTCAAATGTAGCACATAAGGCATTAAAATTATAAATGTGACCAGAGATTTATGTTTACAGACTCTTGGCAAATCCCATGGCCACATGTCTCCTCAGTCATTCCCGCTGCAAACAGCATAAACAAATGTTTAAACTACTTATATGATAGTAACCTGGAATATTCTGTGGCTGTTTTACAAGGCCTGTAAATATCCATCTGACCTTCTCCAACTGTAGAAGATTTGGTTTTCCCTGCAGGAAGAGCCCATGAGGACAGAAGATTCCCTTGAAGACCAAGCCCCAGAAACCCATTAAGCAGAAGCACCAAGACCATCCCCTTTCCAAGAAACTTGAAATGGGAGTCATTCCTAGGATAAGGAAGTTCATTGAAAACCACAGCCAAGCAAGAACTGGATGGTAATGATGACGAGTAAATGGAAGAAAGTACCTCCCTCCAGCATTAAATTCAAGCCCTGACCTTTTCCAATGTAATGACTAACTCAACCTTTACATAATAACGTGGGTGATATTTGGAGAGTATAACATATGTGTCATTTTAATTAATTGAACAGAAATAGATTCACAGAAGAAAAATGAATTAACCAATCAGCAATCACCTTTCTATCTATTTGATGTCAGAATAATTAGTTTATTCTCGTAATCTCTTGACCCCTCTAGAAATCATAACCTTGCTGACCCCCTTGAGTATGGGAGCTCATTTGAATAGCACCATAATTGTGTTCTGGGTGCATTAGCATCTAGTTTCAATTTTATTAAGGTAATCTTACCCCTTATTATTATCTCTCTCTGAATGGCTGACCCAAACCCTGGGAAAGAGTGCAGGACTTTACTCACAGTAAAACCAGTGTACTTTGGACATCAGAATCCTTCCTCCTAGAAGGTGGGCTGGTTTTGTTAGCTGCAGGATCAGCAATAATTTTACCACTGTTGTCTGCAGACAGCAGTATCCCAACATACTTCCTGATGTTGGCAGCTGCAGACTGTTACCAACTAGCAAATGCTTAAACAAAATCACAGTTTGTTCCAGAATGATAAAATGACCCTACAAAGTGAATTACATTGTGAAAAATAAATGTAAAACACAGTGTAGATGCACAAATGATTATTTCATTATCTGGCCAATGTAAGAACGACAGATACAAATTGTTCCAATCATAGAGTGATGAAAGAGTAATGAACAATGGGTTCTTGAATGAGCACAGGAACAAAATAATGAATTGCAGTTTAAATGAAATCAGGAGTCAATGGACTGGATCACAGACTGTCCTTCAGACATAGGAATTCTGCATTAGTTAAACAGTGTCATTTGGAAAAACGTCCTTTAAGAGAAGGAATCTAAATGCTCAGAGAGAGAGAAACATGATGAGCCTGGACCCTGGCTGGCTTTTAGCAAACTGGATTGGAGCACCCCCATTCCTGATGCTTTGATAATTGATCTACCACAAATTAGCAGCTTCCACTCTGCAAAGTTTTCAAACCATTGTTACTTTTCCCTGTTTTAACTTTGCTGTTCCTCTGCTACTGAGTAACTTTGATGCAACATCTGATGAGATTTCCACGCAGATCCTGGGCACAGAATGAGGACCAAGACACAAAAGCTTCTGGGAAAGGAAGTCTCAGTTATGTAGAAATAGCACATATGGCAAAAGCTCTACTGACTTTTTTGCTGGAAAACTCTGCAATAGATGGATTTACATTATTTTCTTTTGTTTCATACCAATAAACCAAGGACTTCTAATGTTACTGCCAAAGAAACCTGTCACATCTGATGTTTCATAGCTATCCATCACACTGCACAGCTTTTTGTTAGCTCTGTACTGAAGCTATGTTTCAGCCCAGAGTGCAGGACATCTGACCATTTTTATCTCTCTGTACAGAATTTCTTTACACCCTATGAAGACACTTTGGAAATGAGCAGAAACTAGCTGGAGTCACAGGCAGGGCTCAAAGAGTCTCACAAAGCAGCTCCTGCTGCTCTGCCACTGCTGTGGCCAGGGCAGCACCTGCCCTCCTGCCCCTCACACAATTCAGGCACAAAACAGAGACAGCACTTGGAGCCTTGTATGGATGTGGTGCTCTGGGATGAGCATGCCCAAGGGAAAGGTCATCTTTCATCCCGTGGTGCTCAGTAGCCTGGAGACATTTGAAAAGCAGAATGTCCCAAATCCAGCAAGCAAGAGCACTTTCAAAAGCCACAGAGGGGCAGCAACAAAGGGAAAAGCAGGGGAAACCTGGTTTTGCTTGCTTTGTGGGCAGAAATAAATATTTATTGGAGAAAAAAAGCTACAGGAGAGAGGTGGCATCTCTGCTGTGTAAGGGACTGAAAGGCCACCTGCTTCTGCCCTAATTCAATGGCATTGTGTGCAAAGGGTCTCTGCCCTGCAAGGTCAGGGTAAATGCCACGTGCCTGCCACGTACACATGAGCAAACATCCATCAAACTCTGCCTGGGGCTGTGTGTGAGCCTGTCCAGGCAGTCAGACCACAACTGGACACATCACTTACAGCCCCTTGCTCCCCCTCTAATCAGATTCATGTTTCAACAGATCCTGATGCTGAGCACATCAGGCCCTCAGCAAACATCCCCACACCTCCTCCAGGGTGCCCAGGAGTAAGATAGGCCAAGACAGCCAGCACAGCCCAGCACAGGCACCTAGAGAGCCACCAGGCATGTTTAACACAGAGAGCAGGGGTAAACACCTTCCTTCCTTGGGATTTTCCCTGGATATGCAAAACTGTGCCTTGTTGACTCAGAGAGACAGAACTCTCCTCATCTGACAGCTGAATTTTACAAAACATGATGAGGTTTGCAAACTCCCGAGTCTTTTGGCTGCCTCTGCAAGCCTGGTACACAGATACACTGTGCTGCAGTTCCATGCACTGAGAATGGGCTCTCCTCTTCCACTGTGGTGTCTGAGGAGGGGCTTTAAGGCATCTCCACCTGCCCCCATGCCAGGGACTTTTCCTCTTACAGCTCTGTCCCCGACAAAAGCTCCAAAGCAAGAGGATCTCATCCCACTGGAGTTTGATAAACAACTCCCATTTGGCAGAAAACTACACCACTGGACCCAAAATTGAGCTGATCCAATGCATTAAGGTATCATGGGCTTGCTGCCCACCTTTTAGATGATTGTGGGTCTCAGATCATCTATAGCATGACATGACATGATCTTTTTGTGCCCTCCTCCAACCAACCTGATGTCAGAAGTTCATTCAGCCAAGTAAGATGGTATTCCAAACACCTGCTTCTAAAGAGTCACCCAGCCATCAGCTTGGATCTGAAACCAAACTGAAAATATTCCTGGAGCAAGCAGCAGAGAGCCCTACTCCTGTCCAAAAGCCCAACTGCAGCCTGCAGAAACCCACAGCACCCTGCCCAGGTGTTCAGACAGGTGTCCCTTGCCCGTGGCAGGGAGGTTGAAAGCAGGTGATCTTTAAGGCCCTTTCCAGCCCCAACCCATTCTGTGATTCCAGAATTCTGTGACCTCTCCCTGGGACTAAGCAGCGTTCCTGATGAGGCACTGGGGGATGCTTCAAGTGACACCTGCACAGCCCAGCCCAGAGCCCACCTCTTGTGCTGCTTGGACCCAGGAGTAGAAGAAACCTGACAAAAACTGTGTGTCTCACAGCCAGACACTCCCTCTGCTCCACCAGCCCCCCTGCCTGGCCAAATTCTGCTCTGTGTGGTGCTTGCCAGCTTGAGAAGCATCTCAACAGGCAGGAGCTGATTGCCAAGGGCTGGTTGCACCTCCTCACCCATCTCCATCATTACACATTTTGGAAATAACCACAAATGCCTCCTTGCCTTGCTAACAGTGAGTGCAGTACCAGGGGGCTGCCAGGAGCAGCAAGGTGACAATGAAGGTCACACAACTGTACAGAAGGGAGGGGGTGAGCACCAGGAGACAGCCTGCTCACTAGAACAACCCACTGCAGGAGAACAGCTGGAAAATAGCTCACTAGGCATTATCCAGAAGAAAAGCCTCTGGTGCACAGGGTGGAGAGCCCAGCATGGCTCCTGCCAGGCCATGCAGGGAGTGCTGGCCATGGGGAGCTTTGCAGGCTGAGCCACACAGGAGTGCCTGGGCACTGCAGGGCTCTCTGCTGTGCAGGTTTGCTGGGCTGCCTCTGCTCAGCCTGCATCACTGCACAGGTAATGGATGCTCCTATTAAAACCCAGCCAGAACATTTGTCTCTGTGGCTGGCAGAGGATCCACACCTCAGTGACACACTGCACTTCTCTGTGTTTGTCCCAAACTCTCCCCATGCTCAGTTCAGTGTTTCAGACTCCAAGGCAGATGCACTGGATTGATTTCCAACACAGCTCTCAGAATCACCAACACTTTGGAATGGTCTCCATGCAAACACAAGGCACAGACTTTGTTGTGTCACACCACAGCTCCTGTGCATTTTTTGTGGCTGCGGAGCATGGTGCCTCATCCTAGCTTGATATTTGAGCTTCAATTACCCAGTTGTGCATCAAAATACAAGCACACGGTCAGAAAGTGAGCACAGCTTCACTAACGCCATCCCTGTTTACATTGCAATGATTTGTTTTTCAGTGTTACATTTGAATTACTGTCTCACTCAAACTTGGCCTGTTACCAAAAAAAAAAAAAAAAAAAAAATTGCACAAGATTCCAAAATTCCACTAGAAAAAAAGAAAATTCTAAATGTGCATTGCTCCAAGAGGGGTCCAGCATGGCCCTCATCATCTGGAGGGTTAATGCAGACCTTAGAGATGATCACAGTGGTCTTTCAGTGCCTGGCATTTCCTGACTCCTACACCTTTGTTTTTCCTTTCTCATCATTACATTAACACTTTTGTGTTATGGAATATTTATGAGGCACACCACATGCTTAATGGGTTTCCTCATTTATTTGCAGCTAGCCTGCATTAATACAAGACTCACAACATTCAATCTGAAATCCATCAAGGATTCCCATGCTTAATATTGCCACCACTTTTAATGAGAAAGGAAATCTGCAAACCCAACTTGCAAAAGGAAAAATAAAGCCATGTGGGAGCAGCACAAGCAGTGCATCTGCATCCTTCACTTTAAAAGCATCCAAAAGTAAACTTCTGTAAATTGAACTGGTTCTAAAGCCATGAATTACAAAGTAACTCCCTGCACTAAATCTTATCCATAGTTCCCCAAAATGGCACAAATTCCTCTCCCTACTGCCCATCCTGCATGGGGATACCTGAGCAAGGTGAGAGGTCAGGTGGATTAGAGCTGCCTTGGGACCCAGGTGGAACCCAAACCACTCATGTTCATGTGCACTTGAGGGAGCAGGAGACCAGCTGAAGGTCGGGCACCCATTATGGCATTCATGCTTGGCTGTCTCTTGCTGGACAGCAGCTGCCCTGCCTTGTGCTGTTGCACCATTAGATGCAGGGCAATATTCACCATTCTTCAACCTTGTCACATCTCAGGGCACCAGCAAGCTCTGAGCACATGTGTGGCAAAAGGAATTGAGTCTCTGGGGCAGCACAGCCCTTCCTCAGCAAGGGAATCTCTGCCTGCTGTGATTGATCAGCTATTGCTGCCAGCTGGTGAGATCGCTGAGAGTTCTCTGATGTTTGTGTTTATGGAAATCATTCTTCCCTATCAACATTGCCATTATTATCTCCTACACACATGCACAAAAATTAACCCTGAGCATTAACAGAGGAGACAAACCTTACTATGAATGAGACCACTGCAACTCCAAATAAATCAATCCAACTGCAAGAAGTAACAGCCCAACTTTTAGTGCCATTTAGCTGGGAGACATGCCCTGAAAATAAATATTACGGTGCAAAACCAAACCGATACTTCAACAATAAAAAAAAAAATAAAATCAGTAGGTTGTTCTTTCCTGGAAGCTTTCAAGGCCAAACTTTCTTGGATATACATCAATGCAAACCTGGTGTGGTCACAGAACGCCTCAAAATTTCCTGATGGAGAATCGGAGCCTGCGTATTTACCCTCTGTTCATGGCAAGTGCCCCTGAGCTTGTGTCTGGAAAGGGACACAGCAGCAGCCCCTGTGTGCACCCACTTCCCCAGCTGCCTACAGAAAAATCTCAGCACTGGTGACAGCAAATTTGAGCTCCTCATATCCCTTCTGTTGTCAGGCTCTATTTCAGAGAGGGACCTCAGGATATGCCTAACTTCAGCTACAGCTCCTTGCCTTTGAAGATAATGGGGCAATCACACATCCAAAGTTAAACATCTCTTCCTCTCTTGGGAAAAACAGTTCTTAACACCTCTGAGTTTAAAGATGATCTGGCAATATTTCTGTTTGCCATCACACAAAAGGCAGAAGTGCAGATTTAAGAGTGGAAGGCAATTTCCCCTTCTGTGCTCAGCAGCAGAGAATAGTGCCATAGGCTTTCCAACAGCCAATCCATTTGGTACTTCACTGACAAGGTTAAAACAGTCAAAAATTTATTGTGCCACCCTTGGAATAGAGCTTCTCCCCCCTCATATGTAACTGATTTCTACTGAGATGTTGGTTAAGGAGAAAGCATTTGATAATCTGGTTTTGCAACCAGTGACAGAAGAAATCCAAACAGGGGCTAAATTGTTCCTTGCCAAGCATTTGATTTCCAAGGAAATGAACACATTCAGCAAATAAAGGGGAACCTGAGAGTGCAGGAGAAGAGCCTGGGGACAGCACATTGCCTCTGGGGTGTGCTCATGAGAGAAAAGGAGACTAAGGAGATGTCAGAGGCTGGAGACAACCTAGCCTGAGACAGTTCCACTCTCCTCTCTACATCCTGGGTGCACAGCTGGTCAGAAATGAGGTGCCACCCACTCCAAAAGCACATCCCAAACAACTCTAGCTCTGAGCTTACCTGGACGCCCTCAGGTTGTTTGGGCAGAGCAACCACTGCCTGTTCACTGAGGGGAGCAGGACCCAGCATCTGACTGAATCCAGACAGGAGCCCGAGATAAACTGCAGAGTAAACCTCGTGTCTGAACCAGCACATGAAAAGAAGTGAGCAGAAATAAACAGATTAGTCTGGTGTACAGTGTTTCTGTTCAAAAAGAGGAAAAGCTGCTGCACACTTAGAGTACAGGTGAGGGGAAAAGCCGTAAGGGAAGCAGAGGAGCTCAGGATCACCACCTGGATGAGCCCTGGTGCTCTGCAAAGCAAACATGCCAGGTTTTGAGAACAGCAGCTCCAGAGGGAGGTATTTTGGCAGGACAGGACAGGCTGTCCAGCAGCCCATTGTGAGGAGTCCCCTGCCAGCACCACGCTGCCCTCATCCAGTGCTTGGCTCTGACCAGGCTGCAGCATCTGCACAGCACAGATAAAGCTCCCCAGAGCACTGCCAGCACTTTAAACCCCAGGCTTGTGGCTGAACAAACCACCTCACATCCAGGGACCTCCATGGAGCCAGCCTCGGGTGGCAGCACCATCCCATCCCATCCATCCCCTGAGGAGCAGGCGCCTCCCAGGGCACCTGGATGTGCTGCAGCCCATCCCATCCATCCCCTGAGGAGCAGGTGCCTCCCAGGGCACCTGGATGTGCTGCAGCCCATCCCATTCCATCCCAAGGCTGCCCCACAGGCACTGCTGCAGCTCCAGGGCAGGCTGGAAGCAGCACGGGTTTGTGCTGGGAACATTCAGCTTCTGGAGAAAGCAGCATTCCAAATCTCTCCCAGACAGCTCCTTATCCCCTCTGGGGAAGCCTGGCTCACGTGCCTGGGCACATCTTGCACATTCAGCCAAGCTTTTGTCTTGCATTTCTTATTTTTTTCCAAAAACATCACTTTTGGAGCAAGGTGAATTTTTTGCCCCATTCCCCTCCAAATTGGAAATTGCCCCTTCCAATTGGCATTGGAAATGGGTGGGCTCAAAGCTGAAAATATGGTCACTTGGTGTGACCTTTGAAAAAAAAAAAAAGACAGCAGCCTGGGCAGAATTTGAAAATCCTGTTCCCTTTGGGGCTGCTTGTAGTAATCAGGTCACACTGGGGCAATGCCCTGCCAGAATGTCACCCCATGTGTAACTTACCCCAGGGAAACAGGGTGCAGTGGTGGTGAGAAGGGGAGGGAGGGGTGACAGAGGCCACTGGATGGGTACTGACCCCACAAGGAGCATTTCAGATCCACCAGCAAGCACAGAGGCTTGCTGACCTCCTGCTGAAAGGGGATCAGCATCTGCAGGTGGAAGGACGTCCAAGGGAGTGAGCTCAGCCCTGTGCAGGGAATAAAAGAGGGAAAACAAGCCTCAGAAAGGCTCTAGGTCAGCACAGGTCAGAATGAGGCGGGGTTGGCGCCGCCACCTCCCCAGGGCACTCCCAACACAAGAATGCTCTGGGAAGGGGGGAAACCACATCAGGTGAGGGAAAGCTCAGGGCATCCTGCGCAAGGGGAGACCCTGACCCACCCCACACCTCTTTGGGGCCACTGCTGTGGCTCACCCTGTCAGGGACAGCATTGCTGCAGCCCAGCCCTCACCCATCCTCACTGCTGCCAGCTGCAGGGCAGCATCTCCAGGGCCCTCACACTGGGCAGGACTGGGAGCTGCCTCCCTGACTGCAACAGTGATGTTGCATGACTTAAGCACAAATTAAGTGTGGAGCTGAAAAACCATATGCAGAACCAGCATGTGCAGCCCTGGCTTTGGGCTGGCCTCGGTTGAAATTCAGCAGATTGACAGCATCAGATTTTGTTGGTGTCTGAGACAGAAGCCCCCTGGCATTTTTAGATGACTTTGTGATAGTTATCTTCCCTTTCTACTATTTGCTTTACGCTTGGAAAAAAAAAGTTATCTCAGGAGTCCTTTGAACATTAAAATTTATGCCACGCATGCTGCTTTCTTCAAATATTGTAAAATATTCGAAGTGTAAGAACCTTGGCACAGTGCCCAGGATCCTGTCTTTTCGGATAAAAGTTTCAGATAACTGACACTTCCAATTACTGTTTCTCCCTGAAGAGGTCATCTCTGCTTTGGCTCCAGAGCAGAGCAGTGCAGGTACCAGAGGTCCCAAATTTCACAAAAGGTTAAAAAACCTGCACGGGTGCTAATTAAAGCCAACGCACTGTGTCTGACCTAGTTCTGCCTTGCTTTCAGGAGGCTTTACCTGAGTATCTTTCAAACCACTTAAAAATTAAAGTGGTTAATAATGCATCAGAGCCAAACGTTGCCCAGGGGCTGGCTACGTGGGGAGCTCAGTTCTGCCTGGGGATGGCATCGTTTGAGGGGGTAGGGAGCACCACCAGCCCAATTCCCTGCTTTTACCCCCACCCTGCACACTTTATACCCCTTACTGATGCCCCAACCTTCTTCTGGATAATTTCTCTAAATTTTCAACATCACACTGGCCAAATGAGGAGGTAGAAGTGGGCTGAACTGCTCATCTGGTCCTGATGCATCCATCTGCCCAGCCAGGGTCTCCTGCACACTCAGCTTCCCTCCGTGCATTCCTGCAGTCTCTGTATCACTCTCTCCTCCCAAGGTTTAATTTCCTAGGATAAACAGCAGGGCACTGAGGAACGCCAGCTTCGAAATTTTCCTTCCTGCGCCTGCACCTCGCGTTGACATTTATTCAGGAAAATTTCGTTTCACCATGCTTTTTACTCGGCTGCCACTTAGTGGCAACGCAAAGCCATAGCTCGGGCAAAGCCTGCAAATCCATCTGGAATTCCAGCGACTCTTCCCAGGGCTGTGGGAATTGCTTGCTCAGTCATTCACTTTTCACCCAACACCATTCCCACAGGTTATGAGCAATGTTCCAAAATCCCATCCCGCTGGGAAAAGCATTAAAAATATCACAGCCATCACCGAGGCAGCATCCACCTCGCAGCGCTTTTCATTCATAAAGGAAGGTGGGTGGCGTCCAGCAGGGGAATTCCAGAGGTCAGGCTGGAGATGCTCACACGGCCTCCAGCCCCAGCGAGGCAGACACAGCTCTGCAGGTGGGTACCCCTGAGAAGGGTCTGTCTTCTGGGGGGAAATAAACCGCAGTTTCCTGCTGGAAACCCAACCTGTGCAAAGCAAAGGGAGCTCTTTCATAAACCCCAGCCCTGCGCTCGTGGGGATTCCCAGCTAGAGGTGAGGACATGTCCAAGCTCCTTCTTGCCTGCAGTGTTGTGGCTGCTCCTCTGAAGCAAAACAGCCGCATTTTCAAGGTTCTGCTGAAATGTCAACATTTCCTATGGAAACAGTGGCAATAAATCGTGGCGTTGTGACTTTACAGGGGGCAATAACAGCAACAGGCAATTATCACCCCAGGGCAGAATCTTAAAAAGCCAAGTGAGACTTTCAAAAGAGGAAACTTGCATGTTTTCTGTAGAGGCTCTGTGCTCAGTCTGGCATCCCTAAGACACACCAACTTTCATTTCCATAAGTTTCATTTCTCTCTCCATAATTGCACTGGAGATATCAAAAAGAACTTTTTTTTTTTATATATATTCTCCGTGGAGGTAAAAGAGAAGGAGCTGAAATTACAGAGTATTGGAGCCTTCACATTGCAAATGCTTGAAGTTTCTCTTTTTTTCTTTTCTTTTATAACCTGCATTGATTACTGTCAAGACAAATTTCTTGCTGTGAAATAGAGGTAAGTCCTTGTAACCAGACCCTGAACTCAAAGTGACAGTCACGTTTTCTAATTAAAAAAAAAAAGAAAGAAAAAAAAACTAAGTTAAAAAAAAAGGTAATATTCAAACCTCACCTAAGCCCTCAATTTCACCTCTCACTCTAATCACAATTGCTGCAGAGGTACATATTGCAAAGTCACCTGAAGGACTCTCCTGCACCTGGAAGCATCTCCTGTGCAGTAACCCAGCACACAGCACAGCCCTGGCAGCAGGATGGGCTGCCAGTGGCTCCTGCGTTTCCCTCTCACATCATCAGACAAAGGACACCTCAGCTCCATCTCCTTGAGGTACCTGAACTCCCTTGGACCCCTGGTCGCACCAGGACCAGGTTGCAGCTCTGCTTTGCCTTGCATAGCTCAAAATGCCATCCTGGGGAGAGGAGAAAAAGCCCCCCCTGCCCATGCACAGAGGTGTTCTGGACCTTCAGGTCTTGCTCTCTGCATGATGAGGGGCTCCTCATCTTGCCCACAGGACCAGGGCAGCACCCCACAGCCAAGCCAGAAATAGGTTGGAAGAAGATATTTTTTGTGCTGTGGATTTCTTTGTTATGCATTTTAACGGCACTTCAGATTAGTTCAGCTGTTGACAGCAGTTGGCATCCCATCTGAGCAGCTCTAGCTGCCCTGGCATTACCAGGAAATGTTTACTTTTCATACCTCTGCACTTTAGGCTGTGCTGCAGGAATCCAGCTTTTCAGAGCCTGAGCCTGCCTAGGCACTTGGATCCCTCTTCATCCACTTTATCAATTGGCTCCTTGAGGAAACACTTTGCCAAAGCTGTGGATGGCTAAAGGCTTGGGAGCACATGCCAAGAGACAGCCAGGAGTGCGCTGCCATGGGCAAATACAATGGACCCTGAGCAGGCTGTCATTTCTGTCTGGGGGAAATGGCACTGAGGGTGCAGGGAGATCCTCACTGTGAGCCATGGGAGCAGCTGTGCTGCTGCTGCTGCTATGGTCAGCTCCCCTTGTCCCTGCCCAGGAGGCTGCACTTTGCCCAGAGCACCTTGAAAATCCCCATTTCATCCTGCACTCACTGCTGCTCAGCTCCCAGCCATGCCACCAGCTCCAACTGCAGCAAAGGCTGGCCCTGGAGCCCATTCCCTCTCTGCCTTGTGGTATAGCACAGATCAACACCTAGCAGGGCAGCCTGCTGAGAAACAAGGCACAAAAAGCCCCCTGCCTCTTCACAGCTTCCATGGCTTTGCTGGACTAATTTCCAACATCTTTTACTCTCTTTGAACCTTGGGGTGTCTTGCCTGGTGGAGCTGGACGCAGCTTCACGGCCAGCTATACCTAGTTTTTGTAACAATTACATAGAGTTTACTTGGCCCAGGAAGAGCCCTCTGACAGGCAGCTGCAGGAACAGGTAATATTGAGTTTGCTTCTTAGCAAGGAAGAGAATAGTAACATTTAACCAAGAAATAGAAACACAGAGTAAAATCAAATCACCTAAATGGGGCAAAACACCAGGAAATTCTCTGGTGGGGCTCACTATATTTAAGACAGAACTTATTGGGAAGGGGGTGCTCTTGATCTAAAGATATTTTGCCTTTTTTGGGAAGTTATTTCAAAACACCTCCTGGCCCTGGGGATTTTTCCTTGCCTGGGCACTGAGGGGCAGAATCACTGGGACACCCTTGGAATGCACTTGCAATGCCTGTTTCATGCTCCCAATGCATGCTCAAAGTTCAAGGCACTTTGTAGGTTGGAGAGATTCCCCTGGCCAGCACCCCAGAGCAACAGGCTCGGCAGGACAGCACCTTTTCCTTCGAGATAATACATGAGGGAAAATGGGATAACTGCATTTTTGTCAAAAGAGCGCCATTAAAATTCTGCCATGCTAGCCCTGCCTTGCCCAGGGCAAGGAATTTTTTTGACAGGTGAATAAAATATCATTAGTTTCTCCACTGTCATCAATCATCAAAGTGACGGCTGGGCGAGTAACCTCTCCAGACAGTCCTGGGGGCTGCATTAGCCCCTGGTTTCTAAAGAAGCAGAGAGGGGCCAAGGCAGGAGGCTCCCTTTATATCTAAATGCATGGGAGGCAGGCAGCTAAAACCTCTCCCCAACTTTGACGTTTTTCCCTCAGTGTTAGAAGCTGACAACAGCATAGAAATGGAGATTTCACGTTGTCACTCCAGCCTTGCCCAGCCATTTGTGGCCAGGTAGCCCAAGCTGGGCTAGATATTGTATCCAGGCATTGCTGAGAGCACAGCATAAGTTAAGGAGAGAGAATGACAAATCTGAAGCTTTTGTCTAAAGGTCACACACTTGAAGCTTCTTTCGCATTTGTGCGAGTTAATTTACTTCTTAAAAAAAAAGAAAAATCTTCACAACAAAGAAAAATGAACAGAAATCTGTCCCTGAGACTGCCATGGCCGTGAACTTCCAAAGCTATTGTGATTTCAATAGAAGAATAGGAGACACTGCCATCGAAAATGCCATTGATATTGTAACAGATCATTGCCTAAATAGACCATAACAGCCCCCATTTCAATGGTTACTGAGAAACGCGTTAACCCCTTCCCGTCTGAGCGCCTGCACAATCTCTGCGTGACACATCAAAGGAGACACACCAGATAGGCTGAATTTCACACCCTTTTTCTGCCCCTGTCAGCTCCTCTGAGCTTCCCTGTCCCTTTCCTTTTCCACACCGTATCAGAGCGAGCCGCGAGGGCAAATCCTTTTAAGCACAGGCAGAAAACCTGGGGTTAGCGCATTGTCTCATCCCCCCAGCCCCACTCCTCAAGCCACCCAGGAGAAGGCAAAGCCTTCCCCAAAGGGCTGGGGCTCAGGGACAGTTAAGTGCCAACAATTTACAAAAAAAATAACCAAACATAGATTTATATTCATATATATATACATAGATATATTTATATCTGTGTATCTATACAAATCTATATACACACACATATATATACACACACACATATAGATCTCTATATATCTATCCTTATCTTTTAATTCCCAGTGGACTAACCCCCAAAACCTTCCAAATCTGAGAGGGCTTTCAAGGAAAAATTAAAACCAAAAGCAAATAAAACCAAAAAATAACCAAACAACACCCCACCACCAAAAAAACCCAAACCAACCAACTAACGACAAAAATCCCAATCGTACTTTTTTTTAAACTTCAATCCTTTTCTTCCAGACCCAGAGAGGCCATTGCAGTAGATGCTTTTTAAGCTCCTGTTTGAGGTTACTTCTTTACCTTGTTCTTAAGCTCTTTGCCATGTTCTACCACTGGAACCTCCTGAAATATTAAGCTGAACATCTTTCAAAATGTGTCATGCCTCACTGTCAGCTTGACTTACAGATCATGGGGAGACAAAGAATAAAAGTAGGTTTCTTTTGAACAAAAGACTATTTCTATAATGGTCCACATTAATTAAATTCAATCATTTAATTATTTTCTAATTTAATCTGGGGCCACATTTGCTATTGCTTAGCACAGGTCATATGCCAGGCTAACCAGTGCTGGCTTGCAGAGGATCCTCCTGCCTCTCCTGTGCCACACTGCTCTGGGTTTGTGACATTCTCTCATTACTTCTCAGGCACATACTTATAGGTGTTACATACATGTGTATGGATAAATATAAAATGCAAAACTCCCTAAATTTCTTCTTATTCCATCATTCATCTTGAGTTTCTCCAGGCTGATTTTTTCTACCAAACACTACCCTGTTACACTCCAGCTGTTTCATCGACTTTAAAAGTTCTTTGCTACCTGCATTCTCTTCCACAGAGGAACATAGTTCAGAGACTCAAGTGCTCCAGATTTCCATGGGGCATGGATATCAGGCACCAAGCCAAGATCTGTTTCCCTGCTGGAAGCCCACAGCCACGGCTCCAAGTCTCTGCTAAGCAATTTGCCCCCCAAAAGCACCATGGGGCCACTGCTTGCTCAGACACAGGTATGGAATTACACTGGGACCTTTCCTGGAGCTTCCAGCTGCCCCCAGACAGCTTTGAACTGATAATTGCAAAAGGCAACAACATTTTTTGGTAAGTTCTGCAGGCAGTGGAGGTTCTGGGGAAGAAGCTGGCTAAGGATTCATTATCCTAATGAAAGGACCAAGGGTTCTTTAATCCTGCACTCCTCCCTCAGGATCTCCTGGGGAGCTCCTCAGGATGTGGAGCCTCTGGCAAGACCCTGAGCACATTCCCCAAAGGGTCTGCAATGGGATCAGAGCTCTTTGCAGCCACAGGCAGCTGGACTGGCAGCTTCTCAGGGAGGTGCCACAGGGTGGTGAGGATGCTCTCACTGCCTGAGAAGGGAAATGCAGGGCAGGGCACTCTTGGTGCCTGGCATGGCTGAGTGCAGACCCCGTGCTTCATAAGGTCTGAGCAAGGTCAGCAAGACACCAGCTAGGACTTTTATTTTCTCCTTGCTTCTGGGGAGAGGTGGCTGTATGTTCATTTCAATGCCATTATTCATGAGCTTTAATGACTGTTACTTTTTTCATAAGATTCAAAGGCAAAAAGCCATCTTGCAAACAAAAAGGCAACAGATTCAGAGAGTTGCCACAAAATAACTTCTATAACCCCCTGTCCTGTTTCATGGAGGCCTTGGGAGAACCCAGCACAATGAGAAGTAAAGCTGCACTTTGCAGGGCTTCAGTGGCAATTTCCTCCCCATATGTTTCTCAAGACACTCTGTTAATTTAGTTTGCCTATAATGAATTCTGTCATTATTCCAAACATCCATTCTCATGACCTAGTCTTATAGCATATCACCACCAAGTATCTTTTTTTGGCTATACAATCTCCCTGGGGAACTGAAAATTGTCTCCGTCTGCAGCACAACTATGCTGGGGAGCAGCCTGGAAAACAGATCCGAGATTATTCCTTTCTGTGTCAGTCATTTAAGCCTCTTTGTGTTAAAGTTGACATTTGTCTCGATGCTGTCTCAATAGGCCCTGCTGGCTGGGTTTCATTCAGTGCTCTGAGCCGGGGGGGAGAACTTGCCTCTTGTTTTACTTTCAGGCCATTATTGTGCCAAAGCGTGAAGGGAGGGAGCTGAATAACCACAAACAGGTGAGGCAGGGAGAGGCTTTCTGTCTCTGCTCTCAGCTTGCAAGAGCTGAGCTCTTTGGATGCCTTTCAAAGCCAGGAGAAGCCAAAAGCAATAATCCCCACCATGGGAGCAGGCAGGAAGGAAGGGTATCTGGTGTTGGCCAGAGCTGTCCCAGCGCAGGGGAAGCGCATTCCCACGCGGTGACATCGCCCTCAGCCAGAGCAGCTCTCCGGGGCCAGAAACGCAGCATTTGAACCATCTCCAAGCTCCACACCCACCCTGCAGCAGCAGAGCGGGGCAGCAAGGAAGGCTTTTCAAAGTCTGCACACGTGAAACAGCGGCTGAGAGTAAGGGGTCTCTTCCTCAGCCACTGCTGCCTCTGCCTGCCCCCGTCAGCAATCTGTAGGGATTTTGGCAAACCACAGCCATTTTATTTCCTTTCTACCCCATAGCCTTTGCTTTCATTCAGTCAGCTTTGCAGAAAGAGCTGTTATTCCTGCCTGACCTTCACACAGCTGCAGGGCTGGCAGTAGGTGGGTGCCAACGGGAAGAGCAGGGAGGATCCTCCACGCAGGGATGGATGTGGAGCTTTTGCCACTCCTGATCCTCCCCTCACCATGCAGTGCTTCCATATTCATGTCTTCAGCCCCAAGCCAGGGGGTGGCATTTTCCTGAGGCATCCCAAAAGTGCCCTCTCCAAACCATAACCAGAGCCTCTCAGAAGTCCTGAGGAACAGGCAAAGCACGTGCATCTTCTTGAGGGCAAACAGGAACAGCTTTTATTCTCTCTGCTATTCCACCCACCTTGGACTCCCAGTGACAGCTCCAGGAGGAAGGTTTGGCTCATTCAGCCTCCCAAGACACGGCAAAGCACACAGCAAAGCATCCCCCCTTTGGAGAAGAGCACCCAGGCACCTGTAGGAGCCCTCCAGCAATATCTGCATCCCTGCCCCAGACATTCCCTGGCTCCATCCCAGCCCACGCGCTCCCTCCAGGCTCCACATCCTGGGGAAATGTAAGATGTTACGCCAGCAAGGCCCTGTAAAGAGAGAAAGGAAACAAGGGTGCCTTGTTTGGTAGCACCAGGCTTTAACTCCTGCAATTGTGTGAGTTAATCAGAGGCATTACATGCGTGTCCTTGTGCGACTTCAGATGTCTCACCCCAAAAGCTCCAGTAACAAGGGATTAGGGGAGAGGCTGGGGAAGTCAAAAACTCTTCACTGGAAACTTGTTTCAAGATGTTTACAGCCTGCTTCTGAAAAGAGGTTGCATTGTCTGTGCTTTACCTCATAAGCCCAAGACTGGGGGTGCTCAGGACATGCTGCTGCCCTGCAAAGATGAAAGCAGCTGGCAGAAATGTGGCACCCCAGCTGAACCCCTGCCAGACTGAGGACAAAGCATCTCTACACGTCATGTTCCCTCATGGTGAAAGCCCTGCTTTAATTCAGACACTTGCACAGGCAGGCAGGATCCCTCAGCAGCAGCAGCACCACTCAGAACACCCTGTGTGATGGAAACAAGCCCATTCCCCTTGAAATATCCAGGGGCCATGGTCCTGATGAGGGGCATTGGAGGGCCTGTCCCCATCTAGGCTCAAAGGCATGCACTGGCTCACGTCCCCCAAAATCCAAGTATTGCATGAAGCAGAATGAATATTCATGGTTTCAGTGAAAAGCTGAATAACATTTACAAAAAAAGGGAGGAAAATATCCACAAAAGCCACTCACATCATGGTGATCCAACTTCCCTGTAGGAACTGTATGGGCAGATAAGCCAAGCAGCCCAGCACTGCTGCTGATGAGCAAGAAACAACAGAGACTCACCAGACGACTGGCTTGCACAGCATTTCTGCTTTACTTTGCATTCTCCCTTTTTATACACTGCTCTGATATAGCCAGACCAGATTGGTCAATTAGTCAATACATTTCACCTGATTGGCTAATTAACAACATACCTTTCTTATAAACAATCCTTGAGAAAAACACAGAATAAGAAAACAACACCTGCAGGTTGTTTATAATAATAAGCTATCATTGTTTATCTTTAACTCCCTAAAGTCTCACAAGCCAATTCTGGGATAACTTATCTAGTTTTTCACTCTCTGCCCAGGCTGTCACATCCACACAGCACCTGTGGTGGCCCATGCTGGCCCAGAGTCTTTGCTGCTCACAGTTGCAGATTCCAAGCCCTTGAGGATCCTCATTCAGCTCTTTCTCAGCACCTCTTGCTTTCCTCTTCAGAGGTCTCTGGGACAGAGCACTCCTGGCACTCTCTGCTCTGTGCATCCATTGTATTTGGGGGGTGCCCTGTTGCAGGCAGGAATGATGAGTCTGACTCCATGTTCTCGGAAGGCTAATTTATTATTTTATGATACTATAATATATTAAAGGATACTAAACTAAACTATACCAAAGAATACAGAAAGGATACTTATAGAAGGCTAGAAAGATAATAATGAAAACTCCTGACTCTCTCCAGAGTCCTGACACAGCTTGGCCCTGACTGGCCAATGAGTGAAAACAACTCACACCAAAATCCAATGAAACAATCACCTGTGGGTGAACACATTCCACATGAGCAAAACAGAGGAGAAGCAAATGAGATAATTATTGCTTTAATTTTTCTCTGAGACCTCTCAGCTTCCCAGGAGAAAAATCCTGGCCAAAGGGATTTTTCCAGAGAATGTGAATGTGACATGCATCCACCCCATGAGAGGGCACAGCAGAACACCAGCACCTCCAGCCAGGACCACCTTGTCACAAATGCCTGTGCTGGAAACAGCAATTTCTGTCCTCAGGACCCAGTTTGGAGCAATGCAGGAAAGGAAAGGTTTCCCAGCCAACATTAGCTGGCAGGGCTGGTTTGTAATCAGGCAGGACAGATGGGAACACACAATGCCTTGAACCCAATCAAGAAAACATCCCAGGAATGCCTGTTAATGTGAACCTTTGGAGGGGTAAAATGGTCATTCAAATCAGAGCAGGGTGATTGATTCCAACCTAAGAGAAAAGCACAAATCAAACTGATTCCTATCCAAGGGGAAAAAACCAGTTTGATCTGAGGTAAGGCTTAACAGCAAATGAATTCAAATTTTTTTGGCTTCCAAGATAAAATAATATAAAGGCAATCTGAATGCATAGACACTGAGGAAAGCTGTGTTAGCAAGTCCCTTTTTAGGTATTTTGCAAACTAACAGAGGAGTTATACTCAAAATGCCATAGGCTTTGCTTTCCTCCCAGGAAGCACCCTTTGCTTTCCCAGTCAACCTCATTTATCCCTCAGTGTGTCACTGTGGCAGTAAATAACCATCATCTCTTTGAAAGAGCTTGGGCAGCAGCTCCAGTTTGGGCTCAAACCCTCCTCTTCTTAAAATTTCCCTCCAATACAGAATTATAATCTCATGTGTCAGTATGAATTTTGGTTTATAAAACAGGCATGCAACACATCTAGAAGAAAAATTGCACCTGTCAAATTCCCTGCCCCATGAAATAAACCTGTGCAATTTCACTTTTCACCTAGTAAATACCCAAGCACTCTCCAGAGCAGTCTATTCCAGTATTCAAATCTGTTTCCATTAATATTAGAAGCTAGGAGGGTTTGGGAGAAAAGGAAGGAATTGATTAAAAGCAGATGGTATTCATTATCTTGCTAATCACAATCCTACAAGGATTTTTACAAAGAAAAAAGAGAAAGAAAAAGCAACATCAAGAAAAGGTCATGCTAGTACTTTTCAAATAAAACTTTAGAAAAATATCACTTCCAAGGATTTACTCCCCTCTCATGAGAAAATCAGCTTGTTTCATATCACAGCTCAGCCACGCTGGGAAAATGTCTTTGTGATACAGTCATCATTCTCACATTTTGTGCTGGGACTGCAAACTTTTGCTGAATGTCTGAGAAAAAAAACCTGTTGAAAGGACCATTACCACGTGCACCATCCCACAGCCTCCGGTGGCACTGCTGTACTTCCCAGCCTGTTCTTTCTTTTCCCCAAAGGGAAGTCACAAATAAGCAAAGAAAGCAAACAAAACAAAATAGAACTGAAACGAATAGGCAGTTTATTAGCCAGAACCAGTGCAGTGGGAAAACCCAAGGATGGATTCTGTTTGAGCTGACTGGCTGGAGTTCACTCAGAACAATTTTCTTAGGAGGATTTTCGCTCTTGGTATCTGATCCTGCTCCAAAAAAGTCAGTGGAGATGTAGTTATTAACAACCCACAGCACTGCAAGAGCGTGAGATGCCTACATCAAAAGCCTTGGCTCTTTTAAAGTCTCAAAATTCGAATGGGTCACACTCAGCCTTGCTTTGGGACAGCAGAGCAGGATGCCAGTCAGCAGGAGGAGGTGGGATTCCCAATATCCAAAATCCCAGTGGTATTTCCAACTGCAGGAGCATGACTGTTAGCTTGTTCACCACCACACTGTCCTCTGGCTTTTCAAAATCCACCAATCTGTCACCAAAACTACCCTGAAAGTGTCTTAAGCCAGCCCTGGAACTCTCCTGCTCACCTCTGGGTATCCAGGGCAGGGGATTCTGCTCTCCACAAGGCATCCTGGGGCTGGTTCAGCAAAGACAGGAAAAATCCAGTCATGATATGCTCAGCCTCCTGGAATGAGAGGCACTAGGAAACCACCAGCAGTTGTCACTGACAATAGACTTTATTCTTTTCCTATAATACTCTTTTTAAAATAGGAAGTGGTTTCACAACACACAGCCAAAATATTCCACAAGTACACATGGTGCTACATAAGCCAGAAGAGCTATGCACTGGTGAGATTTTGTGGTCTTCAGGCTGAGATTCCTAAGCAGCTATTTATATGATAATTTATTTTTTGAACCACAATGACTCAAGGCCGCCCTGAATGGCAGCAGATTCATTGTTAACAGTCTTTCTGTGCCATCTCACAAGGTACTAAATAGCTCAGAGACAACTGAATCCCAAATATGCCTCAACACCACCCTGCTCCCTGTCTGGGAATGTACAGCACATCCATGATGATAGACTTGACCTAAGGTTTTCCTCCAGCTATCTCCAGCTTCTCCTGCTCTCATTTATTTGCCCTCAAGTCAGTCCCTTTTCAAGGCAGGGGCCTTGCCTGCGACATCCCATTTTCAAGACAAGGTGAAAATGTGTGAAATGGAAAGAGGGAAAGATAGATGTAGGTCTGTTTGCAGGCACACATACAAGAAAAACAAGGAGACCTGTGAACAGTTAAACTTAGGAAACCCAGTTTTCTGCGGCTTTCCCCCGTGGGTTTTCTGAAGACAACTGTAGACTCATGCTACAACCTTCTCCACCAGGGATCCAGCTTGAGCCCTTCTCCACCATTCTGCTGCTTATTTTTATAAAACTTAGAAAAGCTTGATCTCTTTGGGATAACAACCCACATGTCAAACAGGGCTGGAATCAGGCAATTGAGCTATAAGTGTTCCCCTTTTTATCTAAGCACTGTTTTCTTATGAAAACAGAGGAAAATGCCAAGTCCCTTCCTTAAACACATGAGGAAGCATCACACTGTATCTTCATGGAGTTATGGCTGATCTCTGGATCTTGTGTGCCTGCAGAGCTGCTGAACCTACCACTGGCAGAGTGCAGAAGTCTGTCCTTGCTGCAGTGAAGAGCACCAGGGGCTGGGCACCATGCAGGTGTTTGGCCCTCATTGGGAAGGGGGGGCTTTGGGAGACACCCACACCTTTCCAGACCTGTGAGTCACTGCTCACATCAAGGCCCACTTATATTTAATGTTAATAAAATGCAGCATTGCATTTAATGCCCTTTTTTTCAGGCCTAAGCTCTGAGCACTCCCACTGGAAATAAACCCAGAGCACAGCTGGGGCAGCATGAGAATCGCTGAGAAGAAATTACACGGCAACAGCCTCTGCTCCAGGAGCTTGGCAATACCAGAGCTGCCTTTTCCAACATCCCTGTGTTCCAAGAATCTGGTCCCCAGCTCAGAGGGTTAAACCCTGCACCAGGGCATTGCAGGTGAGGGCTCAGCATTCCCCCAGGCTTCACTTTGCCCCTTACCCTGCCTGCCAGCCCAATAACCAACCCTGCGAGAGGGAAGCTGGAAAGCGTGTATTTCTGGTTAGCAGTGACTAAATAAAAATATCCCAGATAAAAGAGAGAAGCACTGCACCACCACTGACACTCTGGAAGATAAACAGCAGCCCTGGAGTCCTCGGGGGCTCTGAGTTTTCTGGTTGAACAAACGGCCCCACCCCGAGAGCAAAGCGGGGCGCGCGGTGACCGCCCGGCGCTGAGCTCAGCCTGACACCCCGCCAGGAGAGACCACCACACCCAGGAGAGGCAAAACCCTGCAGGAAACATGATTCTCCTTCGCTCCAGTTTTTGTTTTAATAATTTGGTTCTGTTTCCATTTAGCTTCCCTGCCCTGCCAGCAGCACTGCGGGGTCAATCTTCTGTTTGCCCAAAGCCACCGGCCAAAAGCTCCTCCTTCTCTCTCACTCCTTCCTCCATATCTATGGATTTATTTGAAGAAGGAGGGAAAAACTTATAGCACAAGATATCTTTCATTTTAGCTTCATAGTCAGCATCACAGAGAGCTGTTTTGGAAAAGCACAAGGAAATACCCTGCTCCTCATACTCTTGCCACTGGACCCCACTTTCACCTCGCCCCAGCTGAACACCATGAGCTGTCAGAGTCACACAATGTGTCACAATCCTTTGTAGATTAGGATTTGGGGAGCCAAAAAAGGACCTGGGTATGGCAAAACATCACGACCATGGTCCCAGTCTGGGCTTTCAGGCCAGGGACCAGTGCCCAAGCTCAGCAAGCACCTTGATGGTCCCAGCTGCAAATCTTGCAATGCACTAGTCTTTCTCCCTCACCCAATACTTTTGGCTGGATTTGGACTACAACAGTTTGGGTTAGAACTAAATATGGCAAAATTTCAGCCCCATGGGCCAGCTCTCAAAGCAAAGCACACATGCCAGGTGGTCACAGAGGGAGAAGGGACATCTACTCATCACCCACAGCAAGGACTGGGGCAAAATCTAGCCAAAGAGGCTTTCCTTGTCTGGAAAGACACCCACCACCAGCCAAAATAAGTACTCAGCATATTCCTTGCAATACTTTTTTTTTTTTTTTTCTGTCTTTTTTTGTGGTGATTTTGGGGCATGGGGAAGGTTTGCTGGTCAAGGTCCTTGGGAATCCTCCTCATTGCTCCTGCACATGTGGCACAACAAAACCACGTTATCTGCACCCAGGAGAGCATCTCTGGGCCTGGAGTGCACAGAGCACAGGAACAGCCATGGGAACTTCCAGCAGCTCCCTGGGCCTTGGGAGAGCTGCTTCACAGGAAAGGCTCCAGCTGAGCACACAAGATTTTCCTCAAGACAAAATGCCTTTCTACTTTTTTCCCCCCCTCCTTGCTGAGTTGATGGGAAACTGCAAAACTAGAAATATCCCCTATGGAAAAGTCTGCAAGAACTCAAAATGAGTGAAACAGCTGCACTCTTTAAAAGTCACTGGAGTGGAATTTGATGGAAGGTAAGGTCTACACCATAGTGTTTTCTAATGCCTTTAAGAATTTGGTAGCAGAGATCTAATTTTCTGTTAAGTTCCACAAGGAGGTTATGAACAAAATCCTTTGAGATAAAACTGTTCAGTACCATATACTTAAGTTTTTGTTTGATTTTTTTTTTCTTCCATAATCAAACCTTCACCTAGATTCTAAACTGCAGAGGTTTAGCTGTAATTCTAAGATAGAGCTCACATACTGAAAGACAGATCATGTCTTGAGCATATTCTGAAACATACTTTTAGGTATTAAGTCTGTTATGAAAACACTAATATCAACCCCAAATTCAAATAGAGCTGGTTCTCACTTACAACAGAGTTAATCACACTGATACAAGTGAAAAAAACCCCACAAAAAAGGAATACCTTCTGCAGCATATGGCATCAGGAACCTCTGACTGCCAGTTTGCAAGCTGGACTTGCAGGTTTGCTCATCACTGGGATAATTTAGGCATTATTACTTCATTTCTGGAGATTGCTTTTAGAAATGAATGGTTTGTGATCAGACCTCTTTTCTCTTCAATTTTAGTGCCAGAAGGGCACAGATCTGCTCAGATCCCATTCAGAAACCCTGCCTGTAAGGGTGGGAGCAATGGAGGGGGACGTGGTTTAGTAGCAAATGGACACTACCCCTCCATACAAAATCATATCCATAGCAAGGCAGTGAAGTGTTTTCTATCTTCTGAGAATGATGCAGTTTTATACCCTTTCAGAACAGCAGAAATGTAATGGATCACTAAAAATCAGTAAAAATAACCCTGTGCTAGTAGAACAGTGGTTCTGACTGGGAAAGACCTTACTGGGAATTGCCTGAGTTAAACAGGAAGCTCAGGGTCAGACCTTTGGGAAGAGTTTCTAACCTGCTTTTCCAAATGAAGTCACGTGTGGTCCTGCCAGCTCCAAGGCAAGTCTTGTCCAGAGATTTTCTGAAGCCACTGATGATGAGTAAAGTGCAATGAGAGTCCAACCTGGCAGAGTGAGGGCCAGCTGAACACTCAGGCAATTTCAACTGTAAATATGAGTATCTCACTTGTTATTTACCTGGCAGATGAACACTGCTTGGAGGGTCTGCAGTAATCAGAATGTTTGGAGACTGGCATTCCCAGTCATGCATGTGCATAACCAGCTTCTTTAATAAAGCTGAAGAATGACACACTCTCCTACCCTCCTTTTCCCATAACTTATGCTTAGAGTAGTCTCTAGGATTGTGTCCATGCACATTCCTCCTAATTCATCCCATTAAGAAGGACATTACAGATGCTGCTGGTTTATTTTCATTGTGTTAAAGATACAGGCTGCACTGCTGGAGGCCTGGGTTTTGCACAGGGAACATAACTGGTTTGAGATCACATAAATCTAATGAGATTTCTTCCCTATGTGAGCAGTAAAAACACACATTTCCTGTCCACCTCACAGTCACTGGTACAGATGTTCTCTCTATATGTCCCATCACACGGGCCTGCAGGAATACCAAAAAGTGAGTTGCATTTCAGATTAGTCAAAAAAGGTTGACAACAGTAAATTTATATACATTATGATGGCAGAATTTTCGGCTCCTAAAACAATGTCTGCCTAAAAGAGAAACAAAACTTAAATTCAGCTCAGTTTTATAATATGAACCACCAAGTTTTTGCTCAGCATCCCAAGCACGAGACCTGGCACACGAGGGTGGCTCATGTTGACAAGAGAATGGCCATAATCCATCAGAAATGTCAGCACCTGGCACTGGTGAGGCCCTTGGTGCAGGGCAGTAAATCAGGGGGTGATGGGAGCACAGGGCCCTGCAGCAGCACCTCCAGCTCACAGCCAGCTGAGTTTATGTCTGTACCTCTGAGGGGGTAAAAGAGACGAGACTTGCCAAAGCTCCTACAAAATATCTCATACAAAGCAAGGCATGAAACCAAGAACTGCTGACTGACAGTCCTGAGATGGCCCAAACAACACACTCAGGCCAAGTCCTCCTTCCGGGAGGCTCAGCTGAGCACAAATGCTTCATTTTCTAAGAGCAGCTCCACTCCAAGCCTTGCATCTCCCAGGCAGGAAAGGCAGCCAGGTCCCTCTCCATGGAAACTCGAATGCCCAAAGTGCTGTGAGCAGCTCTCCCCACAAACAAACTCTGAGTTACACGCAGAGAGAAGTATCCTGAAAGGGAAGTGTTGCATCATGGAGTCTCCCACATCACTGGCTTTTAGCAGGTTCCAGTAGGAACCAGGGGCAGATTTACCCTGAACATTTTTCAGGAGCATTTCTGCAGTGCCAGCATTGATGACGTGGCTGAGCAGCACGGAAAGTCACAGGGATACTTTGAGGTGCTAACACAACACAAATAATACTCCTGCTGATCATTAGATCTGTTGGCAGCCACACACCAGTGCCCTGAAGGACACCCCAGGCAATGGAGGGGAACTCTAAATGAAAAAGAAGCTGTCAGCCTGCCTGAGGACACAAGATGGAGATGGCAGACGTTTCTAGGGGAGCGTGTTCCTCGCTGGCTGCCATCTGGGAAAGCAGGAACTCTGTTTTACTTGAATGCTGCTCAGGATTCAGCTTTCAAGAGAAACTGCAAGGCAGGATAGCAAACAATGACACATTTGTCCCAGCGCAGCCTTGGGGCTGACACTGGCAGGGCAGGAGGTGCTCACAATCCTGGAGCACAAGGGGGGCACCGAGCAGCCCTGGCTGCTTGTTCCCACACTGTTCAGCATTCCAGAGCTGCACAGATGCCCTGGAGAACCTGCCCTGGGGTGGGGTTCCTGCTTTCAGGGATATGACTCTGCTGCAGATCCAACACAGGCACTCTTTCTTGATTTTATTGACTTGGTTTGCTCTCTGCAAATGGATGTTGGGCTATAAAAAAGCCAGCAACGTACCTTTGGCCTTTAGAAAGCAGCTCAGAGTTCAAGGAGCAAGCGACAGTTTAGGAAGGCTCTCTGGATTACAATTCTTCCATTTTTGGGATGCTTTCATGTTTTTCAGGCATTCAGTGCCAGCTGCTGTAGACAAGGAACCAGGTCACCACCCCTCAGGTGCACAGCTCTCTGTTCAGGTTCAGTGTTATTGATCCCAGCCCAGCATGCACAACCAGGGGAGAAACTGGGACAGGCAGGACAGGGGCAAGGCTCTCACTGGAGACAACAAAAGAGAATAAACAGCCTGAATGGGGAATCAAGAGGCACTGCTGAACCCTTGATGTCCCTGGTATTCAGTTTTCTCGTTCTGGCATGGCCTTTCTCATATTTGTCCGCCTCATTTGCAGCAGTTGTTGGCAGCAGCAAAGTCCATATTTTGCTGTGTGCTCAGCCCCTGCCCTAAAGCAGGGTCTCAGGCTGTACTTCAGGTGCCCAGGATGGGCACAGTGTGGGCTCCAGCCACGCCTGCTGTGGCAGCAGCTCTGCCCAGGCACCAGGGCTGCCCGTGCCAGGCACGCAGCTCTGCCCTGCTCTGCACAGAACTTCGGAAGGAAAAAATCACAAAGGATCCCCCAGTGGGAGCCGGAGTCCCTGTAGCCAAGTTGGCAATGCCATCTAGTGCATGCAGGCAGAAACAGCACAGAGCCACAGGTGGGCAGGTGTGCGCGGCCCAGATGTGCAGCCAGATGTGCCCGGGCTACCCCAGCCCTGCACACTGCCCGCCCCAGGTATTTCCCACCCAGAAAGAGCTTGGCCTTGTCCAGATATCCCACTTGCCTGGAGAGGGAGGGGAAATCTTCCCCTTTCCCCAAAGGTTTTCAGCTGAATTTTTCCAGCTACACGAGCCTGTGGTCATTACTGCCAACACAGCTTCACATTTTGGCTCTCTGGCGTCACTCAAATGTAAAACATCTCCCACACAAACATTTTTTTTGAGCAAGGCAAACACTCTCTCAGTAACTAGAACCATTTCTCTCAAACATGAACAAAGGGTGAGGTTTCTTCAGACAAAGGAGCTGAAGGTTTCCTTTTAATGAGAGCATTCTCTGACGCAGACCAAAATCTGTGGCATTCTCTCTTTTTTTTTTTTTTTTTTTTCCTGAGTGCCTACTTTTAAAAAAATTATTTAGGGCTGATCATAATCATCTTCTTGTGCAACTTTTCTGTAATTTCACCAGTGATTTAAAACTTTTTAAGGGAGAATAATTCGGCTTTTAAAAATATTTTAACCAAAAAACGATACGTCTTTCACTAAAAATGTGTGACCTCTACAAGGAAAATATTTCAGCAGCTATTGAAAACAGATATTTTGTTAAGAAAACGATGAGTTATGGACTTTGTGTTTTGTTAAAAAATGGGTCAATTTCTAGCTCTGTAAGATACAGCTCATTCTCCAACTGTTATTTTAAGTTGTTCTTCAAGCCAATTTAAAGGAAAGAAATTTTTTCTCAAAGCTTTCTGTACTTTCCATACCTTTAACAAAACACTCAGGAAGACTCTGTTCCTCATTACCAACCCTTTGCCTTCTAAGTGCTTTATACATGTAATAGGCATAAAAAGTCAGAGGAGGGGGTGGGAGGGAAATGGGTCTACCTGGGCTTAATTTAGAAATAGAATTTAATATATAGACCAGGTCCAACCCACTCACTGCTGCTGGTGCAAGAGCCAAGACTGGCTCCCACAGTGATGTGGAGGTAAAGCAGAGGGGGTGTTTCAGGGGCTGTTGGTGTGCTCCAGGGGTTAAATTCACCCTGGCCATGCAGGGACATGTGGAGCCTCTGTGCAGCTGGAGCTGAAGCTGCTGGGGCTGGATGGAGCAGGACCCGAGCAGGCTCAGCCCAACTGCTGCTGGAGGCAGCAGGAGCCACTCTGCAGCCTTGGAGCTAAGTCAGAGCTTAAATAGGAACGGGAAGGATAAAAGCTTGTGGGATCAGGCCTTAAACCAACAGCTCCCGAGCTCAGTACAGCCTCGGAGAATATCTAAAATAACCAGCGTCGTTATGGGCCCACATGCTAAAATAAATGGAAATCAATAATGTTAATAGGCATTAATTCATGCTAATAGAATCACTGCTCCAAAAGCAGAGTTAATAAGCCCAGTTAGACCACTACCACTGGCTACATATTAAAAAGATCCAAAATATTTAAATATCGACCACATTCCTTTGAAATTAATAGTATTTCCTTTGGATTACGCATTGATCTTGGCTGAGCCATGCTTGACATCTGGAGCAGTTAAAATAGCAACCTGAACAGCCACAGTCTGCCACTAATTTTTAAAAGTAGAAAAACCCCAGTTTTAACTTTTGTGCTCTCATTAAAACCACTCTGCTGTCTCAGTGCAGGGCCCAGCAGAGGGGAGCCACGGAAACCCTGAGCAGGGATGAGCTGAGGCACTGCCACTGCTGCAGGCCCTGGGGCTCCTTACACAGGTCTGGAAATCCCCTTCTTCCTGGAGGAAAGGGACTTTGCACAGAGCCTGGTTTCTCACTCTCATAGTGGAGACATCATTTCACTGCTCACTTTCACAGGAGTCCGGATCCATCACAGCCAGGACTGTTCCTGTGCTCAGCTCCAAGCCATGGTCCTGTCTGCTCCTGGGCATGTGCAGCCCCAACACAACCTTCATCCCTGGTGGGCTCAAGGGGTTTTGGGTGTTGGTGGGCTTTTTTCTCCCTTTAATACTTTTGAAAACCAAGGGTGAAACCCATTGCTTCCACCATTCATTGAGACAGGATAAATATATAGGTTTGGTCATGGTTTTACTCACGTTTTCCATGCACCTCACAACTGTATGGGTTAAACAACTCCTCACAGCTGGGATTCCTGCTTCTTTAATGCTCCATGAGTGAGCAGCAAGGGCAGGACATGAGGAAGGGAGCAAACCACCCTATGCAGCGCAATGGGACCAAAATTGTAATGGGGGAGGTTTCTTCCTTCCAGAGGCTTCAAATTAATTTCTGATTCCTGTGAACACTTGGAGGATGCAGTGCAAAACCCACATTCAAACCTGGCTCCTTTGGCTGGCTGCCATCTGCATCTCTCTCCCATCCAGGCTCCAAAAAACCTGCCCTGCTCCCACCCTGCAGTAGGATTAAAACTCTCTACAAAAGCCCTATGGGGTGGCCATGGCTCTGTTGGGAGGGTGACCAGCACACACCTCTGCAATGCTGGATTATAAAGGTGGTCAGAAAGCTGAAACCCCCCCTGCCTTTTGATAGAGAAAACCAGCACAGGAATGTGAGCCTAAAGATGCTATTGCCAGCCCCTCTCAGGAAAGGAGCAGCTCATACAACACCAGGAGATGCAGGTAATGCACTTTAAATAACAACAGAGTGAAAGAAAGGACAGGAAACAAGGACATGGCAGTGAAAGAGCTCGGGTGCTGCCCAAGGCACTCCTGTCTCCCTCTCATTTCTAACCAGCACCTCTCAGGCCAGTCCCACAGCTCTGTGAGCTCCTGGATGAGCCCCATGCTGTGCCTGCATGGACATGATGGAGCACACCTTCATGGAATGGAATTTTTAGTTTTTAATCACCAGTCTGCAGTTAAACCTGCCCTCAAGTGGCAGGACATTCTTGCACGGGGGATTCACTGGGGGATTCACCCCCATCCCTCTGGTCAGCACAAGGCTTTGAGAATTTCTCCTGCCTGTTCCTATCTGTGCAAAGAACAGCCCCATCTTCTCCCAGGGACAAAGGACAAGCTGAGGTATCTCTGCATGCACATTACCCCTTCCCCTAGGAAGCCAAATGTCAGAATTGCTTAGCATGGAGCACACCTAATTCATTTGGCTAATTATTTTCAGCCAGCCAGGCTCCAGAAGCCCCCTGTCAAAGACAACAGCTTCTTTGTGCCACTGACTCTCTTGGCCCCTGGCTTGCTGAGCCCTCACTCACCCTCTAAACACTGACCCCCAACTCTTCCTGCTCAAAACTGAAAATCCCACCACTGTTTTGGAGCACAAATTCCTGTTCAATACTCAAGTGGTTTTGAATGCACAACCATCCAAAGAATTTAACAATGAATAAAGAGTGATCAGATTTTTTGGTTTTTTCACCCAAATTTGTATTTTTTTTTTCTACGACAAAAACAAAGAAGGTTGTGACACACCAGCCAAAGTCTCCACTTGCCCCAAAACATGAAAGGCCCTGGAGCCACTCAGAAGTCATCACCTTGTCTCATTCTGGGAGGCATTTTACCTGAAGCACCCTCCTGGAACACAGCATGGCCTATGTTAGTACACAGGAAATTCAGAGCAAAACCCAAAATCACTTAGGACTCTTCAAATGAGAGCCACTTGCTCTCTTACTCCACTATCCATTGATAAGGGTGCCCAGTTCCTCACCTGCAAATAAGGAAGGGTGCTACTCCCCCAAAATCAGAGGGGTGGTGTGAAGACACATTCCTTGAGAGCTGCCTCTAGAGCCCTGCCACACAGGAAATTATATATTTAGGATTGCACATACCAGCTCCAATACAAACACACTCTGTTAGGGAGATGCAAACAAAGGCAGCCATAAAAAAAAAGTCTTGGTTCAATTAGAATTTTCTTTCTGCTGCAGGAATAGAGTGGCTATGTGACCTTGCTTTCATTAAAGTCCCTGGAAATGCAGATGCACCTCCTGTAAACGTCAGTGAAATGCCTCTTGAGGACTTAACTGTCCTCAGATCTGCATCTTGCACAAGACAGCAAGCAGTGTGTGGCAGTGGCATGGGGGAAATGGCTGAACATGTACAACAATTAGCTTTAAAAATGTACCATTCCGGCTATTGTTTCAGTTGCCTGTCCCTGGGGATCCTCAGCATTACTGTGTTATTGGTGATGCTAAATGGGGTTTTCAACAAAGCTGGTCTGAAGGCTTGTGAATGCCAAAACAGCATTTCAACCCATTAAACTTCACAGACAAAACAGTTTCTTCTAAAAATAATCATCAGTTCTTCCCACCAGAAAAAATAAAAGTCTGGCCAATTCCTACTGTGCCAAGTTTTCAGGCAGGCCTGATTTTTATGGCTGAGCTTATTAAGCTCTGAAGAAAAGCAGGTTAATAATGGAAACAACCAACAGAGCCGAGTTATAGGTGAAGAGAAGCCACCCTACACAACGGGGCTGCCAGGAACTGCTGGCCAATACATTCCACCTTGCTAATCCTGAATTTTCCTGTTCAGACTAAAAGATGTCTTAGCTCCTGCTAACATCCTTGCCATTATGTTGATGCAAATACAATCACGAGGCAATTACCAGCCCAGCCAAGGGCCAGCCATTGTGGGGCTGACAATAGCTTGTCAGAGGAGAAACAAATACCTTCAAACTTCTCCAAGATTTTAAGTCTCATTAGTATAAATCAGTAACCCAATTAATGAGGGGTTTAGCATATTGATTTGCATGGGATTACACAAATTAATGGTGCCCATAGAGGGAGACAGTGTGGCAGGACAGCTGGGGAGATGAGCAGCTCTGTAGGGAATTGTATGAGTACATTCAATACATGAATGAGGGGCACAGGCACCCCGGATTTTGTGATAGGGATGAAACTGCTTCCACTCGAGTCCTGTGAAACCATCAGGGAGACAGACATTACCTGGCTGTTGAAATGAATCACAGACTCATTAAGACTGGGAAAGACCTCTAAGAATATTAAATCCAACCCTTAACCTAGGAATGCCAGGTCCATCACTAAACCATGTCAAGTGGAGCAGATTTGTTGATGCAAGGAAGAGCTGGTTTTAAGATCACAACTTCTGTTTTAGCAGTTGCAGCAATCCCTGGCTGGTGATGGGTGGAGATGGCTTGCATGGGAGACCACCAAGGTCCATGGCTGAGATACATTCCCACTCTGCTCCAGCTGGGACACAGGGAATGCACAAAAGGAACCACCACAAAGAGCAAAGGGCCTCAGGGAACCACGGGGCCAAACTGCAGTGAGCAGGCTAAAAGACAAAAGGGTCTCCTTTTGGTCACGGCAGAGCAGTTCCAGGGAGGAAAAACATCCCCAGCAGTTACCCACCCAACAGCACAGGGAGAGTAACCAGAGGAAGGCAACACCACACCAGGACTCCCCACCAGCATCCCCCAAAACATTCTGGGTTAAGCAAAAGCCTCTCTGCCACAGTTGCTGCTCCTCCTGCACCCAGCCGGGTCCTCAGCTGTCCAGCCCCTGGGCTCAGGGAAAGGACAGTTCTCCCAGAACAGAGGGACAAAGGGACTGGCCATGCTCAGGATGCCTTCCCTTCCTCCCAGGGCTGGCAGCCCCTCCTTGCTCCAACAGTTCTAAAAGGGCTCTCAATCCATGTAATCCATTAGATACAAATTACAGCAATTTGAGCACACTTAACCTAGCATTACAGCAAGCCCATAAAGAGCTGTGTCTTCCCAGGCAATTTACACTGCTACAAGCAATCAAACAAACCACAGCAGAGGATTAAGCAACAAGAAAAGCAAACAAAACCCAGAAAATCTGATTCCTGAAACAGCATTATCAAGAAATTATTACTAGGGTTAGTTCACACTCAGGTGGTCTAAAACCACCACTTTTACATCATCTCTAACCCACCTGTGTCTTCCAAGTATCTTAAACCATTAAATGCCAGCAATTTGAGAGATGCCATGAAGCACAGAACACTTCACCATTTGGGATCAGGATTGCAGTGTTTCTGCATCAATTTTCACCCCATTCTACACATTTTACATTTATTTTTAAATTACTACCAGTCATAGAGAACATTCTGAGGAAGAGAAGCAGCAGAGGTCAGGCAATCCTTCTGCCAGCCTGGCCACAACTGCAGTACTGTCTTATGAACCATTGCAGGCAGGTGTCCCCTGGCCATCACATCTGGCAGAGACACTGCAGTTATCCCAGTTGAGCTTACATGGAAAAAGAAAGCCATCAGCATTAAAAAAAAAAAAAGAAAGCACAAGCAGTTTTCCTTCTATAAGTAGATGGATTTATCCAGGCTCTGATTTCATGCAGCAGCAATGCCCACCAGCTTACAGACATCCCCCCAATTTTTGGTTCTCAGGGTCCCCAGGATGCTCCAGGCTTGTTTGCACTGGCAAGTGTCTGCCAGGCTGTGGGGATGTGCCAGTGGCATGAGCTTCCCCCAGGGACAAGAGAAAATGCTATGGTTTTGTGCTGGCAAGTGAGGGGCACAAGCAGCAGCTGCTGATCTGGTTAGGTGGGCTGCACACAGGAGGGAAGAGGGTGACATTGTGAAAAAGGTGACAAATGGGGCTGGCAGCTACTGTAGGACACATGGTAAGTAAAAGCATCCAAGCAAATAGAAGGGATTTTTATGTGCCATGCTCTGAGATGCCCAACACCAAATGCTTACAATGAGGAAGGAGCCAGGACCAAACCAGAGGGCTTGCCTGGTCCAGCCAGGCATCAAAGCAATTACAGAATGGTGATGGGAACAATAGCACCATCTGTCCAAGAAATGACCACTGTTCTGAGAGGTTGCACTCTCCAGAATTAATACATCATCTTGCCTGTGAGGACAAACCCAGGCTGGGTCAGCCAGAAGAAGAGCAGGACCCTGCCCTGGAGTGTGGAGACTCCTCTGACCATTTGTCCTGACTTGGGGGGGCACCAACACAACACAAAATGAGAGACTCTGATCACAGTCCCCTTACATGCTCTCCTTTTCCCCCCTCCACGTGTCACCTGTGAAGCCATTTCAGGACAGGCACTGAGCTGTTAAAACAGGTCCTATTAAGAGCTGGATCTTTTCATTCCAGTGCTTTGGGAGACAGCACCTCCCACGCAGCCAAGGACACCACCTTTCTGCTTCATTTTGCATTTGAAGTGCACTTACCGGCTCCATTAACTTTAATAATTAATTCTATACATGGAAATTTTTCTTTAAATCATGCTCATAATGGCACTGGTTATATATGGGAAAAAAAAAATCTGGAAGAGGGGAGCACATGCCTTCCCTGAAGTGAGCAGCATGTCTCATCCCTACCCGTATGGTTTAGTTTACAAGCTCATGTCAGAGAGCCAACTTCACACACAAACACAAAATAAAAGCAGGAACACAACTTTTGATCATCCTACATTGATGTTTACTCTTGTTTCCTGCAGCCCCAGGTGACAAATCTGTCCTTTATATACTGGAAGTCTCTTGTGCTATGAACAAAATCAACTGGACACGCTTAAAACTGCCGAGAGGTCTCTGAATTGGTGGCTTTTAAACTAAGGAATAATAATTAGCGAGCGATTAGTTGTAAAATGATAAATATCAATTCAGAAGTGTTTTTGTTTTCTGAGCAGAAATGCTTAAAACCAGGAGAATTTACAAGCAACTTTCTTACATATGAACACTTAGGCCAAGAAGGGAGATGTTGGAGCAGGCAGCAGCTCCGAACATAAGGGCTTTTGTTCCACCAATCTCAGAGCTCTGAAGAAGTTGTTTTTTTTTTTTTTCTTCATTTAACTCTGCTGGCCTGCCAGCTGGGTATGAGCCAGAAGGGTTATCCAGTCAGACTCTACTGCGATATATTTACAATGGTAGTGCATCTAAGGTTTGTTTATTTCGGGATTAAAATTCAAATGGCTAGAACCATTTAAATAATTAAAGGGCAATCAGAAAATGCCATGAAACCAAACAAATCAGGAAAAGTCATGGAAACCATCAGCAATATTTAATTCAGAAATTCTCTTTGTTAGGGAACTTTGCTGAAAGAAAACAGCTGGATGTAGTTCAACCCTCTAAATTAAAAACAATCTAACAAGGTCTATAGGGATAACTCTTTCAGCTACATATTGGAGACCAGATTCACTTCTACCAAGTAAAAGCAATAGCACTCAAAGCTAGAAAGGAAATTCCTCAGAACTGAGGTAGTTTCTAAGTATCAGCACATTTTCCAATTCCTCGCAAGGCAACTTAGCTATTTACAATCCATTTTTTCCCACACATAAATTTATAATTTTTTCAATTTTATGGTTCCGTGATTTATTTTCTAAAGAAAAATAATCTAACCAGAGTATCCCTAACTCTACTAACATCATGTTTTAATAAATAACTGGCTACTTCTAGTAAAATTAAGCCTCCAGGATTATTTATACCAGCCAAGAATACTTTGTCTTTATAGCTTTGCAGAAATTTGGTGTGAAAATAAAGTTGAGTATAATGCTGACCCTGAGCTAACAAGTAATTAATGCTTCAATATAAAAATAGAAAATTATCCTTTATGACACAAAGGTGGAATAGAGCAAACCTTTTCTCTCAGAATAGCTTTCCTGCCCAGATCCAGGCATCCAGGCAGACCTAAAGGCTATCCAAAGCAGGAAGAGACGTGCAGAATGATTTTGAGTCTTTCCAAAGATGTTGCTTTTGCTAAACTCTTTTAAAAATTATTTCATCTCTTTTCTTAAAAATATACATTTCTTTTATTCATGAGCTGCTGTTCACCACAACATTGTTCCAACTCCAACAGCACAGGTAGACAGAGGAAGGTGTCCCAGGTAGTGCCGAAAAACCAGAGGTGCTGGGTATCAGATCCCAGGAGACCAAACACACCCAAAATGAGGCATCTTCAGCCCTGCCAGCTCTTGCTTCCACGTACCTGCAACAGTGCCTGCTCCTTCTCTTTGGCCCCCATCAGAGAGGAAACAAAACTCTTGCAAAAACAAACCCAACCCCTCCCCACCTGCCCTCCCACGCAGGATTCCTTAGAACCAGAACCGAGAGCGTTAAAAAAATCAATGCAGCATTCAGCTAACAAACGTGCAGACAAGACACATGTTGGCATTTGGAGCTGTGAGACCACAAGTTGTTTCCAACTGAACAAGTTTAATGCCTCATTCCCACGGGGATGCACGTTGGGAACTGACCCACAGGAGTTACAGCTGATTGCAAGGATCCCGGGGAGCAAAGGACAGCTCTTCTCAGCGTCTGCAGAATGGGAATTCTCTGTAGTCCCTTCCAATTTAACCAAACCTCCTGTAAAGCAAGCACAACTTGCTCCTGGCGTGGATGCCCTAAGCAAACGGGGCCCTTGGCACGATGACCAGTTCTGCCTTCACCTTCTGTTTTACCGCATAATAAAGACAAATGACTTCCACTTCTCTCCAGATAAGGCAACTAACATAATGTGGGTAAATGGGAAGTTAACTACATGAAACATTTTCTGCTTGTTGGGCAATTTTTTTTTCCTCATAAGATAACATGATAAATAAAACCTGCTTCTGTACAGATATTTCTCATTTCAGAAACACATACTTGTTACAGGCCAAGAGAAGACCCTGGGGTTTTTGTTTTCGTAAGAAATACAGTAAAAGAAAAAAAAAAGTGATAAAGACACAAATGCAGAGCTAACTACAGGCTTGTATATACATTTTTGTTATCCACCTCTAACATGGACTCTTGGTGAATGGGATAGACTGGTACCTCCCATTCCTGTTATTCCCAGGATAGCAAGGGAAAAAAAAAAATCAGTATCTTAAAACCAGTGGCAACATAGTAAAAACTGTACACTGTTGTCCATTAACTTAAAAAGCAAAGTCTCTAGATGGTATAAAAGTGAAAGCAGGTGCCTTCTACCTTTGATAATAAAAGTCTTTTCCCCTCCCCCTATGCTGCACAATTATCTCCATTGTCTTTGCATGGCCAAGAACAAAATGCTAAGGAGCAAGGCTGCTTGTGATAGACCACTTCTGGTGGCAGCAGCAGAAGTGTTCACGGTCTTGTCGCTCTTGTTGGAGCTGCCGGTGACCTCGGTGGCGTTGAACTCGAACTCTGGGGAGCACTGCTGGAGCTCGCAGCCGCTGCCGCTCTCCTCCCCGCTGCTCTCCTCACCTGGGGAAACAAACACACCCGCTGTGCTCCTCTGCTGCCTGCACAATGCAGCAGGGGCAAAAGGAAAGTGTGGCTATTCTGGTGTTCATGAGAGGTAAGCGTGGGCCCCCTGGTTAATGTGATTTTTGTGTGCAGTCATATCTGGGCGATGGGCACAGCCCAGAAAGCCAATCACATCCTGGGCTGCACCCAGAACACTGTGAGCAGCAGGTCAAGGGAGGGGATTCACCCCCTTTACTCCACTCATGAGACCCCGCATGGAGTTCTGCAGCCAGCTCTGGGGCCCCCCAGCATAGAAAGGGTCTTCCAGAGGAAGACACAGGAATACTCAGAGGCTGGAACACCTTTTCTATGAGGACAGACTGAGAGCTGGGATTGTTGCATTAAGACAAGGGGTAATGGCTTTAAACTAAAAGAGAGTAGATTTAGATTTGATAAAAGGAACAAATGGTTTTATGATGAGGGTGGTGAAACACTGTGGCACAGGCTGCTCAGAGAGGTGGTAGGTTCCCCATCTCTGGAAAGACTCAGGGTCAGGCTGGTTGGATGGGGCTCTGAGCAGCCTGATGTAGTAGATGATGTCCCAGCTCATTGCAGGGTGATGCAAAGATGACCTTTAAAGGTCCCTTCTAACCCAAAGCATTCCATGGCTTTGTGGGAACACCCCTCCTCACACAGCCTGTCGGTGAGGCCGGTTCCCACCCTCGTCACTAACACGCTTACCCACAGCTGAAGCTTAACCAGCTACCCGTGTTAGCATGAAATCCAATTAAAAGGGAAAAAGAAAAAGCAAAGGCAAACAACAGCAAACATACTTATGTCAATGAAGTCGACGTCGTTGCCACTGTAGGCATTCTTCAGCTTGTTGGTCATCACCCGCAGAGCCATGATCTGCCGGCGAATCACCATGTCTGGCTTGGTAATGTCCACTTCAACCTCTGGGTTATTCACTTGACTTGCTAAACCATTTCCAGTCACTGCAAAGTCGTACCTGAAAAGAAAAAGAAACCATTCCTGCTGGTACCAGAGGTGCAGCTTGGCAGGGTCCCAATGACACCATGGGAACTCTGCAGTGCCATCCCTGCTTTCAGTCTGGGTGACATTCTGAGCTCAACAGCATCTTTCCACATGCTACACCTCACACAGCCCTTCCTACCTCATCTCCCTTCCCTGCAATCTCTGCAGCATGTGGAATGAAGCACTGTTTTCATCTACACTGTGCCACATGGGCAGGGGAATGACAATTTTCTCCCCAACTTGAAAAGGAAAGGAAGATCTGGGGTTTATATTAATAATGGCTTTCAACAGCATAAATCAACTCCCTGCAGGCTGCAGAGCAACACAAGGTACTGAGATGCCTTGATGCCAGTTAGATGACACTTTTGGGAAGACAACCTTTGAGACCATAGTTATCCCACAGAAACCTATGGTAACCATTGGAGGTAAGAGTGTCATTTTGACTTTAAGTAATGGACCTTAACCATCAAGCTGGGATATTAAATGTGTGCCTCTCACCAGGCAGACATGAGATGCAATTTCCCTAATAACCCCAGCAGGAAAAACATCTGTGATGCTGAAGATGAGATCCTGCAGCCCCATACATCAGAGAAGGGGAGAGCCAAGATGCTCAGCTCCAGAAGGTGTACATGCTCAGGTCTGAACACTTGTACTGCCTCCTGGTTTAAAAGAGAGGCAGAGCAACAAACCCCAACAGAATACATTTCCTGACACAGGTATTTGGAGTATCATCTTATACACCAGGGATAGGACACATTCCCCTTTCCTCCAATTACCTTGGTAGAAAGATCAGTTTAACAGAAGAAAACATTACTTTTCTTAGTTATGATGCCAACATCAGTAACACAAGAGAGAAAATCCTTTAGCACAGTCTATTGATCCTGGACACCAGGATGTTATCATACTCTGAAAAGCATGCTCAAACCCTGTCTTATATATGGGAGTGACAATGACAATGATAATTGGTGGTGACAGTTTTGTTATTATCTGTGATCAATATTATACATTTCAAAGAAGTCTGAGACCAAACTGTGGAAGACTACCAAACTTCTACCTTATGGGAGTCATGGAGAAAATAGTAAAGCAAATTATCTTGCCCAACCCACATAGGATATCCAGCCTGCCCTATCTCCTTGCCAAGTGCTGCCAAGTCTCCTTCTCCCCTCGATACTGGTGCCCCTGCACACACTGGGGGTATCTGCTGTGACAAGCCCATGGAGGCTGCTGATAAACAAGATTTCAGGAGGCACAGCCACTTCTTGTCACATCCACCCAAAACATTGCCCTAGCAAAATATGGCAGAGTTTCAGGCACATACAAAACAGTGCAAAAGTTATGAGGTCTGGCTTAGTGCTGTGTCCCAAAACTATCAAGGGCAGAACCTGCTTTTAGTTAGAAAAACTGCTGGAAAACCCCAGACAACTGCTTTTTTGCCTTTTTTTTTTTTTTTTATGGAACATCTTGGATTGTGCTTATTTCCTCAGTAAGCAAACAGAAAAAAAAGAGAAATTTTTATTTCCAAAATAAAAGTTAAACAGTTACATAAACCATATGACAGAAAAACGCTGGCTTACTCATGTGTTGGCAATTTCTTCCTTACAAGCAAAAAAAAAAAAAGTTTTGTAACTCTTTTTTCCATAGAAAGTGTGAATGAAACCACTGGCCCCCTTGTGCCACTGACCTCAGCAGTGGAGAAGGTCTCCACCCTCCATCACCCCTGCCCTTGCTCAACAAAGAAACCAGTTCCTGGTGCAAACACCAACTGGGGGCACTGGGGCAACAGCACAGTCAGACAACACAAGCACTTCTGCTCTGTGGCTGGGATACAGATTTTGTACAGATCATCTCCCCAGTTCCATGAACAACTAGTAAGGGGCTTAAGTCCAAGGAGAGATGACCTATTTGGGTATCCACACTCTGCTCCCTCCTCTAAAAGAAACCCCTATGTAGAGCTTGGACAACACTGTGGTGCTACATTCCAGCTCTCCCATCTACAAAAACAAAAGGGGTAATGGCAGCAGCCTGTCTTGGGTGAGCTGGGATCACTCCTGTAGGAGAAAAGGGCTCAGGGAGAGGGATCAGGACACAGGGAAAGTCTGGGGTGAGAGGGAAAGGGTTAACCAGGGCAGCAGCATCACCAAACCTGCTCTTGGCGCTTCCATTCCAGCATTCATTCTCATTGACAGTGCCTACAGACATCTTTTCATCATTGCAAATGTTGCCAGGGAGAGATGACCAAAATTTTTTGGCTTGTTTCAGCTTCTCTTTCACATCAGTAACCTATTAAATAAAATAAAAAAAGGAACACAAGACATTATCCAGAATACCAAACGCTCAGTAAAAGTGAAGTTGAGAAGGTTTTTTTCATCACAACAGACATGTCCAGGCCAGATCTTCAGGCTGTGAGTTTTGATGGTTGATTTACTTTTTTAATACAAAATTAAACACTGCTCCTCAAACACATATTATTCATAAGCCAAGCTTTTAACACAGGCACTTCTCTGACATAGAAGCGCTGAGGTGATTAATGTCTAGAGCCATGGGTAGATTAAACCCCTTAGAGAGTTTTAAGACAGCCAAGGAATATTGTGGCACCCGAGTATGGAGCACCTGTGTGGCACCAGCAGGACCAGGCACTCACCAGTCGGTCCAGGCTCGTGCCAGCAGCTGTTGTGGGTCGCTCCTCTGGGTTGTAGGGTCGGAAACGAGCAGTGAAACCACCACCTTCAGAGACAGAGCGAGCAGTCCGGCCTTGGGCAAGTGTTTTTGGCTGGCCACATCCCTGGAAAACCTGTGTGAGAGAAGGGAAGGATTTTATGAAGTAAGAGGTCACAAGAGCCTCCCATTCCCAGGCTCCAGCACAGCCCCTGCCCAAAATAACACATTAGCTTTATATATACTTGAAAGGGCATTCAAGAAAAAACATATTGACAAGAATAAGGAAATAAAACACATTAAATAAAAAAAAATCCCAAGTGTCCTCTTGGCCCATTTACCTTCTGAGACACCTGCATGCTGTTCTCCTGCATGTTCATGATTGCATCTGAAATTTTCACATCAATGGGGTCCATGACAGACTCAATGTTGAAAGGTCCCTCCAGCCTCTCTGCTACCAGCAGCATTGAATCTAACACAGAGAGAGAAAACCAAAGGTTTGCAATGGCGGAGAATCTACCACACAGAGAGAAAAACAAAGATTTTTAATGGAGGAGCTTCAGGAATAAGAGTTAAGGGGAACAGTTTGAGCGCGTGGACATTGACCACTGCAGTGTCACCTCTGACCAGCACACATCTCCAGGAAACATTTTGCTCAGTTCCCAGAGCCTACACCTTCACCAGGCACTTAGAGGCTGCCAGCACCAAACCACAGGCTCATGTACATCAAAAGCCATCACAGCCTGCCAACAGCAGCCTGTAATCAGCTCCTCCCATCAGAACAAGCATTACTAACACTCTCCTTTCCATGCTCGTTTATTAAAGGTTGCCTTGTGTCATTTGTTTTTCAAGACTGCTTTCAAAGCCATCAGCTTCCTCATGCTGGTCTTGAGCAGAAGGCACCAACATGCAAGGGTCCAAGACAATCCTTGATACCATCTTTCCCTTATGGAGAGCTACAGGCTTTTTACTGCCTGGGGAAGCCAAGGGATTGCAACTCCTAGCACTGAGAGAGCGGGGTGAATGCTGTGCACTCATGATGTATTTGGCACATCTCTAAGCAAGGGGAGATGGAAAGTCTGTGAGCCAACACCAGGTCACTCCTCCTGCGCCGACATGCACGTCCTCACCAAATGCATCATTAAACACAGCAGCTACTGGACCATCCACTACTTCCTCTGGGAAATTATTACAGGCATTAAGGCTTTCACCCTGCACTGCATTTAAGCCCCCTCTCTGGTTCTCCCCTCCAAGGTGCCTCCAGGAATACACCCGGCACCAAGCTCTTGTCTCTTCTCACCCATCACAACCTTAATTTACTGTTAGCTTTCACTGCAGTCCCTCAACCCCAAAACATTTGCTGGTCTCCTCTCCTGCATCACTTCATGATGCTCTGCCACAAACTCATCTTTTTCCAGTTGCATGTAATTCCTCAATTTTTCCTAGCCTGAGTGACAAGGACAGAACGGCCCCTCTGGCCTCAAGGAGCTCCTCCCTGCTCCTAAGATATGCCTGGTTCCTTCCATTAATGAGAAATGGGCGTTTCACACTCAGTCTATTCATCTTTCCCATGACATTCATCCTCCTCCTAAGTGCAGAAGGTACTTTGCACAAACAGAAAACTTCTATAGGCTCTAGTTATCTGTTAAATCCCTATAAAGAAATTCTACCTACTGAACAATTTAGTAATAGTTCTGCCTGAGTGCCCAAGTCATGTTAAATAAATTGCATTAAAAAAGATATAAAATATAAAACAAAGCTATTTGAGTATGTAAAGTTATTATCCTTATTATTATAAACAACAACGAAACACAACAATTATAATAATAATCTAACACCATAACCCCCAATATGAATTGCAGACGACTTCCTAGCCTGTACATCCACTTTTTAATGAAAACTCAATATTCCTAAGATTTGCTGGGTGTTAGTTAAAGGACTATCATTCAATTAAGCCCCTCTCACTCACTCAGCTCCACCAAGGTGTGGGTGTTTAGGGAGTGAGCTCCAGAGGAGCTGGTGGCCCCAGGAAAGGCCCTCATTCTGCAGGCACACACCACCAGCATCAGTGACAGAGCTCTTGCACGGCATGGCTGGAATTTCATCATCAGGGACTACAAAAAGGTCTGAACTAAATGTATTTAAAAAAAAAAAGAAAAAAAAAGGGAAAAAAAAGGGGGAAAAGGGGGGAAAAAAAGGGGGGGAAAAAGGGGGGGAAAAAAGGGGGGGAAAAAGGGGGGGAAAAAGGGGGGGAAAAAGGGGGGGAAAAAGGGGGGGAAAAAGGAAAAAAAAAGGGAAAAAAAAGGAAAAAAAAAAGGAAAAAAAAAAGGAAAAAAAAAAGGAAAAAAAAAAGGAAAAAAAAAAGGAGACGGTAATAACAAATGAAACAAAGAGTCTTAGACTGTATTGTGGTGGGCTCCAATAAAGTGATGCTTCAAATCTCTGAGTAATGACTGCTAGCATGAATATACCATTGTGGCGGAGGAGAGAAAAATGCTTTTGATGTGCTACCAAATGGAGACTTTTGTAAACAAGTGGAGCACAACTTAAATGTGTTCATCATTGTCAAAGCTTTTGGGGTTTTTCACGCACATAAAGAACATCCCAGTGCAGTGCGCAGGAAGCCGCTCATTTCACATAAAAATATTATGAGTAGACAGATAATAAACCCCACAAAATGCACAGGTTAAAAAAAAAAAAAAACAGAAAAATCATTCCATTTTGTAACTACTTAATTCTCTTAGTGGCCAGGAAAGGCCACAGATCAATAAAGTGTTTGTGAAAGACTGAAAGGAAACATAAACCCCAATTCTTCTGGCTGTTTGGCATCTTTGTAAACTTTGAGCCGGGCAGGCCATCCACAAGACCATGGGAATGTAGAGCGAATTGGGCCCTTTGTTAGCAGGGGTGCCATGGCGTTCCATGTATCACAGCCCAGGAATGCAGCCTCTGCTTTGACTGCCCATAGAGAAAATGCATTCGGCCTCCAGCAGAGCTGCCAAAGCTGGCGAGAAAAGATAAGGGAAGGAGTAATTGGAGTTGGGATTGATACTGGCAAGGAACACTAAACGAAATAAACTTTCATTAGAAACGGGTGGGGAGGAGCAAGGGCTGAGGGTGGGGGCGGCTCTGCCTCATCCACAGTTTTGATTTTGGAGGCATCCTGCAAACTTTTACCTCCCAGCAGGAGCTGGCTGGTGTCCCCAGAGCAGCGGTGGCCAGCAGTGGTTCCCTCTGGCAGCCCCGAGTGACGCTGCCAAGGCTGGCTGGGCTCAGGGAGGCTCCTGCCCCAGCTCCAGGAGCCAACCTTCTGAGCAACTCAGCTCCCAGAAAAAGATTCCCCATTATGGGGAGCAGAGAGGAGTTGATTACAAATAACAATTATGTGTCCCAGCTCTCGTGCAAAGTAAATGATATTTATAAGCCGCGGTGAGATGGTTCAGCTTTGCTTCACCAAAATCCCCAACTCTGGCAGAGTGAAAAATGTATCCCAGCCATGTATTACAAACACACAGCGTGACAAAGACTAACACTGTCTCTCCTCCCTGTGATGGGGAGATAGAAGTGGATTTAGGTGAAAAAAAAAAAAAACAACAGCCAAGACACACCATCTAGCTAGCACCATCCCTTAAAGACCCTTTTCCTCTTGCATACATTTGTCCTTGCTACTGGCATTGAGACAATCCTTGGCAACAAAGCACCTCGCTCTCATGAAGGAAAGCAATTCTTTCTCATTGTGCCACCAATAATCAGAAACCCACATCTTCAGCCTCACTGTCTGACTTGAAGAACAAAAGGCAGTTTTCAGTCTTAACCCCAAGATCTGATTTAAAAGGGGAAGGAAGGAGGGGGAAGACCTTGACCATTCATTAACAACAATCTTTTTTTTTTTTTTTTTTTAGCGGGGTGGGGGGAAAAATTCTTTGCACACAAAGTAGTACTCCAGATATGTATATGGAGCCTGAATTCGACATCTTTGAGCAGAGTAAACCTTTGTGGAGAAAAAAAAATCATGAAAAGGCACTGGAGATTAACACTGTTCATTCAGGAAGGCTCCAACCCCCCAACAGCCTGTTTGAAACAAAGTATACCCCTGTCTAATTGGTGTACAATTGTGTCAGGAATACAGGGAGAAATAATTTAGATAGTTAAAGGGGAGAAAAGAGTACAATTCGGTCATTATTTCATACTCCTCAGCTTTAAATGGTACTTTGGAGAAATAAGGAATTACAAAGTTTTCTTGTCTCAAAAAACCTACAAACTTTACATCCCAGCTTTACATAATTGACTTACTTATAGACCCACTAGCACACGCAAATGCGTATTTCACATTCATATAGACTTGCAGCACTTGCTACGAGTTCTCTGATTTAACTATTTTTAAATTGATTTGATAGGTTCAAAATCTCCTTTTGACTCATAATAAATCATTGCCATAACTTGGCACTTAAACCCACAATGCAAAATCTCATTGAGACCACAGAGGTGGGATTTTGGGATTTTGTGAGGTGATTTGGGAGGAAGAATTTTTTTTGTGCTATTTCTTTAATTATTTAAACCTTTAACCACACACACAAGATATTTGTGGCATATGCCCTGCCCTAAACACCAGATATATTTAATTTAATTTGTCTCAAGTGGCAAACTGAGAGAGAAACCAAAGTCTGGAACATAACCAGCACCTGTTCACTTATTAAATTGTCTAAAGAAAGCATAGCTTAAGTTTTCTGTATCTGTGCTCCACTGCAACCATCAACCAAGAGTGCAAGAACCAAGCAAATACTGCCAATAAACGGAACAAAGCTTAATACCACACTTAAGTAATGAGTGGGCAAGAAGCCTACTGGAGAGGAAGCACTGCAAGAAAAAAGCTTTGCTTCCAACCTGGAATCACACGTATTTATTTTGTCTTGTTTAATAATCTTAATTATTGTATGCAGTCCCTGATCAGTCTCGTGTGACAGGGCTCGCCGGCTTCCCCCGAGGTTCGTTTTTAGCTGCATACCACCTACAGCAATTAGCTGCTTGTGCTTTTGTCTGTTTTCTGGCATTATGCCCTTCCCTTTCATGGGATTCTTCTTTTCTACTTGGACTAGATGTTTGCAAGTCTCCTGGCTTTGAGCTATTTCAGCAACAATTGTAGTTGAAATACTTAATATTCTCATGAGAAAGACGGCTCTGAGGACTGGGGGGCTGGGGTGTCAGCCTCCCAGAGAATGACTTGGAAACCCAACTTAGTGTCACATTTAGCTCCCTATATGGAATACACACACAAAAAAATGCCTTCTGAAAATAACACCCTGCACACATTCAGTTGGCATGGGCAGCAAAGTGAAAATCCAGTGCACAAAACACAGGAAAACAAGTTCTAAGACATAAATGGAGCCTGAAATGTCAGCTAGCAGCAATTTCCTTTTTTTTTAATCTTGCAACTTAGTGAAATATTTTATTTCTAACAATCTTTTTTTTTTCCATGAGTGGAATGGAAGAGCACCACAGCCTTTTCAGTAGCAGCAGATACCTTACATGTGCACTTCATCACACATTAATTAGAGGGAAGCGACTGCTCCCAAAGGATGCTCGATCACAGATAAATCAAACCTCCTAGAAAAGCAGCACAAATGAAAACATTTAACATTATCTATTGCCTGTGCCCCAAAATGTGATGCACTGCCAATTCTGATGAGCCTTGACCCAAGATAGAATTTAACATTTCAGTCTAAATTTTATGTATTGAATGATAATGTGTATAAGCACAGAAGAGAAATAACAAACAGGAGGAAGAGGATGGCAAAAGCACTAGCATGGTTTCAAACACGACCTGCTGACATTGCAAAAGGATGGTGGCCAAGCACCAAATGAGCTGTTTAAAAACAGATTCAGACATGTCCCATTCAATTTTTTAGTGTAAAATCCAGGCCTACAGCTTTTCCCAAAGCTCTTCATGGCTGGCAAGGAGACTCCCAGGTTACTGAAGGAGAAAACTGACTTTAGGAAGGACAGCTGTATGGTGGCAACAAGGTGTAAGTAGCATAGAAAAACCAGCTTGCACACATGCTTGATCCAGCAAGAAGAAACATTCTGAGCCTACAAGCCCACGCCACTTCCATCCTCCTAAAGCTTGCTGCAACTAAAGTCACTGGCACAACATTCTCATTTATTTGGAGGTTAATGTGAATAGCAAAAGGTGTGCTGTACTCAGAGGTGTGGAAGGAAAAGATACCCATCACAGATACCTGAAAAACCTGCTACAGCTCAGCACAGCCACTCACAATGCTATTCAGGTGAGGGACACACTACCAGCGCAGACTTACAGGCAGTTTTAACCCATACTGCCTTACCCATAAAGATATTCCACTCAGCATCCAAGTCCCCTTGGTTGGCCAAGCAGCCTCTCATGACATTGAAGCAGTAGTTGTAGCAGGGCTTCACCGACACCAGACCCCGGCAGTGTGGGCAGTACATCATTTTCAGCAGCGCCCGCGTTCCCTGCAGCGTGGGGTTCACCTTTACCAGAGGGAAAAAAAAAAAGAACAAGAAAATTAGCTCTCAGTCACTAAAGCAAAAAACCCCACACATTTACCCCAAGGTGCATGGGACAGAGTTGTGCAGAAGAGATGCAGCGGGGTCAGGCATTGTGGCTGGTCCCTGCTTATGGGCTCCAGAGATCTGGGGAACAGATGAAGTGGTCTGGCTCACCTCCTCTGGGTCTATCTGCCACTCCAGGGGACACAGACAGCCCCCATCTGTGCAAGACATCATTTGCACCACGCAGGACGCCCTGTATGATGTGGGACCCCTCCCAGGGCTGAAAGGACAGGCACTCCAAGGGGACAGGCAGCACTCAAGCTCAGGGAAGGCAGTAAAATGCACCCAAGTCAAAAGACAAAGCTGCACTCTCTGAGCCCTGCTGCAAACACATGCTGAAGATGATGATGCTGGGATATTTCAGGAAAAAGTGGGACGTCAAGATGGGATGTCTGACACGATCCCTGTACCAAGCCCACTGGGAGCATGCCCTCCTCCTCAGCGGGGCTGTGGCTCCTCCTGGACAATCGCCCAGCAGGGCGCTCCAGCACAGAGACCAGCTCCTTTATATCACATTCAAGTCCCTCAACACAGCATTTACATGACAGATACCCGGGTTCATTTACACTCAGCACTCATCATGCTCAGTAACACCATTCCCCACACCCCAAGGAGGTGGCAGCTACAACCCTGCAGCTGAGGACAAGCCGGGAGGACCCTCAAAGCCACGGTGCAGCCGCTGGGCGTGTGAGTGGAGCTGTCTGCAGCAGGCACGTCACCCCTGAGCCCTCAACAGGGCTGTTTTCCAAAGTGACTCATGATCATTCATGTTTGATTCACCCTCTGGCCCAGCTTCAAAACATTCATTGAAACCATCTCCATCCAGCCAGTTCAAGGAGCATTAGCTCCATCCCGACCACATGGTGGGTCCATCTGAAGTGTTGAACAGAGAAGCTCCCTCAAGAGCAAGTTTAAGTGCTAATTAGCCACATATGAAAACAGAAAATTAAGATGCAATCAGAGATTCCCTGACAAAACAGAAGTGGTGTCTGGTGTTTTAAAGAATGCACCTGAGACTCCTTGTAAGGCATTTAGGGAAGTGCTCTAAAGAGGCTGTGATCCAAAACTGTGCTGGAGGAGACACACAACATCCCTGAGAAAGAGTGAAGTCCCTCAACACAAACAGCTGGAGATGTGGATGGCCTTCATGTGCTGGAGGTCTGGGAACTAACTTCACAGCAGCGACAGTAGGACTAAGTGGAGATGAATGTACACGAGGAAGATCTGGTACCACACATATGCTGAGGACCTTACTATGGCCCATCTCAGTGCGAGGACTGTGGAGAAACTAAGCCTAATCTGGTGCAAAATCTTGTTGACAGCCCACAAAACTAGGAGGCAACAGATTTTAACAAAAACAAACCGGAAAAGAAAAAGCATCATATAATCAAGCTGCCTTTGTTAGTAACATCAGCAAAATTTAAAACCCTCTTTTCTTATGGAAAGGGATGACAGATAAAGATCTGCTGTGTTTCTGACAACTCAAACCCATGGTTTCTCTTCAGCAGGCAAGTGAACTGGTTAGAGACAGAAGGACAGTTTTCTGCAGCTGATGTAGCTCAGCACTGGATTTTGGCTGGCCAGCAATGCTCATCAGACAGCACTTCACCCTTCTTTTGTCCACAAAGAGCCTGTATGACTGAGGAAAAGGAGAACCCATGTAGAAAGCTTTTGTGGTGGCTGTGGAATCTGATTCACATGCTCCAGGGCATATACACATTCTATATTTTATATATATATATATATATATTTGGAAGGCACAGTGGGAGCAGGAGCCCGAGCAGAAGGCTCCCTATTGAGACAGCATGGCTTTAAAGGAGAGCTGGATCAAATACTAAGAGCTTAAGCAACAGAAACCAGCTAAATCAGATGATTTATAGTTGGAAAACTGGAAACAGACAAATGTAAAGGTATCATCTGCTATCCAGATGGTGCAGTCCTTGCACAACAAAAAAGTGTCAGGGGGAACTAAATAACATCTCGCACCCAGAGACAAGAGCTCTGAAGGACGCTCAAGTTTAGTAGTTTAGCTGTTTCTCTGATAAAAATCCCTTCCTATGTCACTTAGCAGTAGGTGACAGGACCTCCATGCTAAGTCCAGAGGCTTATCAGTTGATCCTGGCCATCCTAGCACTGCTAGCCCTCAAAGGAGTGCTCTGCATCCTACTCGGGAAGAAAAATTAGGAAAATGTTGACAGCACAAGCCAGGTGCTAGAGCAGTTTGAAGTGGAGTGAGGAGCAGAAGGATTCCCCAACCCTATTGTGGAAAGCTGCAGCTTTATGAAAGGGATTGCATGGCAGCATGCTGCAAAAAGCCCCCCGCAGAGCCATGACCCAGGAGGCCCCTTCCCATCTTAGGTTCCCACCTCGTCCCACGAGCACCGAGTGGCTGCAGCCCTGCAGCATCCCCCGCTTTGATATTCCATAGGGGTAGATCTTTATGAATCCCAGCAGATGCAGGGGAAACTGAAGCTGCTTTCCTGCATTCCACAGCAGGCAATATGCAATGGTCACTTGGATCAGATCCTTTGAGCAAAGACACGGGATGATTTTAAATCAAGGTTTTGCTTCCTTCCCCACACAGGTTTGAGTCCTGCACAGAGCTGAGCAGAGCGTGATCACAAAGGGATGATGGAAAAGACAAACCCCAGCCTGCAGTGACTGCCAAACTGAGTCCTGCTAGTGATGGATGTAACCCATAGGGAAGCTCTTAGTGTGCAATACAGTTGCAGGTAAAGAGGAAGACAATGGGCAAATTCATCAGTCTTGAATTGGCATTTTATCGTGTCAAAAAGCAACAGGAAGGCACAATCAGAGATCACTCTAAGAGAGAGTTGTGGGGAAGGCTATGAGCAATTACACCTCATTACAACAGTGATAAATGCTTAACTGCTTGAGTATCACTGCAAGAGAGCCTTAACCCCTGGCACTGGGCCTGTACCCAGTGCAGACCAGCTCTGGCTCTGTCAGTGGGGTGTGCCATATGTTGCATTGGCAATTCTTCACAAGCCTTTAATGTTGGCCCTGCCACGCCAGGTGCAAGCTCTTAAAACGCCATTGTATGTAACAGTAAACCCAGATATGCTTTGTTCTGGGGTTGTGTTTATCTTGGAAAGCAACTCAAGTTCATTCAAACTGTACTCTAGAATGACCCTCAAAACCAAGTAATCTCCTTTCTAATAAAGCAGAGTACCAAAGAAAGCTTTATTTGCTGGAGGGGATTTACTCTGGTAGATTTGAGCCCAGGTAGTAGTAGCTGCAGTGCACATACCCTGTAAAAGCTTCTGATAGAAGTAAATGCACTCCAGTGCCTTCCCTTTTATCTTGTAAAATTTATTTCCTTTCCATGGCGTTGCACACCAGTGCAGCAATCCATCACCCTGCGGTTTCATCATGTAAATTACAATTTGTCCATATCTATACGCTTTGTCAAACGTGAAGATTAAAAGCTGCTAACAGATGTGTTTTGGCACCAATCTTCCTATCAAACTTGCTCCTTAAAAATACAGATTTGCACACAATTCACAAAAATTAAGTGAAAAGCAAACAACTCAGGGCTTAATGCAAACATTTCATATCACATTTGTTGGGGTAACGTCCCAACTTACATTGACTGGTAAAGGTAAAATGATGTTCCTGTAAAAATGACATGCTCTTGGCATAATAAAATCTGTTTTTTCTTGGTACCTTGTCATACCCATCTCATTTCAGAGTTTCACATGAGGGAAACTGTTACACCCTTAGCCTTTTCCAACTTGCTGGCAATTGCAGCTGGATGCATTCCTCTGGTAGAAACATCACCACTGAAGTACACACCTATGGAGTGCAATGCCTTATTCACAGGCTACCACAAAACCACCAAAACTCAAGATAAACTGATCTGTGCAAGCAGATAAAAGTTCAGAGAAGCAACCAGATTCTTTTTCAACTCCTTCCCAAGGCAAAGAATAGCTGAAGAAGGATGACAGAGCTCGAACCATGGACAGTCCTGCAGGGACTCCCACAGCTGTCAGACAGCCAGGGCTACATCACATTCTCTCATTCTACCCTGAAGTTAACATTAAGAATGTTAATAATAACATTTAAAATCCTGTCAGCTTCAATAACTATTTATAATAACACTGATAACTCAGGCTTTCTTATTTTCCATGCTTACACAACCACAGTTGCCATGCCAGCAGCACAGCTGCCAGAAAACAAAAAATCCAAAAATTTAAAAATAAATGTGATTAAATTACTTTTGTTTTATACTGTGTTTTATTTGGAAAAAAAACCAAAACAAAACAAAACAAAAAAAAAAACAACCCAAAAACAAAACCAAGAATGACAGCAATACTGGCTAAAAGACTGAAAGAGTAACTTCCCAGTGACACAGAAAGATGATTTCAAAAACATACTCTGAAGCTGCCTTTGAGATGCTCTAGGTGAGCAGTCATCTTAGACAAGTGAGTTGTCATCAATTTTTGGGACCAACACAACCCTACTTGCATCATTTTTTCCTTCTCTCAGTGTTGTGCAAGAACATCATCTTGGCACATGCTGGTCCTGACGTTCAGCTCACTGTGAAGCAGAACATCACTTGGGAGGCTCCTGGTTTGCTTCCCCACCCCAAATATTCCAATGAAAGTGTTTTGGAATTAACTACACATTTAACCAATTTTGCTGGCCTGGTGCTAGAACATTAATAATTTAGACAGCATCTGGTTCAACCACAGATTTAGGCCCCTGAGGTCTTGCATAAGGGAATACATTTAGGAGTGATCTTGGGAACTGCATGACTCTGTGTCTCAACACTTGCCACCCATGTCAGTGTCTGCTGCATTATCTCGTGCGAGGAAAAGTTCAAGAGTACATTTCTGCTCAGTTCCCTACTTACAGTGTGCTCCCCCCACTCCAGGAGTGACACTGCCAAGAGGAAAAACAGAGCTCCTGAGAGCCACAGCACCAGGCACTCGAGCTGCTGTTTGAACATTCACATGCTTGTCTTCCCCAGCAGCAACCCCAGCCCACAAGGGGCATGGGGGACCTCAGGGTGCCAGCCAGGTGGATGCCTCTCCCCCTGAACACTTACACACTGATGCCAGCCTCAGCATCTCCTGCCAATGGTGCCCATGGGACCGAAGGGCATCCCATCAAGCTTGTTCTCTGTAGGAACAACCCTCTCCCTGCCTCAGACACCATGGATCATGAGGAGTGTTCCGTTTGCCTTAATGAGTAAAGCAGCAGGGATACTTATCCGGGCATCTACAACCAAAACCGTCCTTAATTATCCTTCACATTGTTTTCAAAAATAGCAGCAGAACCACAGTGCAGGGCAGAGAAAGAAAAAGCCAAAACCACGCCAGTGGACGGGAGTACTCCTGCATGACACCATCTACTCCAAATCCACAGTCCTACCCAGGCACTCCCAGCCCTAAATCTGAGCTGACTGCTGCTCCAGCGTGCTTTGAAGGCCTAGCACAGGCCCTCAGATGGCTGGAACTGAGGCAGATGCAGTCACATTCTTGGCAGGTCTTCTCAGGGTCATCTTTGATGTGGAGAAGTGCTTGGTATTGTTTTCTGCATTGATGTTTGCCCCTGGTATGTGGAAGGAAATGTCCTTGTGCACGGCAGCCCCTTGGTCTGGCCTCAGAGCTTGCAACCTGCTGCCTGGAGAGCACTGCCCCTTTGGAGGTCCCTCTGCTACACACTCAAAGGGCTCCTTGGATCCTCTGGCTGTTTCTTAGTTACCCACATAGCAGAAGTGCTGCCCTCCTGTCCCCTCCCAGTGCATGCAAGCAGCATATTCCATTTCTGTCACTTTCCTGGCAAGGTTGGCTCTTGCCTGAGCAAGACCTTGCAGCCTTTGGATATAGGAACATGAAATTCTTTTTGAAAGAGGATTACAGCCACATTCCCCTAAAGTCAAACCAAGGGCAAAAATTGCACAGAGGACGGTCAGATCTCTGACTAAACTTTTAGATCCTCAAATGGTAATTACTAGGGGTACAACTTTTACCAAAACCAGATCTTGGTGCCCTACTATTTGTGATGACACAGGCCTTAATTCGTATCCATTCACTGTTTTATTATTTTCATCACCGCTTCTCCTAAGCCAATGGCTGGTCCACATTCACCACCCACGCCAAAAATGACACAAGCCACAGGTCAGTTTGCTCATGCAGACCACCATGGTCAACCAACAGCTCAACTTGTGTTCCACAGGTGCCTCATTCAAGATAAGGGTAAAAAAACACTGGACTCCCACTCAAGCTTTGGAGCACCTGTGAGAAGGCAATCACCTGTCCCCCTCTGCAAATCTCTTCATTAACAGTTTGAGGAAAACTGCCTCCTTGGCTGCTACCATTACACCTCATTAGGGCAGAAATGCCAATACAAAGAAAGCTGACCTCCTCCGTGCACTGGGACATCTCCAGCAGCCTCCTCTTGGATGCCAATGTCACCAGAGGAGGAGTAGGTGTAATCCTCATATGAAACTGCATTATTTCACATGGCTCATTACTGTGCTTCCAAACTAAACACCATTTCTTGCATACAACTTTCAAGCTGCTGCCTTTCCCAGAGCTCCCAAGGATAGGCTGGAATATCTTTTCCAGCAGCCCAGATGCTTTGGTGGCAGTTATATCTCATGTGGCTTTCAGCACACAAATGGTTGTTGAGGAGTTGATTTGAGAGCCTCCTGAGCTCCCAGCAGTTCTGCCTCAAATTACAGGACACAGAAGGGAAAAGTGATAAAAGAATCCCAAAACAACAGCTCATCAGGATAAATTTCCTGGGGGGGCTCCAGAAAACTCTCACTACACTGCCAAGTGCAGAATGTCACATCCACACATCCTGGTCTGCAGAGAGCTGGTGACACAGAGCCAGGAGTTCAATGCTGGGTGGCTGCATGCTTCAAGCTTTCATGTGCCTCTGCTGCTGACCTCCAGCCAGACCTCCCCTCCCAGCTCCTCCTGACCCTGCAAAATGCTGTCAGGAAGCCTAGCCCTTGATTCCACTTCTTCCCTCACAAACAAGGACCTTCACCCCCTACCTGTAGCTGACCTGTACCCTACAAGCCCCAGTGCACTCTGCCCTCAAAGGTGTCATGACCCTCGACCATGCAATTATGGGAACATCTCAGCAGCCTGAGAACTGCCCAGATTCAGGTTCTCATCCTTTTTCAGTCACTCATGGCTCTGCCTTGTATTGGCTCCTTTTTTCCAGCCCTGGCCAGGGCAGGAAATGTCACTTCTGGCAGCAATTTAACCTGGCTGACTTCAGTGCTTGCCCAGGGTAAGTAGCAGGAGAGTGATTAGGGGACAGGCAGATTTCCATCTCCTGAAGGCAGGGGCAGCAAGGTCAGGGAGAAAGCACCCAGCAGCAGCACAGGACAGAGGGAAGCACTGGAGGCCCCCAGCCCCTTGCAGCCAACCTCAGAGGCAGGGCACATCTCTAACAGGCAGGAACAGGATCCTGTGCAGATCTGCTGCTCACAACAGATCTAGAAAATATTGTACTTTTTGCGTCCAAAGAAGGGAGTTTGAGGGGTGAAGACTTGAGCAGCAAAACTGTGGGGTTTAGAGACTTTGAAAAAAGTCTGTGCTTTCTCTCAAAACCGTAAGGTTTTCTCTTTCTCATGTATTTCAGTACAGTGGTACAGGTTTTGATCCATTCAAGGCTGAATTTAAAGTTATTTTCTAGCATTCTGGCTCAGAAATCAAGGATACTTGCAGCTTTTCAATATTCTCTCTTCTTTTACCCCTTTATTCCCAAACTCACACAAGAACAATATCCTTCTAAATGCAACTCCCTAGTGAAGATGTAAAAATATCTGGGATCATTAAAAAGCCATCAAGGCCATTGCACTGCAGAGTGCTCTTTGCTCTCCTTATAGCATCCTGGGTAAGTACACAGCTGGGCCTTGCAGTAGTTTGTATTTCTCCTCCTGAAGATTTTCAATTAAACATTTTTAACCTACTTGTCACAAAGCACATTAAAAGTAAAACTAATTTGCATTCCTTCGGATATTTTTTCATAAAGAAGAATGAAGACTTATCCCCCAAATTAATCCCTGGTATAAGCAGTCATTCCACTACAACTCCTGAGTAAAAATAATAAGGAAGAAAAGTCAATGGAGTCATTACATAGAGCTCAGCAAAGCCAGGCTAATCTATATGTAATGTGGGAAGCCCCAAAACACAACCACAGAGCAGCAGGCATAAAAACATCAGCTTTTAAACTCACATCTAGGATTTCCCATTGTGTCTTGCAGAAACACCATGTTAGATTCCCACTGAAGGAGATTAAAACACTACAGGAGAGATTATTATTCCTTCTACTGCTGCAGCTAAGCTTAGGTATTCAGCAGCAGGGACTTTTGTTACTGCTTGGAAAAGTCAATCTGTTGCAGGATTTCCAGTGCAACTTGTGAAACTAAAGTGGAAAGTAGAGCAACTGTGGTTGTCCACGGCACGTGAGCTATGTTTGCAGCTGCGTGGGACTCTGGGTAGCTTTCCACACTCAAGCAATTAATTCTAGGGTTGAAGGCAACTCTACACTCAAGGATCTTCAAAAGGGAAAGAGAAATCACAACGCCACCTCGGGTTCACGACTGATTTGTAACAGATGCAGGGACTGCAGCCCTTGTGGTTCCGTGTCAAGTCTGGAGACGTTTTGATGAATTCTGAGCAGATGGAGCATAAACACAATCCCTCACCCATGCACGTTTACTGCCCACCAAGTAATTGCACCGTACAGGGGCTTAATGGCCAGACCTCCCACCCAAATACTTCATCCATACCTTACAGCAGTGAAAACCCCATGCCCTGACCACAAGAGATGCCACACAGCCACCAAACAAGGGCCACCAAATCTGAAACCCCAACCAAGAGTCAGCAGCCTTGGCCACTGGCCTGGCACAGAGACATCACACTGCATCTGCCACCACCCCTCCCTCCCTCCTTCCCACCAGGACAGCATCCCTGAGCCTGAAAGGTTTTGTGATCTCCTAAGAGTGACCCCATGTGTCACACACAGAGCTCCACACACCCATCCTCAACCAGCAGCACATTAATCTACCTTCAGAATCATCTCTATTAGGTGGGAAGCCAAGGTGCCCAAGGACTTATACCTGTCACTGCTAACTTGCAACTCACTCCTAGAGTCTAGAGTCTGGGTACTTTAGTTAAGCAACTCCTTCCTTGCTAATATTCTCTGCCCTTCCATACATGTTCTGGCCTATTACCAGCTGTATGCCTCATTTCTCTTCAAGAAAAATGAACATGGAAGCAGACTTCTTTTTCCCCCCTATCCTCACAGACAGTATTTTAATATTATCCCCATAAGTCAAAGAAATTTGAATTATTATCTCATTTAAGGATGCTGCTTGTGCTGCCTACAGAATTGCATTCTGCTTCTAATAGTATCTGAACAGCTATCTTTTTTTTTCCTGGCACTTGGGGTGATTCAAACTCCTGCCTGCTCTTTCAGCCTCACATTTTATTACTCCATAACCAGGTAGAGAGAAAGTAAACGTCTCTCTGCCCAATTAAATGATTACAATAAATCTTCCACAGCCCACAGGAAATGAGCTGAGTTTGTTAAAAGGAAATCACTAATATTTGTTATCTTACATAATCACTTCAAGGGGATTATTGACTGTTCCCTATACGACACAATCCAGACTAAAATTAAAGACAAATCTCATGTCAAAAAAGCAGTCACTCCACTTAAACAACTCCAAAGTGATTTATATGAAGAGGGAGGTAAACATTTAAGCAACCAATATATCACAGCTCTTTTATTCTCCCAAAAAAGTGACTTTACAGAAAAACTCTGAAGTCTAACTTGTGCTGCATATGTGGCACCAAGTACAAGTGGCTTCTGCCCTGTGCAGATGGCTCAAGCTTACTTGTTGTCACAAAAGTGCTGTTTGCTCATGTGAACTGCCTCTCCCCATGCCCTGGAGCGAGGAGAAAATCATCAGCTGCTCCATAATAGATGCCTGTAGCATCTCTGACTCACTGTAATTTAAAGGCAGTATTAAGAAGAACATATGACCATTACACAAGCAAACATGGTTATTTCCACTGCAGAAGGCATTTAATTTCCTGCTGTTGTTGTTCCTTAGACAGGAGGAAAGTATCCACCTGGGGAACTGGGCTGTGGTGTCCTCAGAACGTGACTCCACCACTCAGCAGAGATGGGGCTGGGTCCCACCCACGCTCAGCTACCACCACTGGCTTTAGGTACAGGACAACAGGGAGAGATGGTGCCCATCATGCTCCAAGGGACGTGGGTGTAGCAGCTCGTTTGGGGGGGTCTTTGGGGGGCCTCCTAAGCTGTATGTTCCCTGGTAGCAGCAGGCAGGCAAGGAGACTCCACATGGCTTCTGAGGGTGCTAATTAGATGAGGGCTTATTGGGAGTCCCACCCCCAGGAACACCATGGTTTGTGAGGGAGAAGGGGGAAAGGGGAAGGGAGGGGGAGAGAGGGAGAGCCTAGGGAGGAAAAGGGCCAAGAGAAAACTCTGTGGTCTCCCCCCACAGCTTAACAGGGAAATTCAAAGCGGGTGCGGAATAAGACTTGGGCCAATGGGATTACAGATCCACGATACTTCAGGGGAGGATCACAGGCTTGGAATAAACTCAAGGGGTGAGACAGAGCACACCATTTAACCAAAATGTAACACCTCACACGGGGACAAACACTCAGGGCACGGAGCTCACCACGGACACTTTGCTGACGACGTCCCTGGCGACGGCCAGGCCCTGGGCGAAGGTGCGGGCGGCCACGAAGGCGCGCGTCACCTGCAGCTTGAGCTTCCTGGGCACGTCCCCGAAGGGCTTCAGCTGCTCCGTGTACTTGCTGACACACTCCAGGTACTCGTCCGTGAAGTGGTACTGGGGGTTGACCAGGCGGAACATGCGCTCCAGCAGGCGTGCCCAGAACTCGTTGAGCATCTCCTCCAGGTTGACGTTGCCGCCCACGTAGTAGCGCTTGAGCTCCACGAAGAGGTCCTTGAAGAGCTCCGAGTTCTGCATGTACAGCCGGCCGTACGTCCGCACAAACATGTCGTTCAGAGACTTCTCTGCGTTCTCCAGGAGCTCTTTGAAGAACTCTAGGCAAGAGGGAGAGGAGATATGGTAAAAACGGGCAGTGAAAACCCCATGCCCTGACTACAAGAGCTGCCACACAGCCACCAAACAAGGGCCACCAAATCTGAAACCCCAACCAAGAGTCAGCAGGCTTGGCCACCGGCCTGGCACAGACACATCACACTGCATCTGCCACCACCCCTCCCTCCCACCAGGACAGCATCCCTGAGCCTGAAAGGTTTTGTCATCTCCTAAGAGTGACCCCATGTGTCACACACAGAGCTCCACACACCCATCCTCAACCAGCAGCACATTAATCTACCTTCAGAGTCATCTCTATTATCTCTATCATCAAGGTGTCCAAGGACCTATAATTGTCTGTGTGTTCACACACTCCTAAAACTGCTGCTCAACTGGAGGATTAGCACAACGAGACCATCATCGAACTGAAATGGAAAATTAAAGGACTCCCCCAAAAATTTACCATGTCTACACCTCAAAACCATGTCTATATCTCAGAATTTCTGATTACTCTTCATGAGCCAATCCCCAAAACTCTCTGTAGGCTGGAAGACTTTTACAAGTGAAATATCGCCTACAAGTATCTCCTACGAGAAGTGAAATATCTCCTACAAGTGAAATATGAATATCATGATTAAGAGTCAGCAAAAAAGACAAAAAAAAAAAGCAAAAGTTTCTGATGTTTCCATTTAGGCATCTTAAAAGATGTAATTTCAAAAAACAACATATTGGAAAGAATAAAGGTGGTTTTGTGAAACAGATGTTTTTCACATATAAGTCCTTCTTTCTCGTTCTTGACAAATCATTTTCCAAGATTATCATAAAGCAGACTCAAAAATGAAACAAATTTAATATATTTAAAAAGAAATTTTAAAAATCTACCTGCAGGTTCTTTCTCTCATCCTGCAAATTCATCATCTCTCAGGGCAAGGCCTGACCACTTACCCAGCTGGTCCTGATCGCAGAAGGGGCTTCAGATACTTGTGGCAGTGAGAAAACCCCCACAAATATACCAGAATTTGCTTAAAATCTAAGGGCTAAACACTCGGCACAATACCAAGAGATTTTTCAAATGATGAAGGACAGAGAGGGTTTGTGATCTTTATCATTTTCTAAAAGCAAATCCCCACTTTAGTTCACTCTCTGGGAGCACCGGACAGCCCAGAGTGGCTGCTGCCATGTCCTGGCAGTGCCACATGTGTCCCCAACACTGATAACAGCCTGACCCGATGCTGATACCACTGCAGAAGCAGTTTAAAGAACACATCCTCCAAGAATTCATCACCACAACCTTGACAAGTGGGCCTAAGCACAAACTACCCTGCCACAAAGCCTTTGCCTTGGAGATTTGGCATAGATGAGAATAAAATTAAAGTAAAATAAAATAAAAATTCAAATAGAATAAAATAAATTTTAAAAATTTAAATTAAAATAAAATATAGGGGAGGAGTCCAGCAGGCCAAAAGCATTTGAGCCACTTTGGAAGAAAACTCCCTGCTCTATGGCTTTGGGGGCAGCTAAGGAGAGCAAGGTAGGTGCCACAGGGACAAAGCCTCCCATGCCTGTTTGCTCCAGCCCCTCAGGGAGCACCAGCACCCCAGGGAGCAGGAGCAGCAGGGTGAGGAAGCAGATTATTTTATGCATGCCACCAGCAACTGAGGATTCTGACCTCTGCTTTTCTGTGACTCATATTCAATAAATATTTTTTAATAAAACATGCCTCTGTGGTTTTCTAAATCCTCAAAGGAGCAATGCTTAGAGCTAGAAGTTGTTATAAGAGGGGGGGGAGAAATATTTTGGCCCAGTGTGAATTTAAACCTTGTTAAAAGACATTAAAAGTATGCTGAAGTTCAGATTTTCGTCTTCAAAGTGCTCCAGTACAAACAAAGCCTAACACAGAAAACATTTTCTGGAAAAACTGAAACATTCCATGAGTTCCTGATGAACAAAGTCATGGGGTTCAATGCCTGACATGGCTGTATATAATGCAGCCTCTTAGGAGCACAAGAGAAATGATCCAGGGAAGAGGAGATTGATTTCAAACACCCAACACGTCCTCTGTCCAATATCAGCAGGAACCTCCACTTTCGTTCCCATGACTGGCATTTCCTCTCCAGGAAGATTTTTTTCTGTTGAGTTTATACTATAGAGATTAGCTTGGTGTATATTAATTTCCAATTCACTTAATCATTTTGAAGGCTCACTTCCTTCCTTTGCTCAGACCTTTTAGTAACACCAAATAAGTTGTTTATTTAAATACTTCTGTACCAGGCACAAAACCTGATAGATGCATCAGCAAACTCTTCAAAAATAATTAGATGTTTTAAATTATATTGATGGCAAATCTACCAGATAGCTCCAACCACCAGTCTAAAGAACCCAAAGCAATGTTTTAAGCCAAGAAAGTTATCTTAAGTAATACATCCATATTACCATAACCAATTTATTCTCCTGACCAAACTAATTTTATTGGTTACACTCCAAAGTGGAAGTTGAATAAACTGTAGCCAGGCTTTAGAGCTCTTCATCTCTTAGCAATTTTTCATGTGGGCTAGAACCAGGTATGTTCATTAATTATCATGAAGAAAATTCTGCAATCTAATTAGCAGCAAATGCCTGCACACCTGCAGCCTTCCAGCCAGCAGCTTTTCCTTGCCCAAAAGGAAGGTAAATAAAGGAAACAAAAACTTCCCCACCACAACCAGGCACTTCCAAAAGCCCAATGCAGCACGGCTGAAGGAGGCAGCATGCATGCACAGCGCTGCTGTCCCTGGCTCAAGCTTCAACCACCATTTTCATGCACAGAAAACTCCCCTTTCTCAAGTGCCACTTCCCAGAGAAGGCGGGAAGGAGGGCAGAGGAGGCTGTGTCAGCACCCACCCACCCCTGCCAGCACATGCCTGCATCCCTGCAGCACATGCCAGACAGGATGCCCTGGTGACCAGTGCCTGTGGCTTGGCCACTGGGTACCACTGCTGGCATCTCGAGGCTCCTGGGGTGGAGGTGAGGTTGGATGGAGGGGAGGGGTGATGTCAAGCATGGCACTGGGGATGAAGAGACCTTCAACACCAGCAAGCAGGGATGGACCCAGCAGTGGGATGTGCATGGCATCTTCCTCCATGCAATCCACAGCACTCATAACCTGGTCAGCAGGTTACAAGTTTTATTACTATTATCTATCTATTTATCTATCTATAGATATATAATTATATCTATAGGTATAATTAAATTATATCTATAGATGCATTTTAGCATCTATAGCTAAAATGCATCTATAGATATAGACTTACACTGTAGCTATTGGCACAGTGTAAGTCTGCATCCTCAGTTTCCATCTCCACATCAAGATATCAGCTTGGGCGCCACAAGGAACATTAATCTTTTCTCTGTGCAAGCTATGGGCATAGATGCCTGCAAGGAAAAGAAAAAAGCCTGAAAGTCCTTTTTATGAGTTAAATGCTAATCTGACTAGTAACTCGCTCTATCTAATTAGATACTAATTCTCTCCTTCACAGAAATGAGCTGATTAGCAAACACCAACATAACCCAGCATTAACCTTGCCAGCACAAGAAGAAAAATGGCAGGTTCCTCTCTTACGTCTTGACTGTTTGCTGGGTAAAATAAATGACCACCTTTCATTTGTATTAGAAGTTGACTTGTTCTCAAACAAAGCAAACACACAAAGGCCTCGGTTGCTTATTTTACAGCACTGTAAAAGCACGTTTTACAGCTGTGTTGCAAGCAATCTGTACTCATTAAATTATCACTCTGACAGGCTTCCTGTGAAAAGCTGTCAAATGCAAACATTTTTCACAGATGACAAATCATACTTTGCCAGTGCTCCCTCAGCCACTGCTATCTGGAGGGATGGCAGGCTCTCTCTTCCCTCCAGTTATCTTGTTTAAACTCCCTGGACAAGGGCTGGCCCCTCTTGTCGACAAACAGGCACACACAGGGTTGGGAAGGGTTTCACAAACTGACCTGCCAGAGCAGCACGTGGCTCCAAGGTCCCCTGGCTCTCCTGACTGAGCAGAGCCTGCAGAGAGGGCTGGCTTGCACAGAGAGGATGAACCACAGAAAAGGCTTTGGGATAACATGGCACAGCCAGCTCTGGTCCAACCGGACCATGGAGCAAGGCCATGCTTCAACACACCTCCCCCAAGCCCTGCTGATGCAAAGTCACCTTCTCACTCAAGGTGATGCTCAGGAGGACGAACTCCAGGCTGAGGGAACCAGCACTGTGGGACCAGAGTCACAAAACCTTTCCTGATGCCAAGAAACAATTTTAAAATTCGTCTGTATTGCAGAATGAATCCTCTGCATGCTACAGCTTTGATGCTCAAAGGAAGATGACATTTCCAATGCAATTAACTTTAAGAGGCAGAAGTGGCAGTAATTTGCACTCAGGCAATCTACAACTCTAGGTTCTGTTTATTCTTTTAACATTTTTTAATTTCAGAGTAGAATTTCAATGCCCACCACTTGGGGAAAGCCTAGAGATGTCAGGAAATGGTAAGAAAGTCAGGATGTGACATATGTGCCATCTCTGCAATAAAAATCCTGGAGTAAAAAGTCTCTGCTTTTGAACAAATCATTTTTTAAAAGAGCGCATTGAGAAACATAACCATAGTTACTGGGCAATTTCCTTTTTTTCAGATAATAAGATGTATTACCTCTTTGCAGCTTGAGGGCAGACCAGCCCTGCCAGTAACCCAGTGCAGGAGAGCACTGCATCTCCCCAAGGTGCTTCCACATGACATCAGATTCCACTGCCAGAATAATTCAAAACAATCTTTCTTCCAAATTGCAGATACATGAGCTAATTGAAGAAACACACTCCACCCACTGTGAGACAGAATAAATCCCACCTCCAGACAACACATCTACTTCTTTTGACTTTCAGACCCAATGTATTTTTGATCTTGGATTCATAGGTGTCACCTAAATTTTTTTTGTTTGGTTTGGTTTTTTTAAAAGTAAGAAGGGATGCAGTGTTTTCCTATTCCTTGTGCCAATATTTTCAGATATTTCAAGAGTGGGATTTTCATACAAGAGGGCTTTTGCTGAGGAGAGTCCAGTGCTGCAGGGCACAGTCCTACCTAAATCAAAGGCAGCTCCTGGAAATGAGATGAACACATCAAAGGGGCACATTCCCCTTCACCCACAGACAGGTTTGGCACTTCCGTACATGTGCTGGCAACAAAGGAAAAAGCAGAAAAAGCTGCCTGGTCTGAGCTGCCTCCTGCCACCACCTGCCCTGTGTTGGGACCCCAGCCCTGGTGTCCTCAGCCTCCCCAGCCCTGCCCCAGGCAGAGTCCTCAGGGCTGAATCCAGAGCTGACCACGGCAGGAGTGCAAAGCTGTGCTTTCAATTTCTTTATCTTCAGGAGCAAAACACATTTATTTCAGGGAATACTTTCACACAGAGAGGCACAGTGCTCCTCAGCACCACACTTACAGCTCTTGTTGCCACTGCAGAGAGTCAAATCACAGTGACCCAGGGCTCAGCACCTAAAACCTCCACATTTTATACAACAAAGGAAACTTTAACTGCAGTGCAAAAAAAGGTCAAGTCTTATCCAAGAGTTCAGCAAGGCTGCTGAGCCAACGCGCTTGCTACAGACACCCTTCTGTTGGCCATGTTCAGGTGTGCTGGGGCCCTTCCAAAAGGACACCAGAGGTGCCTTTTTGCTCCCAAAAGCCACCAGACATGCTGCATTTCCCAGGCACCAGTTTCCCTTAGTTAAGAGCCGAGTTTTCAATTGGCCTTATTCTGTTTGAGGTTTGCAAATCAACTACACAAACAGATCCCAGGTAGACGTGCAATTACTCAACCACCTTAAAAAACAAATAAAACCAGGTTCAAGCACGCATGTGGAACATGCTGAATTTTTATGGGCACAATTAATTAGTTTCAGATAATTTGCCACCCAGCATTTTGAGCATACTCTTAATATATTGTCCAGATTATGATTAATTAAGGACCGTCTGTCTTAGCAAAACCTTTAATTTGCTTGTCTGTATAGACAATTATGCTTTCTAGTGTGTACAGGAGAACACTGCCACAAAGAGATTAATTATATTTTCTCCTTAAAAGGTTTACTCATAAAATGTCCACAACAGCAAGATGGATTCCCACACAAATGCTCTTGCCCAAGCCATGGCCCCACAGGCTGTGTTGTGGACAGGCTGGCTCTGTCCCTGGGTTTTCCAGAGGTGCAGATGCAAACTCCACCCTGCAGCTGCTCCTACTGTCTAAAGGAAAAGTCAATCCAGACAGATAAATGGAATTTGGGAGAAAAGAGACAAATGTTTCTCAGCTCTCTTCACCTGGAGGCTGAAGGCGTCCACAGCCATGCCACCTAGTGCAAAGGGAGAAAAGCAATTATTTTTTTCTAAATGTGCTTCATTATTTTTAATATGCCTTCACTTCCTTCACTGCATATACAGCATTTGTAATTTCCACCAGGGAAAAACAAATCCTAGCTTAACAACCTTTTTCCGGAAGTGTTGAGAAACCGATGAACACATAGTGTTAACACATTTATTGAATATGAACTCAGAAGGGCAGGGCAGTTCCACAAGCTGTTTATCTGTCCTGTTTTCAAACATGTGTTAGCACTTATTGACATGGGAAGAACTCTTTCACAGGGCTTGAAAAAGTACAGGCTTAAATCTTGCCAGTGTCACAGCAACAGCCACAATATGTGAATGCTGCAGAACTGGGAGAAACAACATCTCCCTGAACTTTGCTTGATTAGTGAAAGTCAAGACAACATAAACAACTAGGTCACAGTCTCATAGGTTAAAAAAACCCAAAACCACCAAAACCCAAGATATCTAGAAGTTCTGGTTTCTGGAGTGCTGTGGGGCCCAGAAGAGCAGGGCAGAAGACAGCACACAGCACTGGGTAGCACCATCACACTGACACTGAGCTTACTGGAGATTAAGGAGCAATGAAGGAGGAGGACAATGTGGAGATGGCTGTCTGTGATCCAAGAAACAAACAGCAGCACACTGCATCCTGCTGTACATACCAGTCATCCCATGAACTAGCCAAATAGTGAGAAATGCCTTTGGGTCCCTTCCTAGCCCATCCTGCTCTACCACATCCATGCACGATGAGCCCAGCCTTCGTAGCCTCCTCATTCTTGGTTTCAGGGACTGTCACAGCTCACACATCCCATTTTTGGTCAGCTATGATGAGTTTTCTCCTCCTGCTTCCATGCTGCCTCCTCCCCAAGCAGCAGGTCCATCATTCCCAGCACTTATATCCCCCTCCTTTCAACAACTCTTCCTCAATGCACCTCTCTGCAGCTGTTTCCTCTTTCTCCATTATTTGCTCTTCCCTCTACTCCCCCCATGCCTAATCTTCACTGCACCCATTCCTCCATCTCTTCAGCCACACCTGTGATGTCTCAGGTGCTTCAGCCTTTGCCCCACATCCATTTGGTACCAATACACCAAGTTCCCAGCCCAAACTTCACCTGCAAGTGAGCTCCTTCAGGCTGCCTCCCACACCCTCCCGACGCAAAGGAACTTTCTGGGACGCTCACTAAGGTATTTCACAGGTACATGCTTTCCCAAGCCTCCCTTCCTACTGCTGTCAGAGTGTGAGGAGGGCCTGCACTACTGAACACTGGGGATGTCTCTCTTGTTCCCATTACCTCAGTTACCCTCATCTCATTACACTTGCACAGAGAGCTCTTCCAGCTGGGGCTGTCTCTTATTTGCTCAGCCAGCATGTGAGTGACTGGACACTAAGACATTACAGTACATTAAACACTAATAAAACAGCTCCAGCCCTGCACCAGTGGGTTATCACACCCCCAAGCCAAACCAGCACCACCAAAATGGGCATCCAGGGCAGCAGCTACCAGGGCTATGCACATAGGCTTGGTGGTTCCTTTGTGCAGGAAGGAGGAAGAGAGAGTTAATTTTAAACAGACAAACAATAGCTCATTGACTGGTTGACAGCAATTAGTAACCAGAGAGCACCAGGCACGTTTCCTGTAGCCATGTACAAAGCCTGCTGCCTGCATCTTTCCTTTTGGGAAAAAAAGCCAAAAGGATAAGAGCAGTTTACTTGTGACCTTAAGAGCAGAACTGCTTTGACCTGAGATCACATAAGAGTGTTTCATTCCCCCCAAGCCCATATACTAAGTGCTTTTGCCCCTTGCTGAAATCTTTGCTTAGTTACATACAAGATCCAGGATATTTTTTTTCCTCTCCTAACCAACAGGGCAGGAACCCCCTTCACCTCACCCCATGAGATTTCCTACTTCTGTGGTAACTTGAACTTGACCTTAGGATCTCTCCAAGCCTCCCAAAAAAGAGGTCTGGTTTTCACCACTGTCAAACAGGCACCACCCTTTTCAATGAACAAGACAAAAAATCACGGTGGTGTATGTACCTCCTTAAAAACCTCCAGATGGAGAGGAGCCAGTTGAACAAAAACAAAGAATAAACAAACTTCCAAGGCACAGACAGCAGACAGTTTGTTTCATTGCGCTTGCACTGAGTGGGGAAGCACAAACAAAAAGCCCACAAGTGGGATTTTCTAAAGGAAGTGTGTTGGTGGTTGCTCCCTCCAGCCTCTCCTCAGTGACTCCCTCCTCCCTATCCTTGAGAAGCAGCAATCTGAAACCAAGTCCAAAGGATTGCCTCTCCACAACAGCTTCTTTGAGGTAAATCTTCCCAGCATTTTCTGCCCTGGTTGGTGTGAGGTTTGGTGCCATCCATTTCTGGGGAGGGCAGAACAAGGCTGCACCTTCACCTCACTGTGAGTGGGTGCAAACACCAAATTACCCTATTATTTGTGCCTTAACGATGCCATGGTCATCAGTGCACTCACCTGAAGGTGGGCAGCAATGGGAGAGCTCTCCCACCACACAGGTTTGTTCAGAAACTCAAACTCCATGCAGCTGTGGCACAGCAGAGGTCCAGCACTCAGTGCTCCAGCTGCGCCAACACACCTGGAGCTGCCTCCTGCAGATACGAACGTGCTGCAGCCAGTACTGACCCCATGGGCCTGGGTGCCACAGACATGGGGGGACCCTGCCAGAGGAGCAGGATGAGGGCCCAAGTCTCTGCTCTCACAGGCAGTTTCCAGTAAAAGAGTTAATGTGAGCTGAAGGTCCCCAAAGGGCAGTTATTTTGGTAAGGCAGAGCACCCCGATGGGCTGCCAAATTCTAACTATAGGAGCAGCAGGCTGGGCACCTGTGGGGCTCATCTTTCACTGTTTGCCTCCACACTGCCTGAAGCAGCAGAAAGAAGACCACCAAAAGCTTTCTCTTGTCCCCTCTGTGTCCTTCCAAGTTATTAATACATCCCAGCTATGCATCCCACTGCACCAACACACCTCCCTGATAACTCCTGGAGATAGCAGCTGGAAGCAAAGGGTTATCTGAACAACAAAAACTAAATTTTGAAATGAATTACAGGCTTTTTCCTCCAGTTCCAGCAGAGCATGGAAGCTGTTTGGCCAATGTTCTTCTGACCAATCTCTTGGATTCAGCCACATGCCAGTTATTGGAAGAAATTCATGTACCCAGGAGTAACACAGGGCTCACATTTTGGTCAAGGGCACCCTGGGATACTTCAAAGATACTCATCATGATCACACTTTGTACCTGTAGCTACCCTGCCCAATACAAACATGGAGCCCACAAATAGGAATCCCTCTGCCCACTCCCTGTACAGCAGAGGGGTCGTGCGTACCATGGACTTGGGGACCCCGGCCCACTCTTTCTTCTTGGATTTGGTTTCTTTCCACTTACTGTCCCTAAAGTGTTTCCTTTTACACTTCTGTATTTGTTTTATCTTAAATGCTAATGGAAAACCCAGAGAGATTGGATCAGAAATTCAACTCTTGGCATTTAATCACTTCCCAGACGCTGGCGTGGGCTGCACCATTTGATACAACTCCTTCTCTCATCTGGGCATTGGGAACACCAAATCCACTGCCAGCCCAGGCCAGAGACAGACCCCTCACACACCTCCCTCCTGTACAATGAGGGCTGCAGAAGTTTGCTGCCTTGCCTAAAGTTGTGCACAAACTTGTGCACCTGGAGAGCACAAAAGAAAGGGACACAACTTGGTTTAAGTGCAACAGCAGAAGTGCTTGTGAAATACAGGGGCAGGAGAAACAAAGAGCCTGTGGGACTTAGCAGTCCCTCTATTTTTCCCCCCAGAAAAGGGCTTGGCACAACAGTTACATCTTCCAAGAGATTCAGGACGTGTCTTTAAAAAGTGAAAAGTAAGAACATCTTATCTAGGAAGCAACGGAACAGCGGAAACACGGCAGAAGAGTTATGGGCTATGTCCTGTCCTGGCTCCAATTCCTCAAAACAGCTGAGCAGCTTCCCCAAAGCACTGTTGGCTAGCACAGACCCTGGCGTGGAAAACTTCAGCCTCAAAGGGCAAAAGAGGTGAAAGTTCGAATTTAATACATGGAACTGAGCATTTATGCAGTCTTAATGTCACCATTAATTCCAATAATGTTATTAATCCCCAAGAGAGTGAAGGGGAGGGCACTAAGTTGTGGAGATAAGACAAGGCACAAGAGATTTTATTTACAAAAAAGGGAGATGTTTAAATCCCTGACTGCTATAGCTGCTTCTATGGCATGAGATGTCCCCACAGTCAGTTCCAGCTTTCCCATGAATGCCACTGTCACAGAGGGAGACACTAACATGGCCAGAAAATTTTACCCACTAATTTCTCAGTGAAGCTCATAAACATATCTGAGATTAATCAGCAAATCTTCACCTCTAAAATCATTTAGCAATGGTGAATCCAACAACTCACAAATTATTTTTATTTTAACAAAAAAGCATTCCCCTTGCTGCTGAAAATATATCTCTTACTGCAACGCTGGCATCAGGCTAGTAGTTTAAATTACAACAGGAGAAACCTCCAGGGGCATACATACCTGTACTGTAAGCAAATATTTAGACAGGATATGTAAGATATGGGACTCCTGAGCTCACAAGTTCTCCCAGTGCCTGCAAACCAAATACACACAGGAGGATCTGATGCTGTCACTTTATGCACTGGGAGCTGAAATGACTCCTGGTCAGCCCTTTGGGGGTGGATAAACAGCAGATTGTTCCATGCTCCTGATTAAAGAGCAGATAATCCATTTCTGAACGGCTTTGGTGTCAGATCAGAGCAATTCTGGCAACAGTTCCAACAGCACACAGTGCTCCAGCAACAGCTGAAGCAAACACTCCAGAAGCCACAGGGCATCCCAGCCTCCATCCAAAGGATGTGCCGCCACTTGGACTGTCCTTCTGCAGCAGCAACTGCTGCAAAGGTCAAGCACATAACGGAGGCAGGACAGGTTTGCCTCTCGTCCCAGACCTGAATGTCAAGGCTGGGAGATCAGCAGCCAGAGAACCCACAACAAAGATGTCCAAAGGGCTGGAGGGCAGGGCTTGCTGTTTGGGCTGCATGCTGGAGTGGCCGATCGCAGCCCGGGGATGTGTCACCCCACAAGAGAAGTGTCCACTCCATTTGAAGTGAATTTGGTCTCCATAATAACTCATGCTGCCTACTCAATCACTCTGAACAGCTGTAGCACAGAGGATTTCATGTTAAACTAAGGAAGATGTACAGCTCATTTTTGCCAGTTTTATTTCCATTTGAATGGATCTCCCTACAAGTGATAAAGAAGCCCTGAAGAGCTGCCAATAGTAAAATCAGAGCTTGGGTCCATGCAGAAGAGCAGCTCTGGAGGGGATTTTGTCCTTTTCCAGTCTCATCCCTAAGGATCAGGACAAATATACAGGTCTTGATTGCCTCTCCTTCCTGTAGTTTTGGTACATTAGATCAAAAGTGTGGGATAAATCATGCTGGGCAAGAGGAACTCAAATGTGCAAGACACAACTGACCGCAGCTGATCTGATGACCAAGCACCAAGACCAAAGGAAGGAAAAGCCATCCCACAAGCAGCCAAACATTCAACAGTAGGCTCTTAAACAAACAAAACACAGCTGTCTAGGGCATGGAACTCCAACATTTTTACAGAAGAGCCTGAGGACCTCAGTGAGGAGATTCCTCAACCTGCTCCAGCAACCAGGAGGAAGGTGTGCCTTCAGCCTCCATGTGACTGGGCTGGAGGGAGAGAGGCAGTCATGATTAAAAGCCTCCCAAGAGGTAAATGATGGAGGGTGGTAATCAGTTCATCTCTACTTCCACCCCAGGTAAGATTAAAAAAAATCCCTAAATCAGCTTTGTCTGCAGCAAATGAAGATTTAGTTCTGATATTAGCACTCAAAGACAGAGTCATTAGGCTTTGGGACAGGCTGAGAAGGTTGCCAACTCTCCTTCATTAGTTTCAGATGAGGCAGGGACACACCCTTGAGGGACAGGCCAGGCACACTAAACCCAGCTTTCAGGAACAGCTGAACAACACCATCCCCTTCCAGACTTGCCAGTCAAGGACTTCCCAGGCTGAAGTGAGAGTGAGACCAGCACAGAATATGCTCTGAGTGGCTGACAGGAGAATCACAGAGCACAGACAGAAAAGCTTGTGCAGGCTCCATTCCAAAGCTCAACTATTTTGAAGCCTTGTGCTTTGACAGGCATCCATCTCAGCTTGGCTTAATGTCCCCCTGCAGCCATCCCTCCCCCCACAGAGGGGCAGATGCACCTCTCAGGATGTCTGCTCCAGTCAGGGATGCTAATGCAGTGACCTGTGCATGCTCTTTGTTCCCAATGCAGCATTTCAAAAAGCCTCGTCGTTCATTTAAGGTGAAGCAGATGCTGCTCCTCTGGTCTCTTTGAACAGGCTTATCTATGGGCTGGATTTCATTAAGTGTCTTGTTCTGCCTTTAATAAGCTTGCAAGTCTAGACACTTTGGTTCTCCCTCTATCACCCCTTTGGTGTACCAGCAGGTAGAGACAACAGAGGTTAAGAGGGAAATATTTAGCCAGCAGATTTAGATGCTATCAAGATGATTGCATAATTCTACTTTGACTCACTGCAATTTCATACCCAGGGATTTTTTCTCTCACCCTAGTGCCAACCCCTTTTCAAAGCAAGAGGCTGCTACCTGCTGTAGTAGTGCAGAGGAGGTTGTTATGAGGTTCAAGGCACAGACTTTGGGATATTCATAGAAAACTCACATTGAAGCAATGACAAAACAAGGCAACAAATGTCCAGAGGATCTGCATGGGGAAACTGTCCTTTACCACAGAGTGTGATTGTGATCTACAAGCAGAACTGTGTGAGCAACCCAGTCCACTTGAGTTGTCAGATACTTCCACATGCTGCTGGCTGTCACCTCACTTCCCCAGACAACAAGGACAACCCAAGCAGCAGCCTGACATCCTGCTCCTCCTCCCCAGATGCCCAGGCAATGGGGGCTGCACTGTAGGAGGGGGCTCTTTTGTAGGAGTACTGAGGCACCTACAAAGCCCCACAGGAACAAACCAAGAGCTCAGAAGCAAACCAAGAAATGCCCTGGGACCTCAGCCAGGTGCTGTGCCCAGTGTCCAGGCATCGACTTTGGCTGTTTGCAGAGGTGCTCTCAAAGGAAAAGCACCTGGCTGCAAGGTGGGCAGTGCTGGCTGTGTGCCAGCTACCTCCAAAGGGAGCTTCTTCCTGCAGCTCCCATGAGCCAGACGTGCCCTATGGAGAGCCAGTCTGACAGGACACATGTAGACCCCAAGGGCAATACCAAGACCAGTCATTTGCTAATCTGTCAGCAGTTAGCATCACTCCAGTGATGGGAACGCAGCCGAGACTTGTTCATTATGGTTCTGACCCCGCATCACACTTGAACCCTCGGCCTCCACACAAAACCACTGTGTTTATCTGCTGCTCTGCTTAGCCCCAAAGGCTAAAAGTGAGATGGATACAAATCCTGTGGGCTCACAACGTGCTGGGAAAGAGCAGCATTGTTGTGGATCGGGGCTGCAAGACGTGCACGTTACAATTACGCGTGCTGTGGGGATGTACCAACAAAACCAACTGCAATCTTACGTTAGAGCAAAATGGCTTTTCAAAAGATTAATCAGAAAGAAAGATCTCTCTCTTTGGGAAACAAGCAGCCATAATCAGCAAATACTTCTCTCTCACAGGATTGCAAAACAAGGCATGCTCTGCCCTCTGAGCAGAGTCATGAACTTTCCCAGCAAAGGGGGAGATAGAGCAGAAAAACTGCACAGAAACAACAGGATGGAGATTTTTCACATTTTTATCCCAAGGAGAGCAAGTTCAAGGTCTCTGCACTTACCATCAAACTTCTTGTACCGGGAACTAAACATGTTTTGTAGGTGATTGCTAAGCTCTACGACGGCGTTTCTGAAGTCGTGTTTACTCTGCTGACTGTACTTCTCCTCCATTTCTTGGGAGCAGCACGTGTAGCCTTGCGAGCAGACTTTCAAGTGGTCACCTGAAAAGCAGAGAAGAAAATATCCCAAGTTAAAAGGACTCTCTGTGCCAGAGAAAAGAGGTCTCATGAGGCAGGGTGTGTGAAGATTTGCAGCACCATTTACTTCATAGGAGATTCTCCCGCTGCGAGCACGGGGCCAAGCACATCAAAACCTGATTACTTAGAGAAACTTTATAGCAACACTTGTAAAAACCTTGTCTTTCTGAGAGAACATTAAAAAGTGTCCTCTTACTTATTCAGTTAATAAACAGAATAAAGAAATACTCATTCTATACAGAATAACTTGAAGAATCAGAAAATCGACTTGTATATAGATAAATTGTATGTGGTAACTTGCATGAAGTTTTTGCAGAGTATTTTAAATACTTCCACAGCTCATTCAGTTAATACACAACATCAGTGGCAATGGCCCTTTTTGTCCAGACAAGTGCTTTTTTCTTCACCCCTCCCCAGTCCAATTATCAGAGGAGAAGTAGTCTCTCTCAGAAGCACAGTTGTCACTGACACTAAATTATACTTGCATTATGCAATGGCTCATGAAAACGCTTCATATTTCCTGGCTCCTAATTCTGCAGTTTTCTGTCATCATCCTGGAGGAAATAGGGGGTTTGTTTTTGGAAACTTCAAACAGATTTTTTTTCCTTAAGATAATTCTTTCCTAAGAGTCATCTGGTCATCACTCATCTGGCTGACTTGGTCAGAGGATCATCACCAAGTGTTTCAGTATCTGCAACAGCTCCATTTCAAAATCTCTCAGACAATCTGGACATAGGATTTGGACCCATGTAATTTGCTCTTCAATGCCTTGCAGCAGTGTGGGATGAAGCTGTCCTCTTCCAGCACCACCTGTAAAATGCCACAGGCAACTTTTGTGGGCCAAGAAAAACCCTTGGCACAGCAGTCATCTCCAGCCCTCTGACAGACCCCACAACACAGCACCAACACAAAGCAGGTAGGCTGATGCTGAAATGGTTCAAACTTGGGCAAATTGTGCAAATCTTCATCAACACAGAAGATATGATCAAAACAAGCAGTCAGGATGAGAAACTCATTTTTCCAAGTAAGATGGTATTTTAAAAGACACAGCCAACATGTAAGCTGCTGCCTTCTCTCCCATTTCACACCCTGCTGCCAGACCTTATCCTTCATTCTGAGGAAACAGATGGAGAAGGGAAAGCTCTTCCCTGCCTGCTCCCACCCTGGAAGTCACCAAGGACCTCCAACCACCGTGGAGGTTCAGAGACTCCTGTCAGAGCTGCAAAGGACTTGTCAGCCCCCTGCAGAAAATAACAGAAAGAAAAGAAATATCTTCCTGACAGGCAGCGCACCACACATTTAAGGAAGAGCCATCCATCCTACCTGCTAGAGCATCAAAACCGGGTTTAGAGAAACAAAAGCAGGTTTTGGACAGTTCAAAGCCTGTCCATGATGGTTAACACAACAGGCTGATGCTCTGCCTGCCTAGTGCAGTATTTCTCAACAATGTCTTTTGCCCAGGTAGTGAACCTTTGTATCTCTGTGCATGACTTCCCAGCCAGAAAGGTCAGTGTCTCTCTTTACAGACACTTCAGGGCCATCTTAAAAAGAGACACAAATATTTTTATCTCTCTCTCTATATATATAGTTCCTAAGAACCTCTCCTCCTAAAATCTATTTCCCTGTTGCACTACAGGGTTTGTTTGTTTTCTGTGGCATTTCAGAGAGACCTTGACCAGCAGATAATTCTGACACAGCTAATTTATTGCACAAGACCATCCATGGCTCTTCAATTATGGAAAGCTCAAAGTCTGCTACGGGAAGCAGCACTGCTTAAGCACAGCTTTTGGAAAACACAGAAAAATGTCACTGACTCCCTACAGATCTATCTTTTCTCCCCAGACTACTCTTTCTGTCTCAGAGGAGTACCTCCAACAACTCCAAGAGAGGCAGCTCCAGGTAGCTTTATAAGTAATTTAAAAAAAGAGGAAGGGGTGCACCCAGATTTTCAGATCCTGCCCACTAAATCCATGCTAGAACACGCCTGAGCACTCCTCTCTGAGCCTACCTTACCAGCAAGCATCAACATAAGAAAGTGCCCAAGCATCACTGCTTTATTTCACCTTGAATCTCTGCTCCAATTCCAATACAGGACTAAGGACTCTGACACAACATAAACCATGAATAGCAGCAAAGCTAATTCAGAGCTACTGATAGCAGGATTTCTTCTCCTAGTCACACTTCACAGACACTTTTGAAGCTGTCCACAGATGCCCTGTGATCCCTAACACAGTGGTTTTAACAACTTCTCCAATTTATTTATTATAAAAAAGGCCCAGGATTTCACAAATACAGGTATCAATTTCAAATCTATTAACATTACTGAACTACAGTTACCATCCAACCTAATGTGACAAAGCAAAATCATTTCCTCTAATCCCCTTTGTCCCAGATTTGACAGTGTCTCCCCAGGACACACGTGCAAAGCCAAGCAAGAGCACTACTGACAGTAAATCAAGCTTGCACAGAGCCCATTTGGTTGATCATTAAGAAATAATGCTCCAAAATGTAACTCAGACATTCAAAAATGAATGACCAAGCAATCTAATTATGGAAGATATTTCTCAGTCATGTCAGCACTATGTGGTCTTGGCTCATGATCAAGAATTAGCTCTGTCTGGAGCTGAAGAGCTCTGGCTACTCAGTGCTAATCATAGGAGGATGCACTCTGCTACCCAGCATTTAAAAAACAGAAAGTTTAGGTCTGTGGGCTGCTTTTCTTGCAGTTTTCTTCTGCCACAGCAGAAGATGCCACTGGAAAGTCACTGGGGGCCCCAGTTTTCCCACACAGAGGTTTGTCCTTAGCACAACCGCATCCCTAAGGACACATCCAACCATTGGCATGGTGTGTGAGAAATCTCATGTCTGGACTTTTAAATCTGCTAGCAGAGCTGATCCATTCAGGATCCATCCACGGGACTCATCCCATGCAGACAGGCCCTGATGCAAGACATCATCAAACAGGTTTCAAACACCACAGTGCTACAGCCAGGGGAATGGAAGGGATCAAGGCTGGAGAGCTCCATGTGAGCACGGACCAGTTATGAACACACAAACACCAACCTGGAGCCAAGATCAAAGCCAACACCCTTTGTCAATCTGGCAGTGAACTCATCTAAGGAAAATGAGTGAAAAATATGTGTATTTAGGCATACTTTGCAGAGATCTAATGTTTATGTGTATTATGTGGAGAACGCCCATGGTGTGCACTCACTGTCAAGGACACATTCAGCAATAATTATTTCCCAAGTTAAAACTCATCAAATAATGCCCATACAAGGCAACTCTTCATCTACTGTTGAGTGTGAAAACCTCGGCAGCTTTTGTAATTTATCACTATGTGAGCACAGCAAAAACATAACTCTGCCACAGCCTCCTTTCAAGTTAGGTTTTTTATTGAATTGTTTGGCAGGGTGTGCAATCATCACATCAGGGGCTGCATGGCAAAAAGAGCTCCAGTAGCAGAGACTGACTCCAAATATCTACTGCATATGCACACCATCACCACAGCCTGACATGGATTTGCAGCAGATCTTTCTCACAGCCTGTTGCAGCAAGACTTTTCCTTATTTTATGATACATACAAGTACAGAGAGAGAAATGAGGGACCAAAAATTATGGAAGACACTTGCTCCTCGGCTGGTTAACAGCACACCTCTGGGGAATGGAGGTGGTTGCTTAAAGACAAATGTGATGGTACATGACATTACCATCTGTACATCCAAGCAAATGCACTCAGAAATGTAATCTTGCAAACTTATGATTTAAGCCATGACAAAAACACTGCATTTAGCAGACTCCAGGCACACAGTTTCTTCCAAATCAAGTCAATGTGCTGAAAAACAAGTTTTCATCAAATGAGTAAGGGAGCAGTGCAAACTCAGGGGCTACACGATATTCAAAAGCAGTTCTCTTTATCAAACAATTTTCCAAGACCTTTTCAAAATACTTTTTCTAGGTGTCTAGCATGCCTTCCCAGCCTGCTTCTCCTCACCTCAACCAAGTTCATACTTTAAGGACAGCTAACTGCAAAACTAGCTAAAGCTTCAGGAGCAGTTTACTGGGAGGTGAGGAGTGGATATTTCTTTAAAAGGCTCCCCACACAGCCCAGCCCCTCACTGGAGCTCAGCAAACAAGCCAGAAGTGCTTTATGGTCTGAGACATTACTGCTGGACTTTGCTCCCATGTGAGAAATCAGGCTGGGGTAAGGCTGGGTGGTGGAGGAGCAGGAGGCAAACACTGCTGAGGAGCTGAGAGCTGGGCCAGCATTTCAGCCTTGTGCTCTGCCCCTCCCCTCTAGCACACACGGGCCTGTGTCATCTTTAAAGGAGTTTTATGACTTCCTCTGAACCAACTACCAAAGGAATCCTGGACTGTAATGCCGGACCCTAATCCAATTTCACACTAGACTTGCCTTCTAATTATCACAGAATATTAGGCTTCCACCCATCATATATAATTGACATGCTACCGAGGCTTTACAAAACCCCCAACAAAGATGACAAGAAACACTAGCATCACCCCTGAGCACAGCTCCACTGCTCCAGCCCCACATTAGCAAGGGGCAAAAAGAAGAAAAGCATGAGCTTGTGATTGACTCCAACAGAGTCATGGAGACAGACACAGCTACCGAACTGTCCACTCAATCCAATCACCTTCAACTTACCCAAAATACCAAAAATGCCCAGCTTTCCTGGTTACAAAATGATCAGGGGATGCTCAACACCTCTGGGAATGGACCATGAGCTCCTGTCCATCTTCACCAGCACTGCCGTAATCCCTACAGGATGTCTGCACAGCTCCAGCATAATCACTGCTCACACTGTTGTTAGATACCTGCTAATGAAGAGCACCACCAAAATGCAGTCTTGGCATTTAAATATTTCCAGGTGAAATTACACTCAGCTGTGTGCTTCTTCTCCTTGGTGTGGTGTGGCATTCACATTCTCTGAAAAATTCCTTTGCCCAAGATTTTTCTCCTGGGAAGCTGAGAAGCCTTATCTCATTTGCGTCTCCTGTGTTTTGCTCATGTGGAATGTGTTTGGAGATTGTTTACCCACAGGTGATTGTTTCATTGGATTCTGGTGTGAGTTGTTTTGACTCTTTGGCCAATCAGGGCCAAGCTGTGTCGAGACTCTGGAAAGAGTAACGAATTTTCATTATTATCTTTTTAGCATTGAGGAAGTATTCTGTTTTCTTTAGTATACTATAGTATTCTTTAATATAATATCGGATCACAAAATAATAAATTAGCCTTCTGAGAACATGGAGTCAGATGCATCATTCCTGCCTTCTTTGGGACTTTCCCAGCAAATACACTAGTGCAGAGCTTGGGCTCACTTTTGCTCCCTCCCTGAGTGGGACCCCTGGGACCAGTGGGTGCGGTGGTGTGGATGGCTGGTGGCATGCAGGGCACCAGGAGGAAGGAGATAAGGAATTGGTGCTCTGCTCCAAAGTCCAGGCTGCCTGTGCTGTAGGGAAGAGATCCCTGCCATTGGCAGCTGCGTGGGACAAGGAACTCACATGGCTTTTGCTATCAAAGCAAGAGGAGTAAAAGCAGCCCTCCTGTCCATGCCACTTTAGACTTTTGGGTGGCCCTGGCTGGTCCTGGCTCTCTGCTGAGCCCCTGCATCCAGCTTACTCTTCTCCCTGCCCAAAACTACTCAAGGCAGGGTGAAGGAGCGTGTCCTTACAAGTGGAAAACATTGCTCTGCTGCTTCCCAGATATTTGTGTATTTATTCATACACTGCCCTTTAATATAGTTGTTTGCAGTTGGTCTTGTGTTTTTGTTTGGGTTTGTTTGTTTCTTTCTTGTTTTCCTTTTTCCCCTTCTCTTCTGTGTAAAGTTGGGCTCAGAATTGCAGCAGGTTCCGCAGTGCCTATTTTTGGATCCTGCAATAGGGAATTAATCTCTCTGGAAGTTAATTAACATGTCTCTTGTGTTCCAATTTATAGATTATGTTATTGTTTGTATAAAGCCTGGGATATTTTTTTAAATTTTATTTTAAGTCGAAAACAGGAAATTGTGGCTGAATTCCACGAGCTTTGTTTCTTATTTGAGGAATTAAAAACATCTTTAGGTTTTTGGGGTTTTCAAAAAAACTTTTGCTTGGGTCACAGCTGCCAGTTCGCCTGCCTTTAGTGCTCTTACTGCTGTGGAACCCATGGAAATGGTAGCTCTGCTTTGCGTCGTGGTTTTGCTTGTGCAAGCAGGAAAGCTTCACTTCTGTTGAGCCCTGCACAGCTGATAACATTGGAAAGGGGGATGGATGTTCAGCCACACAGCCACAGTCCCAGTGCCTTGGGACGGTGCTGCTTGCCTTGAAACGTGCCACCAGTTGGAGCAACGGTGGCTTCCCATGGTGATGGCTTCCCATGGTAGTGCAGCTCTTGGCTGAGGAGATCTGCCTCACCAAGTGCCTCCACAAAACCATGGATGTCTTACATCCTTCTGAGCTGCTTTTATAATTTTTAGGGGTATTTTTCCACATAAAGGATGATCCTCAGAATCACCAGGGTCATCTTCTGCCAGATCTGGGACTTGCCAGTGGATGACCAGTCTGCTGGCACAAACAGGTGAGCCTGGGTGCATCTCACAAGAGCCTACTGTGTGGCTCTGAAATGTGCTTTTGTGCATTGACACTGGAATCAGCTGTGTTTGAAAAGGAAAAAATTACTGGAAAAGTGGTTCCCAGTGGCATATTCCTGCTTTTTTCCTGCCTGCCCAGGTGTGGTGCCACCCAGCCCAGCACTGGAGTGAGCATCCCTGGAGGTGCCTGGAGGAGGATCTGGGGCATGCAGAGGGAGAGGGACCAAAAGCAGAGGGAGAAAATGTTTAGAAGGAAGAATATTCCAATTTAAATGACATTAGTTGTGATGGAATCAGTTTTGGTCAGAGGCTGCTTTTTTTTTTTTTTTTTTGCAAATAGCCGAAAGCTTGAGGGGAAAAATAAATACAAACAAGCAGGTTTTTTGGCTTTGTTTTGCCTTCTTAGTGGGGGATTTGAGGGGGAAAAAAAGTCTCACAACAGAAGTGACTGTCTCCCAGACAGATCTCTTCTATTTGCTGTTCCTTGTGCCTGAGACTTCAGTAATTTTGTGTATTTGCTGTTCCAAATAGATTCTCTTCTCCTTCACCCCTTTTCCTCCCTTCCCCCCTTTAATTGCATGAGATTATAGTTGGTGAGGTTTTTTGGATTACCCCAGTATAATCTGCTGACCAATCTCTGTTGAATTTTGAAGTCTGCTGGCTGTATGCAACTTCTTTTTCCTGTTACTTTTACCCTTAGGTAAAGGAAAGAGTTACTGACTGCAGGTATTGGGCTTTTTACATGTTCTTTGGTAGCTGGTAGAGGGGCTCAGTCATCCTGGACGGGGGTTGATCTATTATCTGTATCCAACCTCCCCACCAGAGAAGTGAGAAAAAAAGAACAATAATTTTCACCATACCTTGTCTCTCATTTAACACCACTCACTTAGTGTGTGTAGGCAGACATGTTATGAGAACTATTTCATGCCTGAAGAATTTAGTGATAATAAAGAGAATTTGCATTTCCTAAGTTCTCACTCAGAGATACCATGGAGGATTTTTTGGTTTTGTTTTTTTAATTAAGTAACAACTCTTGGTTTCCATTGAAGGTTTCTGTCTTAGCTAGAGCCAGGGAGAATCCTCCAGTTAGCCAGAGTTATTTCCTTTTCAGATTTGCTTAAATAATAAGTTTAATTATGTAATATTTTAATATTCTTTTTCCCCCCCTCGCCGTATTTGTATATTCAGGTCTTTGTGTGGTTTCTCTCTCTTTTGATGTTTGCAGAAATGTATTATCTTCATCTGTCTGGTTAGTGTTTGGTATGCCACTAATTGACTCAATATCCTGTTTGTTGGAATGAAAGCAGGCTCTATCATGGCATATTTTTCCAGGGTGTAAAACCTTGCAGTATTGGGCCACCCTGTCGGGTAGGAAATTGTTGGCTGCGCTCTGGAAATGAAGCAGTGATGGTATTTTTCCTCAGGTGAGCTGGGTTTTATCTTCTAATGAACTCTTTAAACCTCACTGAAGGCAAGATCCTGCATCCTCCTTGCTTAGACATCACCTGCAAAGGGCAGAGTCCCCAGCCCAGATGTGCTGTAGAGTTTTTGGGTTGGGTCCTTGGGGTCTTCCACCTGAACCTCTCCCACTGCCCCAACCTCAATTTGAGAGCTGGGCAGGAGGGGATCTCAGTTGACCGATGATGCTTCTCTGGGCTGCTGTGGAGAGCAGAAACAGACCTTTGTCTTTTGTTTGGGGCTGAAGAGCTGGGTTAGGAGTGTGGGAACGGCTCTCCTGGTCTATCCCTGCCCAGGAGGGATGTTCCAAAATCACTCTGGTTGACCTCAGCAGACAGCATTTACCCAGTCTTGGTCCTTCAGGGACTGCCTCTGTCATCAGGTCCAGGATGAGCTTTGCAGTGGTTATTTGGACCTGGGTGGGTGGATGCAAGAGCCCTCTTTGTGTCCTAAGTTGCTCTTTCCAGTAGAAAATTAAGTTTCTTAATGTGCATTTGGCTTAATGTACACACATGGATATAAATCTCTCTTGTTCTCTGCACTCCCTGACCCTCTTGGCAGTAAATTTGGGAACCCAAAGCTGTCAACAAAGCAAAATGGAAAAATAGAAGCCAGACAGACCTCGGTTGTATACGATATTTTAAGTAACTGTAGGTACGCGCTATGGAAATAATTAGGATTATTTGTTGTGTTGAAGGGAGGTATGTCACTGAGGTATTGTGTGCACTGCCATTCCTGTGCCTGCAAGATGGATTAGCAGCTGAGTTAACAGATGCAGTAAAGCTCAACTGAAAATAGTTCACTGTTGTTAAGCGTAGGTGAAAGGGCTTTGGTTTGGGTATCAAAGACTGTATTTTGACTGCTTGACAAGTTTGCAAAAAAAAAAATCATTTCACTATTATAAGCTTTCTCTGTGAGTCTGGGGAATTTTTTTGTGCCATTAGAGTAATCAGCAAAAAACTGAAATGCACATTGATTAATAACCTAAGTGGAAGTGCAGGGGAAACAAGTGGCTTTAACATTAATAAGGCAAATAAACCATTTATATAAAACGGTTGCTAATTGGGTGGGATGTTAAATATGGTGCATGCTGGCACATGGTGCTAAACTGTAGTACTTCCATAACCCTACCAGTCAGATTTGGGAGCTGACTACATGGTGAAGACATCTCCTTGCTTAAAAAACCCTGTGTGGCTGGGAAAAAAGGTTCAGGTGGGGATGAGAATCCCTGATGGTGGAATCCAGGACCAAGATCTCTGACTCCGACAGGGCTGGAGCCCCATGCCTGGATGGAGAGTGGTGCTGGCTGTTGACCTTCATGGTGAGGAGCTGAGTTAGGGAACATGGGGTGTGCTCACTCTTTTGGTGATTTTCAGGTGTGAGATCCCAGCAGTTACTAATGCTCTGAGGAGGAAAGAAAGGAAAGCTGACTCTGGTTGCATGATCCTTTAGATTGGGAAATAATTCACACTGGAAAATGGGGTATGTTATTTTGTGTCTGGTGACAGATGTAGGGAGGCTGCTGCACAGAGTGCTCCTCCTGGAAGTGTGTAGTTGAATTAAGGGTTTGGGATGGTTCTAACACCATGCACTCAGGAGTACTGGGGGAAGTACAGCCCCAGATGTGCCAGCCTGGTTTGCCATGCTCTGATCAGAGAGTGCCAGCAGCTCTGCATCATTTGCAGGAGGTGAGCATAGGATTCTAACTCTGCTGCCCTTGGTGGATGTGTCACCACTGTTAGCAGGACCTCAATGCTGTTTTACATCCCTTCCTTCCTGGCACGCGACCATCTCCGCAGGAGTATTCTCCCCAGTAAAATAAACACAGGGCCGACAGCAGCACAGCTTTAAAGCAAGCAGAGAACACTGACCCCCCAGTGAAAAAGGAGAGCTCTGATAAGAGGCATCAGCTAAAAATTCAAGTTTACTGCTTCTGCCAGGAAGAAACTGTATCTTGAAACAGCATGTGTGTGTGACAGCCAAGGAGGAAGTGGCAGGGCTGCTTTGAGGGTGGCAGTGTACCCCAGAGACAGATATTTTTTCCCTCCCTTTGGAGGGAAAACCTATTTTCTCCATTTGCAAGAGTATTGCCTGCCTGGGGCTTTTGGAGTCAGGACTTAGGACTTGCGGTAACTGGAAGTATAAACAAAAGATGACAAGGTTTAAGGGTGCAGGTGTGGCAAAGTCCAGCTCTAATCTAACAGTTGGGAAATCAGGCACCTCCCCTGTCTCTGCACACCCCCGGTGTCACCAAAGGCACCTCTGTACAGGGCAGAAAACCGAGCTTTGGACTGCTTCAATCAGGAACAGCTAAAACCCAAGGAAGAAGGAGTTTGCCTGGGCAACTTGTCCAACCATACCTGCTGAGAATCACAGGCCCCTGGTGCCCCCAGACCTCACTCTGATCTCCTCCCTTGACACAAGGCAAATAAACAGGGGTTTGCCCAGAGGGTCCTGCAGCCTTGAAGGGCACCATCTCTCCATCCTCTGGCTGGGACACATGCAAACTTCACTTTCTTCCAGGCAGGGACAGATCTTCCCCAAAGCACAGAAATACAATGTGAATAACTCTTTTTGGTCTGGCTGCCCTCTAGTACCACTTGATGATGGATGGCTGGCTCCAGACAGCATTTCACACACTGTGGCTTGCTAAGGACCAAGCCTGAGGGCTTTTGCTTCTTAAATCCCCCCCTTATTCAAGCTCAGAGATACCCGTGGCCTTTCTGCAAGACCTGATAACCAGCCGGACCTAGGAGGGGAGGCAGGGTCCTCTAAACACCTCCAACAGCATTCAAAACAAACCGGTAGCACGCAGAGTCCTTCAGCAGGAGCCTCCTGCCAGCCCCAGGGGGACACTCAGGGGACATCAGCTCCGTGCACAGAGCAAGAGCTGAGCAAAGCCAGCAAAAATAGCAAGCCATGGCCAGAAACAGCCATTGGGAGGATGCTTCCCACCAACTGCAGAAATACTTGCTCCAACAGCCTTGAAGTCTTTAAGGGAGAACTCAACTTCTTTATTTTCCAATACCTCCACGCAGCAGCTAAACAAACCCAAACCCTACCTGAGCCCTCCTAACTCCCAGCCTTCCCCCCTCACAGAACAGAGCCGCTCCCCGCACGGCCACATCCTGCCGCCCCTCGTAGGACAATTAGCCTTAATCCTCGTTAGTTCTGTACGTTTCCTTTAAATCCTGTTACCGCATTCCTCCGTGCACTGGAGCGCGGCCCGGGCGGCCTCCCCCGGCCTCCTCCGCGGCGGTGCCGGTGACCCCGCGGTGCCTCCCGGCTCCTGACCCGCCGGGGCTCGGCGGCTCCCGAGGGCCGCTCCGCTCCGGACTAATCTATCTTCGCTGATTAGTTCTTAATCAGGAAGGCAGACGTGAACAAAGGGTGCGGATGAAAAGAGAAGCAGGGAGGGAGGGGGTTTAAATAGGAGAAAAAACCCAAAGGTTTTCTTCAAGGAAAGGTTCCCCTTTGCTGCTTTAGGAGGCAGCTCAGAAAACCCGGTCCAAAAGCGGCGTTTGAAGTCGAGCTACTTTCATATTTATAACGTTTGAGTCACTCCAGAAAACCTACGCCAAAGCAGACCGAGTTGGACTACTACAGTCATTTATTTTGGAAGTTTATCCAAGCCTTGGTTAAAGATAAGCAATGTGCCTGGATGTGGAAGAACATCAGAGCCAGTTTACCAGAGCAGCGGGGAGCTTCCACCCCCTTTGATAGCACCAGGGCACGAGATGGTATCAGTGCAACCCAAAATGTACTTATTCCTTCCTGGAGAGGCACGGGAAGGCCCGGGAAGTTCTTGTTTGTCCTTGGGAGGCATTCCTGCCATGCTAATGTTATGCAAAGATTCAGCTTAGAAATCTCAGGCACAATCAAGGCATTTAGACCTGACTCATTAATGGCCAACATTAATAGGCTTGAGCTGTAATTCCTCTGTCTGGGGACTTGAGGGTGTTTAAGCCAAATCCATAAAATATATATATTACAGCTACACTGTTGATCTGTTACTGAAGATTGGAAGCACCTCTCTGTCCAAAACACTCTGAAAAATAAAAGTAAACCCAGACTTTTTCAGGTCTCCACTGATTCTTGAAGCCAGTAAGTGCATCAGTCTTCCTAAACCTGCTTCTTAAACCTGGGAAATCAGCAGCGCGTCTTAGCACTAAGTACGTGCCCAAGCAAAATTCTCCATGAAACAAAAGTTCAACAGAATGTAATTACCTCAAAAGCAGCACCTGAATGTCACAATTACAAATCAGTCTTTGGAGCTTGCAACCCTCCTTCCAGTTCAAAGTTTAAGGCAACACCAACAGACCAAAAACCAGGGTCTTTCTTGTGAAAAACTGATCTGCAAACACATGGTCAACATATTGCCAAATTGGAGAGACACCTCAAAAGAGTGACAACGCGAACTTTTGGGACTTCAAATAAACAAATTTGAACTAATCAATCTGGAAAGTCTGTTTTCTATTTGTGGCTTTGGGTTTGCTGTTTCATGTTTCTTTCTTTGTCTTAGCTGTTTGTTTGCTTTCAATTACACAGGCCCCTCCTTATCCTAACCTCGGAATCTCCCTGTGCCGTGCCAGCCGGGAGGCAAGCAGCAAGGCACCGTGGAATATCAAATCCTGGAATATCAAATGTGAGCTAGAGGATGAGCCAGAAGAGGCTCCTTCTTCAAAGGGTGGTGGTTTTGCTCTCAAATCAGCTTTTTTTTTGGTGCATCCCCTCCATGACAAGGCTATGGCACCAGTAGTTTGGGGACTGTTCCTCTGCAGTATTTGCTGTTTCACAGGTCATCAGGAGGTAGCGAGCAAAGCTTACCAGATGTGGCTTTTATCACCTCAAGTGGAACTATTTTCTTTATGGGAACCCTGGTTTTTAAGGTTTTATCAGATCACTGCGATTAGAAAAGCCTCACTTACACGCTCAAAAGCTCCTATAAAACCTGTAGTTCAAGGTTTATTTGGTCTAGGTGGTTTTCAACTTGGAGGAATGACTTGCAGACACAAGTAATTTGTCCTATAAGCTTTGACTGACCAGTTGCAAAGTACGCTCAAACTGCGCCTGCCTCCTGAGCAAAATTCCATCAACTCACTGACCAAAAGATGTTCTTTTAAGAATATTTTCAAAAAAGAGGGAAAAGAAGGGGGAAAAAGGGCTTGCAGCAAAAAGGAAGTTTCAATTACTTTGTGAAATCAAGCAGAAAAATTAAGATCCAAGCAAACTTTATTAGCTCTGACAAGCAAATGCCGATGCCTTTGTTTCCTATGTGCGCAAAAGTTTTACTAAGGAGGGGTGTGTGTGGTTTTGGGTTTGATTTTTCTTCTCTTTAAGCCACAGAAATATGCCTTTTTTTTTTTTTTTTTTTTACAACATGCTTTGCTACAACTGGATTTCGTAATTATATTCGAACGAGGGAACTGGCACAGAGCTATCACAAAGCAGCTGATCCTTCCCCACACATCCACCAACATTTCCATGTGTCAATAGTACTTCACAGCCACATTTATCTATGTAAAAACCCACATTAATAAGCCCTTCTCCTGCCTGCAGAGCATGCCAAGCAGAGTAACAGTGCAGATAATATAAGAACTTAGAGCAGGTTAAGAGACTCCAGAAATAAAATACACAAAAGGCCAGATTTTTCAAATTAATTTTGCATCCACACGTTTTTCAAGGCAGTTTGGCTCCTATTAAGTATTTCATATTCAGTTTGTAGCCTGCAGTCTGGGGGCGACTGGAGGGGTCTGTGGGAGCACAGCAGGACTCTGAAGGCTGCAATATGGGGAGCTGTGGTCCCCTGAAAACCAAGCTTTAGGCTTATAAAGTAAGTTTGAGAGAGCTGTGTTGCCTACTGCCCCACACAGGCCCTGCACTGCTCCTGCTGAACAAACCATCTCCTCTGCCAAAACCCCCCCTGGCTCCCAGGGCCCCGAGGCCGGGTGGGCTGCAAGTTGGTGGAGCAGTTATTTCCACCGCCTCAAGGACCAGAAAGTCTCATTTGCTTAGAAAATAAAACTCAGTCCAAGAGCAGGTCCTGGGCAGACATAAATGAGACTTCAGTTCTAAGTGGAAAGTTTTCCACAAGACATTTTCATAGCAACACGGAGACTGTTTTGGCACCAGAGGGAAGGCAGAGCTGCTCCGCAATTCCAGCTCCCTGGTTTTCTCCCCAGTTTAGCTCAGCACAGGATGACCTTCTCAGCCCAGACATGGGCAATGTCCCTTCCACAATGAGCAGTTTGGGGCCAAATGTTCCAGCTGAGCAGCTCCAGTGCAGAGCAGCTTTCCAGGAGTCTGGAATAACCACTGCCACCACCCCAGAAATGCCTCTCCAGAGTATCACAGCTGCAACTCAATTCTGAGGAACCCTTGCTACATCTCAGTACACAGACGCACACTAAGAACACTCAGTAAAGCAACAAGCTTCTGGAATGCTGCATTTTCCAGCCTTGCCCACAAAGCCACACAAAGGCCTTTCTTGCTTCATCAGTGACCCCAGGGATTGCTGTCAACCCCTTGATCCAGGCTGCCTTCCTGGGAAGAAAGGTGATGCTGCTGTGCCCCAGGTCTTCACTCTGCTGCTCATAACTGTACAAACAGCTGGACCAGAAAGAGCCACCAATTAAAGGGGTTTCAGAAATAATTAGCTCACATCAATCTGATGCAAAGCAGGGTTGGGGAAACAAGCTCAGATGAAGGGCTCTGGGAGGGACAGCCAGCAGAACTTGATCTTGCAGCAGCTCTTCCTCTGCAGATGCAGGACCAAGGCACAGATCTGTGCTTCCCAGTTCATCCCTTCCCTCAGTCAGAGCTCCCAGGGGCTAACTGGGACATGCAATAGGCTCTCTGTGGCCATCAGGCTACCTTGGCTCGCCAGGCCATCAGAAGAAAGGCATGGGAAATTAATGAGCAGTCTGTGAATCTGATATTGAATTGGCAAAAAAAAAAAAAAAAAATTAAAAATCATACACTGCTGCCTAGAGCAGGACACCACAATTTAATAGAACTTTCCAATTTAAAGGTTAAAAACCTCACACCACGTGTTACTGCAGAAGGCAGGAAAGAACACGTAGCTCAAAGGGGATGCCAGCACTGAAAACGAGGAGGTGGGTCAGGTTTAAATCTAAACAGGCCCACCACACATCCATCCTAGGGCCACTGTTTATAATCAGAGAAAGGCAACTTTATACACAAAGATCACACACTAGTGGTTCCTGGCTGTTCCCAGGGAAAAAAAAGCTGCTTTTCAGCTGAACTTTCCGAGAACTGTTCATGTAAATAAGACAAACCTCCAGAAATGCACATGGTCAAGGCTGAAGCAACACATGGAGAAAGGCAAATAAGCAGCACAACAGGAGGCAGGGGATGTCCAGTGCCAAAAACCCAAGGTGCAACTTGCCCAGGACCTTTGAAACTCCCTAAAACTGGGCCACCATACAGAGGGAGGGTGTCAGTGAAAATCCTTCCTCCTGCTAGAGGCACAGCTCCAGATTCAATCCCCCTGAAAGAAAAAAGAAAGGGATGGTGCCTGGAGAGGCAAGAGGCACCAACCAAAAGCACAGGGCAGGACATTTGCCAGAGATCCCAATAGTGGGGTCACTGCCTCCTCCCCAGGGAGCAGCAGCACTGGGACAGGAGCACAGCCTGTGCCCCAGTGATGTCCAGAACCATCTCCTACATCTCCCACCTCCCTACTTTATCTCCCCTCGGACAAAACACCTCAGAGCTAAGACCACAGCCGAGTTTGTAAATAAGATTTTCTGACCTGCAAAACGTGCTTTTAAGCCCTTGACTGCTGCTCCCACCAAGTGTTACTTTTCCAAGAGCCAGGTATCCGTTGCAGAAGCCACCCAGCTCACACAAGCACTGCACTGTGTTCTGCTAGCACAACACCACCTACGTCCAAAAACCCATCCCGCTGCTGAAACAGACTCCCAATGTATTCCCGGGCCTGGAAGCAGCAGCCTGCCAGTGTTTGTGGAAAAGGTGAGGCTCAGCAGTTTAACCTACCCCGGGCGAGGCGACAAAGGGGGGAGGAAGAGAGGGGAGAAAGGATTAAGATAAGGATATCACAAAATTAGGAATTCCTCCTTCTCCCCCTCTCCACAATGCCCTATCTTGCCCGCTCTCCTTGGGGCAGCTGTGAACACCAGCCTTATCTGCCACAGCTTCACACGGGCACTCCTCCTCCTCCTCCTCCTCACCACAGCACAGAGAAATCCCAACATCCCTGCAACAATTCCCAAGCCAATTTCTGTGCTGCCACCTTTGTTTGAGCAAAGCCCTCCCAGGAGGGACAGCAGCATCTCAGATGACAACAGGAGAATGCAGGAAGCCACTTCAACCTTTGAAAATTAAAGCTTTTTGAACTCCCTACCCTCCTGCCAAACACATTTCACAGTGTAAGCATGTGCCTTCTCATTGCTGCTCCAATGGGAACACGGCACAGAGACACATTTTTCTTAGGTATTTTGGAAGAATCGAGTTTGGGGGACACCACAGCCCTGGTGTTGCACAGACTGTCCACCTGCAGACCCCAGCTTTGATGCCCTCTCTTGAACAGCAGCTGGGCTTGCACAAACAGCTTTGGTGGGATGGGAAAACAACACACTGGGCTGACAGCACCCAATTGCACCAGGGACAATTGCACTGAGGTTTTGCTGGCAGGCAGTGAAGGAGTTTATTTTGTCTCCTTAAGCACAGCGCTGAGCAACCTGGGGGGAGCAGGGAGTGCAAACAGGACCTTTGCCATCCACCTCCCAGGTGGGACCATTGACACCCACCAGCAGGAAGGTAAACAGCCCTGGCACTGGAAGCCCCAGGGAGGGGACTGCTGATTATAAGGATGGGATGGATTTACCAGTTGTGGTAGTCTTTCTGAAGCAGCAAGAGGAGCTCCCCTCCCTCCCCACAGCCACTGCTGTGCCCTGGCTCCCTCCACCACCAGAAATACTCTATGAAATAAAGTTTGCAGCTAAAAAAAGCCTGGAGGAGCCATGGGCAGCCCCTGCAACGGGGAGGCTCTGATCAACCCGCCAGCTACATGGGGAGATCCTGGCAGGACTGAGACAAGGCTTTGGCAGGAAGGTTGGTGGCAAATCCAGATGGGCTGGGTGTCTCCAGTGGGTGACACTGTGCTGTGACCAGAGCAGCTTCCTGCTGCAGGGATGGACCTGTCCTGGGGATGCACCCAGACCAAACAGGCCAAGCAGCACCAGACACGGGCCTGCAGCAAAGCTCTGCTGGCCATGCTGGTTCAAAGCCATGTGCCTGGGGCTCAGCCAAGGAGATAAATGCAGGGAGCACAAAGGACACAGAGGGCAGAAAACCAGGAGCCAGAAGCTATCCCAGGAGAGACCAAGTGCTGGCCACCACCCCGTCAGTGTTTCTGTCCAAAAGCCAAGACTTACTTTTCTTTCTAAATACTACCCCTCCTGCTTAAAATAGAAAATAAAAAACAATAAAAATAAAGGTCCCCATCCTTACACCACCAAAGGAAGAGGCAGGAATGGGAGAAGTGTAGCCCTCCAGCCTGGACACCCTTGGACAAAAGTCCAAGTTAACACTTAAGCCTTGAAGCTTCACTTGAGCCCCCCGTAAGAAGAAGATTTCCAAGACTGCCACAGGCTTAGGGACAGCTCCCCTCCTGCTCCTGTGCTATTTTCAAACAATGACATTTCTTCCAAAACAAAGTGTTTTGCAATCCTTGAGCAATTTTTTCCTTTTCCAATAAAAAGTGAAATTCTCTTCATTCTCAGCCAGTTGAGACTCTCAACCACAGGCACTGCCACCAGCTCCAAATCCATCCACCCTGCAGATGGCCACGTCAGAACCTCAGCACAGGCTCCTGCACTGCACTGGCTCCAGGCAGGTCTTGCTGCACCACTGCTCACAGAATACTGGGAGAGGTTAAATTTTAACTTGGAACTCCTTCCCTAAACTGCCTGACTTGTCTTTTGAACCTCCCTCCTGTAAATGAGGGATTTCACTTAATCTATTTAACTTCCAAGTGTGCTCCTTCTGCCATAACTTGTTTCCCCAAAAAGAAATTGCTTAATGTCTTGCAATATTAATATATATATATAACTGAAAATCCATGGAGCTGAGTATGACCTATTTCTCATAGCAATATAAGTATTTCCAGGTCCTAGCAAAGGCACAGTAAAAGTAGCTCTACAGCAAAATGAGACTGAAGCCAATAAAGAGATTTGCTTTGAAAGAAATTAATATGAATCAAATCCAAGGCAGCGGATTTCATGGCACAATCTGCCTATGTTAACTGCCCAGTAGTCTCCCAAACTGCCTGTCCAAAGGCAACACACAGTAAAATTTACATTCTGTGGTCACTCAGACAGACATCTGGTGCAAAGGCTTGCACTTTAAAATAAAAACCCATTGAAAGCACTTCTTAAAGAGCTTTGCAGTTTAAAAACAGCACCTAGGAACTATGTGGGACTGAGCAATTTAATCCCAAAAGAAACATGGGCAGTGCCAGTGCTCATCCCTGGATCCAGCTGGGAGAACACAAGGGGTTAAACATGTGGTGGGCTCTTGCAGCAGGAGCATGAAGGGCCTATTTAAAAAGAAGAACCAGAAATAAGGAATTTTGCCAGTTTTTACCCCTGATAAATCCGCATTCCAGTCTGTCAGCTATCTTGTTATCCCCAGAGCTGCTGAAGTGTCTTTGGCTGTAACTATGCATGACTCCAGCTTTGAGTAATGGAAATAAAGTATGTGCATTGCGACTGCAGCGTTCCTTTCCCAACCCCAGAAAAAGAAAGGCAGAGCAGGAGGAGATCCTAGGGAAGCTCAGGAATTTTGTACAGAGAAGTTGGAAAGCTGTTCACACCCTACATCAGCTGCCCACTGCACCAAACCCGCCTGGAAAGAGATGCCTACAGCTTGTAGAGGAGATGCCAAGTTTTAGCCTAACACAGCAGCTCTTACTGTCTGCAATAACAAACAAATAAATACTCTTCCAGATTCATAAGTCCAGTTTAGCTGGCAATTCATAGTCAGCAAACATTTGGAAGCAGTATTGTAAAATTAAACAAAGCTATCATTTACAGGAAACCCTGCCTCGAGTACAAATTATAGAGTTGTTAAGTTTATCTGGGAATGCCTTGCCCCTGAGTGCTGTATAATTATTCCTAAATCTTTCAGGAAAGAATGCAAATATTTTCAAGCCGTAATTCATTGACAAGGAGGAAGTCTCATTTAACCTTTTGTGCATATTTTGATACCTAGAAATTAACCCCTACTTTCCTCAGCTGTTTTCCAGGATCCTACTGAGCTAGTTGGGCAGCGAGTGGACCCACAGCCCTTGTTTTGGCCAGGCTGGACAGGAGCACCAGGCTCACCTGGCAGCCTTGCCCACTGCCAGACTGCCTCAGCAGCAGCTTCAGGGCTGGTCTGGAGCAGCCCCGTGCCAGCCAGGCTGCTCCCCTCACAGAACTTTCCCCATAAGGAAGGCTGCTGAAAAGACTGGCTGTTCTCACAGGAGTTACAGCAAGAAGAGGTATAAAGGAGCCTTTAGTAATGCAGAGGGCTGAGTTATGTGGAGTTTTCACTAGCGAGGCGCCTGCACCAGGATCCCCTTGGTGGGCTGGATTCAACAGGGCTGAGCAGCCCTGAGCCCCATCTCTTCCAGCCTCCTCTACCCACCAAGCCACAGCTCTTCAGCCAGCCCCAATTAACTCATGATGATTAGCAGAAGCCACATGGCCAAAAGCAGTCACACCTTTCCCAGCCCCCCATAAAAGAGTTTTGTTTTGGAAAGGCAAAGAAGGTCAACTCGTCCTCTTCTCAGGACCCTCCAGCAGTCCAGATCTTAATCTACCAGTGGCAACAAATGGAGACATATATCTAAAGGAAGAGTCACTTGCAGCCAAAGGGGAGAGGGCATCTGCAGGACATCTGCAAAGCCACACACACAGATCCCACGCTCCCCATGCACCCCTGGGTGAGCACCCGCTGCTCCACGAGGACCCACTCTGCTCCAGCCCAGTGCTGTGCCAGGCTCAGCCACATCCTCCGCCTCTGAGACCCTCCTGCACCCACTGCTGTGCTAAAAAGGGGGAAAACCCACCCAACCAAACAATAGCCAGCCTTACCTTTTCAACAGCAGCACTCGCGCTATTGTGTTTTCCTCCGAGTGACATTATTAATTCAGAAGAGCTCAGCAGTGGATGTTATCCCCTGGTGCTCACAGCAGCTCCTGGGCACAGCAGCTGGGCTGGAGCACCCATTTCCCAGCTGGGTGCTGCAGGAGGCAGGAACCTGCAGCTGGGAGCATCGCCACCCATTCACAGTTACTCAGACATGGAATGCTAACAAGGTGAGGCTGCAGCAGCAACAGAACAACATCCATGATGCACATCCACTGTCACTGTCAGTGCTTCTGATATGGTGGAACTGGGAGACAAAAGAACCTGGCTTCTTCCTCTGGGTGGAAGCAGGTCACTCTATTCCCTCCCTCGCAAGCAGGTAAGCCCAAGAGTTTTCAGTGCGAAGATGAGAGAACCTCACACAAAATGGATTTAAACCCAACTCTGCTAAGATGCCAGGATGCTCCAAACCACTGTGATGATGCTCCAAACCACCACCTGGGTCCCAGCAGTACAAAACCTCTTCAGCTCCTCTCCTTTCCAGTGAGCAGTTGTGAGCTTTCTTCCAAGCCTGGAGCCGGGGAAGGGAGGCCAGGCAGGCACAGAGCCCTTGCACTCCCTCCTCATCCCACGGCCATGCTCAGGGAGCAGGGAGGCAGGAGCATGTAAAACCAAACCAGCGAGCATTGCACTGGAAGAAAGCAATCTCATTATGAGAGCTAATGAAAGCGAACCACAATTATTATGTAAACAGCGCTGAATCATTAGCAGACGCTATTAAAGCCATTTTTCCCCCCACCGAGAAGAAAAGCATATTGCCCTATGGCACCCTCAGTTCTGTCTCTAAACGGAGCCAAAACTCAGGAGGAAGCCTGTTTGTTTTCCTCCAGTCCAAACTAAACCAGCAGCACCCCTGTGACCCCTGATCTGCACGCCGGGTGTTTGCCAGCTGCTCCCAGTGCCTCTGCCCAGGCAAAGGGGCACTGCTGCTTTGGCTCACCAGGCATCCTGTGCTCCCCCAGGACTGCTGGCCACCACGCTTTAGAAACCCTACGGTTGGCAGGTACACAAAAATATCCAGCCCACACTATTCAGAGCAAAGGCAAAGCCTGCCTGGGTGCCCATAGCTGGCAAGGGATTGATTTTCCATCAGGCTTGTAACTGTGCCCGTTTCTTTGATCACATAAATGCTCTGCTCCTCCCATGGGAATGGGCCAAGGAAAGTCAAGGATGGTGCAGGAGGTTATTTATCCCCCTTACTGCATGGCTCTCCTTATCACTACCTTCTTTCCAATAGCAGCACTCACCACAACTTGGTGAAGCTGCTTGCCCTTTAATCTTCCATGGGGCAAAGTTACCTTTAAAACAAACAAACAAGCCAGCTCCCTTACACTGAGGACACTGCCAGCCAGTTGGCTATAAAGACACTCAAACGAGATCCTCATGTTTGTAGGAGAAGCAAAAAACTGCATTTCAGCCCAGTAAAAATCCTGTCTCCATCTTTATGTTCCAAGAATGCTGAATCAAAACAGGCTCAACTCTTTAAAAAGAGGAGAGTACAAAGAAGCAAAAAGTTTGTATTAAAACCCATGTAATCTTTTTTAAACACCATTATTAGAACCTGTAGTACCAGCCAAGAGTGATTTATCACCCCCTGTCATCACAGCCTGCAACACAGAGCTTTTTATACCAAACTGTCAATGCTACAAAGCTAAAGCCCCAACTCATAATTTCTTAAAGCTGGTCCTCTGCTGCCAGCAAATCCCCTAAACCCTGGGATTTGGGGGTCCAGAGCACTGCTGCTCCTCCATCAGTGCCACGCAGAGCGATGTGACCCAACCCAGAGCATCCAGCACAGGTTCTGCACTGTGCTCCTGAGCAGGAGGATGTTATAAGTCAGTGTAGGTAAACAAATTACCCAGGGCTATTTCAGCTTCTTTCAAAAGGAAAGTCAACGGGCCATAAAGGCTTTAACTGCATTTTCCGATGCAAGAAGGGACGGACCTTGAGGTGCCTGGTTTTCACAAGGCAAGCGGTCAGAGCTCTCTGAAAACCAGACACCCTGACATTTGGGGTTTTCCTGTGAAGTTGTTACTCTAACACACCCCAAATCACCAGTAATTTCTAGAATAGCAATACAAACCACAAGAGGTTAAACTGACTGCACATTACTTAAACTAACCTAAGGGTGACCCCTGGAAAGGAACAGCTATTGGATGTTGTGGTTCTGTAGAAACTCAATTACCAAAGCCAATTTCCTATGAGCATTTTTAAAAAAGGAAAAAGAAGGAAAAAAAAAAAAGGCAGCAACAATGCTGACAATGTGTAAGGGCCACATATTTTCACCTCCCTAAAGCTGCAGCCTCGCCTGTATAAGAACTGCTCCTATTCCCACAAAAATGTTCAAACATATTTTAAACATTTCATCATTGTTTGCTCCCATCTGAATTTGCTTAAAATCCAGACAATTCTCAGCTTCTAAATTGGAAACATTAAGAGAAATACTCCTTCAAAATCCTTTGCTCAGGGTAGCCCCTCTCCACCATCCACGTACCTTTCCAACACCAAAGCTTGCAGAGAGAGAAGTGCCTCACAGGGAACTCCCACAAACCCAAGGCATCAGCCACTGGCTGTGGAAGCCACAGAAAATATGAGTAAAAAGAGAGGAAACTAACAGATTATATTTCTCTGCTTAGAAGATGCACAACAAAAAAAGTATTTCTAAGAATGTTTTCTCTGGGAGGTGGGGAATCCGGCAATGCTTTACATTGGGAAAGAGGTTACTATAGTTCTAATTTCACATTAAAATCAACACTGAGTAGCCCTTAATTAAGATTGATCCCAGCAGCTGGTATCCCCACACACACTTCTTGAGCACCATCTCCATCCTTTCAAGCACTTTGCCAGTGAGGTGATGTTGAGGAACATCACCCCATCTCACCTCCCTCCTCCGCCAGGACCCACAGAGACATGAGAGGTGACAGACAGCAAGGCACAAACTAGCAGGGAAGGTGATTGTGCCAACCATGGCCATTTTCAAACAGAAAACACCAGCCTAAGAAAACTACCACAGCTACATCCTCACGGGGCAAGGCCTGCCAACAGCCCACACGGCTGCCACCAGCTCTGCACACATAAAGCCTCCAACACTTTCTCACCAGGTTCACTCTTCCCAACATGCTATTTTTATCTGCCACCTTTCCCGGACCAGAAAGATGTAAACAAGAAGAAAATTCTCTGGCACAAACATGGTGCTTCGGCCACAGCCTCTGCAGACTGCACAGGCAAAGAAAAACACAAAAAACTCTCCTAGAAAACAAAATAGTTTCATGAAACACTTCTTCAACAAACCAGGAAGCAGGTAAGACGGGCTACAACAAAGTAGTAATCTCTTTTAATTAAAAAACTTGGCAATTAAAAAAAAAGAATCCACACAGAAGCTTTCTTCCTGAGATGCACAAACCCCAGTGAAAGAGCACAAACTGCGCCTTTCAGGGCACCAGAGGGGTTTGCCATGGGGCATCTTGGAGCACACAAGGTAATTTAGGGAACAAGAGGGAAACTTACTGGGTCCTCACATTGCTTAGCAATGGGAGAAGGAAGTTATCTTCATAATCTCAAAAGAAAGAGAAAGCAGGAGGAATGTGAGGAATGCAAGGAGGTTATTGCCCGGGAGACTGGGACTGGCAGCTCACTCTCAGCCTGGCCGCCGGCGAGGAGGCACATCCTGACCTCTGTGGCTAGCAAGAATGTCCATCCCCCCCACAAAAAAAAAAAGAAAAAAAAAAAAAGCAGAACAAAAGCAAGTAGTAAAGAATTTTGTAGTAAAGAATTTCGCAGAAAACTGAATAATCCTGGTGCCCTATCCTGGTGCTGCCCACACCTGCAGGAGATGTCAAGGACTGAGCCTGAGCAACTCAACACACATGCACATCCACAGAAGTCCCTGGTGAGTCCATGGGAATGGCCATGTGTGAAGGAGACAGGAGATGAGAACCACACATCTGACACCTCTTGAGGACTGGCAGTCCTTCCCAGCCATGCAGCTTCCAGGGTTGGCAACCCATTGCACAGAACCAGGACAGTGGGGTCTGCACAAGCCAGGCTAAGGCACCACAGACCTCACCATCTCAAGGAACTGGGACCTTTCCAGCCTCCTGACAAATGTCCCAGCCCTGCTGGGTAGATGCTGCCTGCACCTCCAAGACAGAAAATGCTCATCTGGAACCTTCTCCCATCAGAGCCATCTCACACACACAGCAGTGACGCTCCATCCTGAGCTTCCTTGGCTCCACAGGTACCAAGGAAATAGCATGGCAGAGGGGAGATGCAGAGACCCAAAACAGCGCCTTGCTGTCGTGTTGGCCGTGCTCTGCTGCTGTTTCAGTATGAATAAAAAGCCTGTTGACATACGAAAGCCACAGAAAATCTCCCTGAAACTACAAAACAGTACTGAAAACATTGTGCAGCTCAGGCCTTCTGCACAATGTACACACGCCTATTCAGCCTCTTAAAAAACAGTTACATGTCTAAGGAAACATCTGATAATTAAGGCAATTTTAACAATAGATAATAATTTGACTATGAATTGTATGGAATGTAATGACTGCTTATTCTGGCAGAAAAAACAGAACTTTCTATGAAGTGCCTGCCAAGGAAAACGATACTCCCACTCAGCCCGGACCACTGCGAGCAGTTGCTGCTAACCACATGCTTCACGCTGCCGGCTGCTAGGACACGGAGCGCCGCTGCAGCCGAACAAAACCCCGAGCTGCACACTCGCAGAGAGAGAGAGAGAGAGAGAGGGAAGGAAGGAGAGCCGCGTCCCGGCGAGCGGCGGCCGGAGCCGGGCTCGGAGCCGTGACTCAGCCGGGAGCCGCCGCCAGCGCTCCTCGGTGGCCTGCGGGCAACTCGCACGCTGCCAGCTCCCCCCTCCCGCCGCTTCCAGTTGCTAAATGACATTAGAAGAGGCTAAAAATACTTCAAGCAGTTCTCTCGTTTTCCGTGCCAGCCAACTCGTGAAGGCCGAGGGGACGTTCTCTCCAGTGGTCACTTCCCCAGCCGTGGGTGTGCAGGTCATCAGGCCAGGTAATGAGGAGAAAACCCCCTGCCCGCCAAGGACCACTGCCTTCACTGGACAGCAGTCATGGCAAGTAGCTACAGCTGGAGGCCAGGTCACTCCACACCTTCAAACAGACCTCAAGGATGACCAGGTGTTATCCGGTCCTTCTCACAGCACAGCAAGTCCAGAGCTGCCTCCTGCAAACCGACTGCAACAGGCTCGGCAGTGCCAGACAGCCCAGAAACGCGGGCCTGGAGGGGATCCAGAAAGCCTTTCTCAGTTGGAAGAGGCCACATGGAAGAGAAGCATGTGAAAAACTAAAGAAGCATTTGCTGAACTTGACATGTAAAACAATGGGCTGGTTTTGGCTGGAGTAGAGTTAATTTTCTTCGCAGTGGTTAGTATGGGACCGTGTTCTGGATTTGTGCTGAGCATAGGGTTGATAATACGGAAAAGTTTTTGTTATTGCTGAGCTGGGCTTACACGCAGCCAAAGTATTTTCTGCTTCTCGTTCTGATATGCTGGCGAGGAAGTTGGAGGAAGAGACACAGCTGGGACAGGTGACCCCAAGTGACCAAAGAGAGATTCCAGACCATATGACATCATGGTCATTTATAACGTGGGGGAAGAAGGAGAAAGGGGAGGACATTTGGAGTGATGGTGTTTGTCTTCCCAAGTCACTGTTACATGTGATGGGGCCCTGCTTTCCTGGGATGGCTGAACACCTGCCTGCCCAAGGAAACACTGAATTCCTGGCTTTGCTTGCATGCTCAGCTTTTGCTTTCCCTGTTGAACTGGATTCTTCTCAACCCACAAGTTTCCTACCATTTACCCTTTTGGTCCTCTCCCTAATCCTTTCGGTAGGGAAGTGAACGAGTGCCTGTGTGAGGCTTGGTTGCTGGCTGGGGTTAAACCCCAACAAACAGCAGTGCAAACAGAGCAGCCACCCTGACTGAGCAAGGGCAGGACACAAGGACAGAGCACCTTCTGACAGCCATAAATACACTGGGGACAAGTGAGCAGCAGGACATCAGGGCACACCCACCCACAGTCACTTTGGGCAAAGTCCCAAAGTCCAAAAATCAAGGGTCAACCGATTTCCTCTGCCATGGAGAAAGAACTGCTCTCACAAATAAATGCAGCTATTCAATTAATTTGGTTTTAATAGAGATTAATTACACTGAACACTTCACTAAGACTGAACAGAGTGCTGCTTGCACCCAGCTCCCTACAAAGGCAGGCTCCAGGTTTGATCTGTGCTCTCCACCACTGCCAGGAGAGCAGGGATGACACTGCTGAAGGAATTTTGCCAGTTAACTGGCTACATTTTCCACCAACAGGCAAGATGGTTTGGGTTTTTTTTTTTTTTTTCCTCCTTTTCAATCCAGGAAAAGAAACATCTAGTTCTTCCAATTAGCAGGAAAAGGGAAGGAATTTCCGTCTGTTTAACACCTGAGGGCAAGAAGCAGCCTTTTGAAAGAAAGGTTGGGTGGGGGTTTTTTGTTTTTTAAATCACAGCCACCTACTGCGGGTCTCCAGCTGCCACTGCACCAGTTCACTTTGCATTTCGTTCTGCAGCCCCACCAGACCAAGCAGGGTAAGCAGCCCCTTCAGATGGTCATTTCAAGGAGTTTAGCCCTATCAGGACAGCTCGGAGACACCTGGAATCTATAAGGAACATTCTGGGTAGAGTTTGAACAAAGTCAGTGGCTCCAGGACGCAGAACTTCCCAAGATGTGACCCGTCCTTGGGAAACTGTCAAAGTCATCTTAAAAGCAGCTAGAGACTGGTGCTCTGCCCACACCACCTACTATCTACATGCTATCAAGAGTCAGGTTTCACAAACCAACCATGTAGACATCAGGTCTAGAAAGCACTGACCTCTCCAGCAACAGCAAGATTTGCATCTCACCAGTGCCAGGAGCTTTGCCACACACACATCTCAGGGCTAGAGGGGCAGCAGCCACTGAGGAACACTCAGGTACAAAGCAGCACCAAAGGGCCATGGATTATGAAAAGCTTCCACACAGATTTATAGCAGTAGTCTGTGTTTATACCTCTAACACCAAAGAGACATAAAAAGAAACAAGTTCTCTATGTCCCACACCACAAATAACCCATTTTACACCTCTTATCAAGCAAGCAGTGAGTTGACCAGCTGCGTGCTTCTTTCAGAAATGCCTAGGTACTTCAGCAAGATATAACCTGCTATTTATGTATACTCTAATTAGGTCCTAAACCTCATCTAAATAAGTATTAAAGTGAACTCCTGGGTAATTATGGTGAAGGAGCAGCCTTTTAATGCCACTGAAATAGCAGTGATACAGATAAAACTCCTGCTGGAATGGGAATTTCCTTGAAAGAAAAAAGTTTGCATATCTGCTGCTCCAGAAGAAAATAATGTGGCCAAAAAATCCATGTGAGATGCTATAAAACCCCAAATGACTCCCATGGCCTTCCAGTGAGGATGAGTTTCACTTGCTGTCACATAGCCCAGTGCAGGGACACATTTGCCTGCACAGCTGCTTGACTTTACAATCCAAGGCCAACATTTTGGAGGATCAGTAATCCCCAACAGCAAAGAAATCACTACACTTACAGAAACAAATCTGCTACAGCTTTTAGGACACCTTTTCACAAAGATGCCAGGAAGTTTCTGTCAGCAGTGTGATCTAAACTTGCTAATAGAATGTGAGAATAGAGCATAATCTATCAAAGCAGTACAAAAATCTAACAAAGAAGTTGATGCACTTCAGACATGAAGTGCACACATCATTCCATCAGCGTTCATGTGTCCACATGTGATGCCATTCAGCCCACTGAAGCCTCCCCAAGCTGCCCTCCACCAGTTTAGTGAGCAGAGAGGTGCCACCAAGCAGAAATTACCAGTTTCCACCATCACCCCAGTGGGATACTTGGCCAAGCACATGGCTCGTTCCCTCGCACACATTTATCTTGTTCCCACCGATAGCCAGGCGCCCAGGTAACGGCCTGTCCAAGCCACTTACTCTCCTGATGGAAAACACGCTGCTTATCACCTGGAACAGCATCTGAAATCAAAGCTTTGGCAAATGACCCTGTTCTGGAGACACAATACACACCACAGACCTCTCACCCTGGTGCCAGACCTCAGCCTCCAGCTTTATCACCCGGCCCATGGGACTGCAGTGCCCTGTGCTGATGCCACAGGTGAAGCTCTCCACTCTGAGAAAGCTCAACACCAGCAGTGACACTGGTGCTTACATCTGCCTGCACCAGCTGAGCAGCAAGGGGGGAGATCCGGAGCCTCTAAACACAACCCACGCCAAAACCACATGAATTCACAGGGGGACCGTGAAACTGCAGCAGGTGTAGCACCCCACTCCGGGTTTAATTTTAAATTCAGCCACACTTGAGGTACACCACACTTGAAAGCTGTACACAGCACGCCTCCTTTCAAGACTTCCACCACCCTCTCTGAAATACCCTGCACAGCAGGATTACATTTAAAACACAACTTTGCAGGACCTGTTGCTTTCCAAGCAAGGCCAGACACAGACTCCCTGCGCCCCTGGAACAGCAACATAACCCAGGCAATACTTTCAGCACGTCACTGCAGAAAGCCCTTCTTTTGTCAAATAATCTTACCTTGCTCATCACTTTTCTCAAACAGACAACAGCTTTGGAGCTTCAAATGGAAGCCCTGTCAGCATGATCTACTCCTGACATTCTCCAAGCTCACCAAGTCATCTTAAACAATAATATATAAAATAAGGACTAGGTCAAACCTTCCCAACACTGGGCTTAAGGGGAAGTCTGCTCACGTTCTGATCCTACACTGATGAGGGCTGGACTCAAATGCAAGACTATTTATTAGAGACCATTTTACAAAGCAGGCAGAGTGAAGGGGCGAGAGTATTTTAACTGCAACCAGTCAGACGTTTCTCATTAAAATATTTCTTGGAGAAGTAAACGGGCCTGCAATTTTATTCAAACAGATGTAGGCTAAATGCATATCATTAGTCTGACAATACAAAAGCACAAGCGACTGAAATGATTTTAATTTTGTCAGTGAAAAGGATAATGTATGCATATCTGGAGGGCACACCAATGGTAAAGATTACCCCCAGCTTCTATCTGAGCCGTCTAAAGGTATTTACTTGGGGTCTGTCTGTGTTGTGACAGTGTCCCAGACCGAAATGAATGCCTCCAACACTCCACATTTTTGAGCCATTCAGTCATGCATTTTTGTTATTGTTGAAAGTAGTGCGAAATTGCAGTGCATGAGCTGGAGTCCTTGGTGGTCTCCGAGGATTCCAGCTAAAAAGGCACTTCCTTTGTTCCGCGGAGAATGCGGTCCAGTAGGTCATTCAGAAGGGGAAATAAAAGCAGCGGCCCTGGGAGGGAGATGAAGGATGAAACAAAAAGAATAAAATGTTTTGGGTGTGAGCACATTAGCTACCATTTCCTACTGCTGCCGGCTGCGAGCACTCCTGTCCCCGGGATGCACAAGTACCTCGGGACGAAGGTTGAGGGAAGGAAGAAAGAAAGAAAAAGGAAGGGGGGAAAAAAAAAAAGGAAAGAAAAAAAAAAAAAAAAGGAGCCATGTCTCAGTCCCTCCGCTAGCAGCCGCCGGGCACCGAGGCGGGACGGGCCGCCCGCTCCCCGCCGGGGCGAGCGGCGACCCAAGGGCAGGAGCGCCCGCGCCGGGAGCGGGGCCGGCAACAGGCGCGGTCCCGCCCGGCACGGCACGGGGCCGGGAGCCGGGACCCTCCGCGCGGGATGGGCGCCGAGCTCGGCGGAGCCGAACCGAGCCGGGCAGCGCGCCCCGAGCCGAGCTCCGCGCCCCGCGCCGGGGGGAGCCGGGCGCGCACCCCGCGCTCCGCGGGGCCGGGCCGAGCGCGCACAAAGGCGGCGGCGACGATCGCGACTCACCGCTGATCTCGTGGCTGGGCGCCTCGCTCTGGCTGAAGCCCTTGGCGGCGTAGAGCCTCCGCACTTCGGAGCAACTTTTGGCGCGGGGCTCGGCGGCCAGCAGCAGCGGCAGGCTGAGGGCGGCCAGCGCGCACAGGAGGGGCGGCAGGCAGCCGCGCCGCCGCGGCATGGTGCGGGCGGGCAGGGGCCGCCGCGGCCGGGCGAGCGCGCCCCGAGGCTGGAGCCGGCGCTCCGCCGAGCCTGCCCCGCCGCGCCCCGCAGCAGCCGCGCCCGCTGCCCTGCGCCCCGCTCCGCTGCGGCTCCGCTCCGCTGGCCCGGCGTGCGGCGGCGCTCCGCGAACTTGGCCCGGCAAGAAGCACATGGGGTGGTGGTGGAGGAGGAGGAGGTGGTGGAGGGAGGCGGGGAGGGCGGCAGCCAAGCAGGATCGCGCAGGGCCGGGACAAGCCTCTGCAGCCCCCGGGAAAATCAGGAGCCGGGATCCGCCCGCCCAGCGAGGCGGAGCGGAGCCCGGGGCTGCCCGGCCCCGCGCGGGCGCTCCCTCCCGGAGAGCCCCGGCGCTGCCCCGCGCGGGCACCCCCGCCCGCAGCCCGGCTGGCAGCGCCCGGCCCCGCCAGATCCCACCCGGCACCCACGGTCCCGCCCGGGCAGCTCCGAAGTGCCCGCGAGGGAGAGAGAGAGATTCCCTCTGTGCTGTGCTCTGCCTCCTGAACTGGAGCTGTGGATGGTTCAGCTTTGCCCCAGGTTTAATAGGTTCACTACGCTGATGAATTTTGACATCGCTGTGACAGGTCTGAACTATGTGCATGAAAGACTTGTCAAAACCGACATTTTTCCACCAATCTTCTGTTTCCAAGAGTTTAGCGGGGCAAAGGCCTCAGGAGCACTGACATCAAGGTGCTCCAGTCACTCTCCTTCATACCCCAGCCCAGCACACAGACACATGCGCAGATGTAAAGAAGCCCTGCTGAACCCTTGGACCAGCGTTCAACAGTTGCTCCTTGCTTCAGTTTACTGAAAAATCACAGACAGAGTATTGCAGGAATGACAGGCACCGTCATAATTTCCTGAAGCTGCAATGTCACTTAAAGGGTCTGCTCAACTCTTGCTCCCTCTCTGTCATGGTGAGGTCTCCATGTCCTTGTCCCCTGGGTGTGGGTGCTGCATGGGGAGCTCTGTCCTGCTGCAATGTCCATGAGTCTGTGCTCAGTGCTGTGTCTCAGCACAGATCCATTTGCCCCAGGACAGTGTAATGGCCTGGTGATAGCATCATTTAAGAAAAATAAATGTGCAGCATTTACAATACAGTGCTCCTCTGTGAGCTTCATTTCTCTCATTGCCACAGTGGGGAAGGAAAGGCTGAAACAACAGAAAAGGAAGTCGCCAGCTTCAACCCCTTGCTCCCAAGCTTTTGCTAGCAAAAGTCTGGGTGGATCAGGAGGAAAAGTTCCTCTCTTTATTTCCCCTGTGAGAGGAAAGCACAGCCATGCTGTCCTGCCCGGCACTTCTCCTAGGAACAAGATGCTCATCCAGCTCTGAGCTTTCCAGCGGCAACACTGGCAGCTCACCACAGCCTTGGGGCAGCACAGGCTGCTGCAGTCACAAATCACACCAAAAGCAGGGGAAAACCACATTACCACAGCCCAGACTGCATCAGCCACAATGGAGAGCCTCGTGCTGCAGCAGGGCTTCCCTCTGTCTGGGTGCAGGGAGCGTCCCCTGGCTGCACAGAAAATGGGCCCCACCATCCCCAGGGCAAATAAAAAAAAAAAAAAAAGGAATTTGCTTTATCATGGTTTAAAAAGTCTCCACCAGCCATCCTGATGGAAGGGGGTGAAGGGATCTCAGTCATCCTGCCATCCGCTGAGGCCACTCTCACTAAGCTGGTGAGACGAGCCAGGCCAGAAGTTCTCATGAAGTTATAAAGTGTCCTGAGAGAGAATAATCCTCTAGGATCTGGCCCTGCAATGTATGACTGAGTTCTGGTTTTCAAAGCACTACCTCACCCTCCCAGCCTTTATTTGAAGAGACAATGTGAATTTTAAAGAGAACTCAGCAGGGAGCACTGCATTTTTTATTCCAAAGTGAGAGAGAAAACGAGAGTGAGAAAGTCTGTGGGGTTAGAGACAGCTTGCCATTTGTTGTTTCTCATAATCCCATACCTCGGTGGGATTTAAGAAACCTCCTGAAAAACACGGAGGGTTTTGTCAAATACTTGCTCAAGCAGTTAAATCAAAGGCTGAAGCAAAACAATAGAACTGCCTGAAAATTTTCATGAAAAACTCTTTTTCTTTTTTAAGGAATGGAAAAATAGCCTCTCTCAAAAGAGAATTTTTTTCTCTGAGTTTTTTGCTTTCTCCAGCATTTTTGCACATCTGGCAGACCCTCCCCAGCCCCCTCACCCCAAACTGCTCGAGCAATTTCCCTTTCCCAGGAGAAAAAAGATGGAGAAAAGCAGAGGAAAAAACTTGTGGTTTAGTTTTAAAAAGACTGAAAACTCCTGACTTTGCATGTCCCCCAAAACTCTTTTCTCTCCATTAGGATTCCTGTCCCCGGACTCTGTGTTTCTTTCCCAGCCCTGTCTCAAGGCTTGGATGAAGGATGCTCCTCCATCCTGGGTTCATGTCCCCATCTCCCCTACCTGGCAGAGATTGCTGCCTGCTAAACTTCCAAAGCTGTTCCATCTCCACCTGCTCACACACAGTTGTGAGTCTCCTCTCTTATTTGGGGGGATCCCAAAAAACTGCAGCCCTGCCAGCTTTTCAGAGAGAAGGAAGGGCAGGGAAGGAAAGCCAGAGAAGACATGTTTCTCCACAGTTTCTTTTTACCTTCCTCCCATGTGCTGCCTCTCCTGCCCAGCTCAGACCTCCAGCCACACTGCTCCTGCCCAAGCCTTCATCCACACAGCAAAGTTAGGTTGGTTTAATTAAAGCCACTTTGAATCCACTCTAAAGGAATCAGCACAAACCCTCACTGGGAGTGTGGTTAAATCACAATAAATCTTATTGGTATCAGTTGAGTCCACTGGCTTACACTAAAAATTGGTACAGATGGTTACCAACTACACAGAATTCCCAGGATCAATTGTAACTTCAATTTGGCAGGAGTGGAGCAGTTCTCTAGCACTGGCAAATCTTGGCAGCAGAGAGGAACACCAAGCCTGGCCGCAGCACCAGTTCCATTCAAAAATCCCTCTGGAGTTATATGAGGGTTTAAGCTTTTGGTCTGATTTAATTCTGGTCCTGGCCATAGGTCTGCCACAACCCTGCAGTGTTTCCAGTCATCTGTCAGGGAATTTACTGGGGGCTTGTACTGGGATAAAGATTTCAGATGTAGCTGTTTAGGAAAACCTGGCTGAATGCTATCCTTGGCCTGGCTGTCATTAAGGATGATTAAATCCTACACTCTGGTAGGAAAGTCTGGGCCACAAGGAGGTCAGAAAGTGTTGAAAGGGAACTGGACAAACATGTCTTCCCAGCTCCAGCTCATCAGCAGGAGATGGCTCGGGGTAAACCCAAACCAGGCGAGCTCCTGAGGCAGAGCAGCCAGGCTGGAATGAGGGATGCCCAAGTGGAAACACTCTCCTTTGATAAAACCCCAAATACCACAAATTTTGGGGTGTTTAATCCAGGGCATCTGTCATGAGGATGGGGCATCCTGCTAGTTGCAAAATGATGGTCTGAATCTGGTTTTTGAATGTCAACAGCCTGATATTTTAGGGCAAGCAGATCTAGTGTTTTGTCATGGGCTGATGTCTCTATTTATTTGCATCACTTCTTTTTATCCAAGGGCTACTTCACCCCATAGAGAAGAACAGAAACCTCCTGCAGTCACTGCTCCACTCTGGGACAAGGGGTGGGTTGGTGGGTTAGCTCCTTGCTGCCTTCTGTGGGTGGGCTGATGCCAGCTGGGTGCAAGGGGCTGTGCACACTGAAGAAAGATGGAAAGATGCTGAAAGGACAGGGGGATCAGGCTGGCTGTGCAGTGAGGCTGCTGTTAGTGTCACTCAGCTTCCCGTGTCTGAAACAGCTTGCAGTGCACTGGGCTTCCTCTGCAGAGCTCAAGACCATCTCCATTTTAGGGAATGCAAGAGTTTGCCTCTTTCCCCAGAAGGACAAGAAGTCATCCCAGCCCTGTCCCCAGGCACCACAGGGAGGAGACCTGGGGACACACAGCTTTGAAGGGCACGGGAATGCACTCACTTTCACAGATTTTCATGCCTGCACTCCCCAGCTCTCCCAAAAGTGACTGTGTGGCAGATGGCTCTGACGTGTAGCACACTCACACCCAGAGGATAAAAATATTCCCCCACAGATTCCTGGCAAGTGAACGTCAGTCACCACTGCTCCAGAGCTGGCCATGGCTTCCTCTCCTTCTCCATCCCCCCAGCTGGGGGTGCAGAGAGGGTCCCCAGGCTGCATGTCCCCAGTGGTATCACACAGATTGGTGCTGGCAGCTGGGCTGCCACCCCAGATCCATGGACTCACCTGCACATCTTCCACAGCACAGCCCTCCTGGGGACACGTCCCCATCCTCCCTGCCCCAGGTGGCCTTACACCTGGCTGCCACTGAGGAGGGCTGAGAGGTGAGATGGGACCCTGTGTCTGCCTCACCCAGGCCCTTCTCAGTGTGATGACAGCCATGATGTTCAATTCTCCATCCATACTCACCTAATCTTCCTATGGCCATGCAATGGGGCTGGAATGGGGACTGCTTGAGGCAGGGGGATTGAGAGGAACCAGTGGTTGCAGGGCAGAGAAGATGGGTAGCAAAATTCAAGGATGACAGAGGAAACAAGCCCCCAAGTCATTCTTGCATTTCCATCCCTTCCCAGCAGCAAGCCCCTGCTCAGCCCTCCCTCGGACATTCTGAGCTATATTTACAGCAGGTATTGCTGCCTGGGCTGATTAATTTTGCTTTTATTCCACTCCTAAGAGTTGGTTCAATGCTGGTGCCAGCCTGGGACAGGCACTGGCAGGGTAGGGGCAGAGTGAGGTTTGTGGGTGCTGTGAGCAGTGGCATGGCCAGCCCACACACTCCAGAATGTGCAGCCTCCTGGTCCACAGATAAGCTCATCACCCATCTGGAGGGGTCACAAAACTCTGGAGCTGCAGAGATTAGGACTGGAAAAAGCAACAGACACCTGATGCCTTCCTCCCTGGTCCAGAAAAACCAACCTCAAGCTGTACTCTCCCCGTCTGCTCTCAAAATCCCTCCTCAGTCAAGACTGTGCCGTCTGTCCCAGCTACTGACAGTATTTCATTGCACAAAAGCATTTCTTAGTGGCTAACCTAAGCCACCTGGCCACAATTCAAGCTGGCTATCTTTTTCCTCCTATCTCCTGTACATGAAGAAAACATACCCTGCTATCAGCAGAGCCCAAAGCTCTTGGCACATGTGGCTGGCACAGCACAGCATGGCTGGACATGGCCCCTGTTGCTGCTGGTGGTCCCACCAGCTCTGGGACTTGGCCCCTGCAGACCTGGGGCAGAGGGAACAACCCCAAGCACTATTCAGAGCAGCAGGAAATACTCTTCAACATGGAAAGGAGAGAGAGGGGGAGAGGCATGTTCAGAGCAGCAGATAACCCAGCCAGCTGGCACTACTTAAAAATGAGTAATAGCTACATATCACCTGAACTCCCTGGTGCCAGCTAAAACACTGTGGAGCAGAGCCAGGAGAAGAGGGAGCCTGTTGCCCCACAGTTGTCAGCAAGGCCATCCCAGTCCCCTCTGATGCTGGGCACCACCTCTCATGGCATTTTCCACCTGTGGGCAGGCAGCTGGTTCCCACAGCCAGCGCTGGTTTCCATGCTCCAGCCCATGGAGCTGCACTGCGATGGGCAGCACAGAGGCCAGAGCTGGTTTTTTGACAACTTGGGAAAGATCAGTGTGAGCTTACCAGGGGGAGCTCCAGAGGTCTTAATTACTGCAACCAGCACTTCATCTGGGGCCTTTCATTCCCCTCAGAGCACTTCCACCTGGGCACCAGTCCAGCAGGCGTTTGGTTTGTAGGCGTCTGCCTCGTCCCAGCAGGGATGCGCGTCACTGCCTTTGAGCTTTCTGTCAGCAGAGGGGAGCAGAAGTGGCCAACTCCTTTAATATCACCTGAGATGCAGAAGGCAAAACAGGTCAAAGGAGAGCAGAGGGAGCACCAGCTCTGAGCAGGACATGACCCAGTCCTGTTCTATACCAGGCTTCAGTATCCATAAAATAATTATATATAAAAAAATAATGACAAAACTTTTTGTGTTACCCTCAGGCAGTCTTTTGGTTCTGTTTATAGGCTATTTCAAAAGAATTTGTAAACACAGAGTGGAAAATGTTAGTGCCGCACAGGTGGAAGTAAACAAAACCTGCTTAAAACACCCACTGCTGCAAGCAGAAGGTCCTGGCAGCACACACTGCTCACCCTCTGGATCACCTGGCTGGACAGGCTGCTGTGGCTCCTCTTCCCAACAGTGCACTGCTGGAAGCAAACTGATGAAGGAGCAAGCCAGCAGAATAGGATGCAAGATGAGTGTTGGCTTAAGCCCTCCTGCTTGAGAGGGCTCACCAGACTTTGCCTTGGACCGAAGTGATCACAGCTCCTGTCCCCCTCCCAGGTTCAATGCCCATCAGGGGGTATAATGCAGGTCCCAGAGGGTGCAACCCTCCTCACCACCCCAGCCCCTAAATGGATTAAGCACCATCCCTACCACAGCAGGGATGTACATCCCTTGCCTTTGGCTCCATCCTCCTTGTCCAGCAGGGCTGGGGCAGCACACTGGCTGCTGGACATTCATGGCTGTATCATTGCTGCTTGAAATCCTTTTTTTTATTTTAATCTTCTTTTTTCATTCTCCTCCATTGCCTCTCACCCCCCATGGTTTAAAGTTTTCAAATGAAAATACGCAAGTTGTGACTTGCGGGTAGTGAGTCGGGGCTTGCAAGGAAGGTGGGAGGGAGGAGAGAGGAAAAGAAAGAGTGATCGGCTCAGAATGCCAGCAATTGTTTTTATCCTTTCCAGATGAAGGAAAAAGATCATGTTATTTGTTCAGCATACAGTTCCAGATTTTCAGGAATGAAATCTGAGAGCAACATGTCAACGGTCTGTCTTGAGAGCTGGGGTGGATGGCGGCCTTTGTGCTCCCAAACACCAGCAGGGCCAGCACGCTCAGCTGAGGAAAAAAAAAGGCTCCATTCTCACACTCTGAAGTGGTGGCATTAGATATCAGCAAGATAATGGGCCCAAGGCCTAGCCCTATTTCTTCTCCCAACCCAACGGCCCCAGGCTGCTGGCTTTGATGTACTCATTTATTTGCCTTTTCCTCTCACAGATGATATTTTTAACCCATATTGCGGTTTGGGCATAGACTGGCGAGAAAGGAGGGGGAAAAAATGAAAGTCATTTTATTTCAACAGCTGATCAGGAGAGAAGAAAGGGAAAAAAAAAAAGATGAAAAAAAACCCCAGCCATTGGTTAGCCTGCAGGTCGATGTTTCCTGCTGTAAATCAGCCAGGACACGGTGGTCTCGCAGCTGGAGGGAGATCCCGCATCAGCCCGGCACACATGGAGGGCCGAGGCCGGTGCAGGACAGCCCACGGCCCAGGGCATTTGCACTTGAATCCCCAGGGAGCAGGAGGGAGATGCTGGGGTCAGGGAGGTGGCCAGTGGCGAGATTGAGCCAGGGCTGATTGATGTGCGGGGCCGTGTGGGTGGTCCTGCAGGGCATGGGGACAGCGGCAGCAGCACTGTCCCCCCGATGTGTCTGTCCAAGGCTGCCCAGCCCCTGCCTGCCCCTGGAGCTCCAGCAGGCAGGCTGGGAGCACCCATGGCCTTCAGACACATCCAGGGCGGGGTGGGTGAAGAATTAATAGAGGGAGAAAGCAAAAAAATAGAAGAAAGGACTTTTCTTGATACCTTATTTGACTTTCCCACACAGCCTGTGTGGGAGCAGTGCTCAGCATCCCCAGTACACAGGCTGGGAACCTCCCAGGATGACCAGTGCAGGGCTGGGCACAGCCTCACATCTCCTTCTTCTGGAAAAAGGTGTCTTGGAGGAGGTGAAGACTGCAAAATACCCTCTGCAGAGCCCACGACTGGAGGACCTGGCATCCTGCTGGCTGTTATGTCCACAATTTCCACTCTTGGTTCCATCTTGGTCTAAAAGAGCAGCTCCAGGGATGTCCCTCTGTGCCGTGCTCAGGCCTCACTTCCAAAACTGCCTCTGTGCAAAATCACCATCTCTCCTCCTTGCAGCACCCTCCCATGCCTGCCCCCCCAAAAACAACCAGCTCTTGTGGATCCCATGGTGCAGATGCTCACCATGGATTTTTGTACAAGAGGGAAAAAAACACTCAGCACTTTTTGCTATTAATGGGCAAAAAAATGTTCCCTGTGGAAAATTTCCTTGTGACTCACATCTCTGTTTGGGTTCAGAAGGCAAAGCATCAGGTAGCTGTGTGCCTGCTCTTCTCCTGTGACATGGGTCTTTCTGCCTGAAAGTAACCATAAGCAGTGCTGAGATCCTGCAATTTAGGTTTCACAATACTTCATGTAAGTGCCCAGCACTTGAAATTGTTGCCTCAGCTCTTTAAAGAATATTTTTTTTCCCAAGTCCCACAGCTGCAGTGGGAAAACTGAAAACTCACACCCAAATCATGCAAAAACCAGAAGTCAGGAATGGACATACTAATTTAAAAACTCTTTAAAATTTAATTTGGTTTTTAAGGCAGGCCTAGCTCTGCCAGCCAGCTCTGCCACTGCTGGGATAACAATACTGTGACATTTACAGTGACACCAGCTCCTATGGGTGTTTTTTTCCCAGAGCCTGTTAGCTGGCACACGTCCCACAGACACAGATATGCTCCTAAGTCACCTAAGCCACATCTCAGCTGCAGGACCTGGTGCAGAAAGGGCTCCACCTTTGCTCATGGTGCAGCCTCAGTCTGTCCCTTGCCAGAGGTGAGTTGTGCAGAAAGCTGTGACAGCAGTGCTGGGGTAGGGGATGTTCTCAGCCCCCAGAAGTATGCTTCAAAAGCAGGAGCATCTGGCCCCTGTCTGAGGGACACTTTCAAGTGGAAAAAAATATAAAAGCAAAGGGTTTCATTAACCTGGACATCACCATTGGTATGTACCTGCCCCAGGACCCCATGGAAGAGAGGAGGCTGAGGGGAAATCCAGCATGGGAACAGGAGAGGAGGTGAAGCATCAGCACCTTCCCACTTTGTGAGCACCTCAGGGCTCATCACACTCAGGAACACTGAGCAAATTATGATTTAACACTTTGTCTAACCATGACTATTTTGGGATGGAGCACCACAAGCTGCACAAATCCCTTGGCCAAACACTACCCAGGGACAGGTAACATCAGTGGAGACCCCTTAAAAGAGGCAGAGCAGGTTTGGCTGGGCTGAAATGCAGAGCATTCCCTCGTCCCTCCTGCATGCTCCAGACACCCTCTGGAAAACCCTGTGGCCATGGCTTGCTCTGACCTCAGAGATTTCACTGCCCTGCTCCTGCAGCCAGCTCCTCCCTTGGGCTTCACAGTGACAACAGAACTAACAGGGGCTCAGGGAAATCCCTGTGCAGCAGCACTGAGCCCATCCAGGCACTCCCACAGCCCTGCAAACCATCCACACGCCCATCCCACGCTGTCAGCAACAAGATCAAGAGCAGAACCTTAACCAAAATGCCATGTGAGGCTGTGTAAAAGAGGTGGTAAAAGGCGAATCCACTCATCCCACAGTCAGCAGACAGGAACATCAGGATCTTGAGTTACTCCTTTAGAGATTGGATTAGCAGGTCAAGACCACAATAACCGGGAGCTTCTGCCAGACAGTCACCAGGGATGGAGTCTGGCAGCCCATCAGGCAGTGGGATCAATCAGTCTTCTTAAAAATAATTAAATGATCTGTCTATATCATGCTTAAAATGATCACTCTTCAAAGGCCGTAAAAACAGATTTCAGGCAAGAAGCACGGAAACTGCACAGAGGCTTGAGCGAGTGTGCAGGATGAGCCTGATCTGACCCTCCCTGCAATAAACCAGGCCAGTTAGTGGATGTGGGGCATCCACTGCATCTCCCTGCCCCACCATGCCCAGCCTGGCCCTCTGAGCCCCCAGCATTTGCTGGCAGCCCTGGCAGGGGCTCCCACGGCCGCTCAGGTGGCAGTGCCCAGCCTGGGCTGCAGAATCAGCAAGGTGAGGAGCAGATCCTTTGCAGGGGGCTCCACACCACCAAGGCTGGTGACACCAGTGGAAAAAATCCCCTTCCTTGCCCTCCTGTTCATTCATCCTTGTCACGAGCAGAATGGTCAAGAATCTGGAGCAAGGGCCCTGCTAGAATGATTCAAGAAAGCAAGATATTGGTACTTTGGTGGGCTGGAAATGGTATTCCCCTCCTCTGACATGGTCACAGGAGGCTGAGCACAGCAAAGCCAGCCCTGATGGCTCTGTGGCACTGCCATGGGCGAGTGTCCATGCTGGTTACCACATTCAGGAGATATTTATTCCACACACGGTGTCACGCAATAGCAGGAACTTACCCCACGGGTCTGGGACCCTGGGCCAAATCCTGGATTGTTCCACAAGTTTCAGCTCAACATCATGAGTCACAAATGCCACCAATTCTCCCTTTACTTTTTTTTTTCTATAAAACTTTGTTTTTCCATCAAATGGGAACAAATACACCCAATACCAGGAATTCTGCTAGATGGAGTCCAGATGACAAGTTCTCAGAAAATGCTGTCAGCTGCTGAGATTCAGATTCAAGAGACATCATCCAATGTTAACCATAAACAACAGGGGCAACAAAATGTCTGGCAGATCTTGAAGTGACACGAGATGCCTGCACTCCACAACAAACCCGTTTCACACCACAGGAAAGGTCACCACTCTAATCCACTTCTGGGTGGAATGTACACAAACGTCATTCTTCTTCACATCTGTAATTAAACAGCCTCTTGCTTTCCTATCCAGCTCATGTTTATTTTCCCATTTGCTAACATGGTGGATGGTAATATAATATGACACTGAAGGGACACAGGCTGCTACAGGCAGGCTTTCCACTTCTTTCTAGTGATTAGAGAGCTGGAGCTGATGGTTGTGCTGCTTGGATCCAGCAGTGATTTCCTTTCTGGATGTGCAGCATCTTTGCACATTGAAATAACAACAGCAGAGAAGGCAGTGAAAGCAAACAAAAACAAATGGCAGAGATCCCTAAATGTGTTGACTCGTCGCAAGAAGTTGCTGAGGTCTCTGCTGGGCTCCTACAAGGGAGAAGACAGCGAGGTAAACTGGGAGGTTGAGGCTAAATCTGTACTTCTGCTATGAAAAATCTGGTTTTCAACACTGGTGTAATGGGCTGGATCACTTGGGAGAAGTCTTCCTTCTCCCTGTGGCCACCAAGGAGCATTTGAACCAATGCTGGATAATGTCTGGCGGGGCCCTTCCTTCCCCACAAAGTGCTCTTGGGTACCCACCCCACCACACGGTGCCCAGGGGGAAAACCCCACACCAGCAGGAAGGATTTCTCCTCTCCAAACCTTCTGGGCTGCAGTGCTGGCACATGGTTCATGGTTCAGGAGCTGGACATGAGGGCTTTGCAGGGAATGGCTGTATCTGTCAGGAAGGACTGTGGGATGCATCACTGCAGCCCCGAGCATGGCCGTGTGCTTCAGATCCTCCATGCTCTCAGCAAAACAACACCAAGATGTTTATTTTCAAAAGGATACAATGTTTGACAAAATAAATGATATTTGATTAATACCCACTGCTTTTCTGGGGTTTCTTTTTGAAGGCAGTAAATTTGCTGACTGTATAAACATGCCACAGTGCTTCATCTTCCTATGCCAAAATTTCAGTTACCTCATCTCCAGGGAATGCCCTTAGTAACATTTTGACAAGCCTATTTAGGGGGTTGTTTGTGGGTTTGGGTTGCTTTTTTCCCCCCACTTTTACTTCTTATGGAGGTCTCCATGAGCAAGCCATGCAAGCCAAGCAAGGCTGGAGCTGAACAAAATCCACCTTTTTTCTTCATATTGGGACTTTCACCATGTCCCTAAGAGAAAACCCCAATTCCAACACTAAGGACCAGCAAGCATCCTCCAATGTCATAGTTTTTCATCCCATTCCCTTCTGGCTGCTGGTTTCATTCCCCCAGTACCTGCAAACCTAACTCCTTGCTAAGGGAACAAAGAACAAACTGGAAGAATTTGTGATTTTCCTGGTGCCCAGCTGAGTCACCTCCAGCTGTGGAGCTCAAACTTAAAAATCTCTGGGTTTCTGAGAATGGCCACCTGCTTCTAGGGGGTGTGGTGTGTGATCTGGTAAAGCTTTAGCAGCACTTGTCAATCATTAAGCTGCAGTGCTGCTGGAAAGGTCAAGGAAATTCCCACCAAGGCACCCAAGTGTTTGGGAACCCAAGGATATTCCTGGGCTGCTTTAGGTTAGGGGAGCTGCAGAGCCTGCAGGGCAGGACTGGCCTGGAGGGCTCGGCCAGTCCCACCCCTGAGCTGTGTGCTCCAGCATGGGAAGGAGATGTCTCAGCAGCACACCTGGCTGTTTGGAGCATTTTCAGTGTTTGGGTGGTTTCATTTTACTTTAGAGACTTATGCACCATCCCCTGTGTGGTCCCTGCTGCAGCCTGCTTGTCTCCCTGCTCCCTCAGTGCCTCCTGCCCACCTCACCATGGACCAGCAGCTGCCAACAAAGCAGAGCAGGAGCCTGGCAAGACAGTCACCTCCTCCCTCCCAGCTCAGCATCCCCAGCCTGCCACCCCAGCAGGACCTGAGCTGTGACCAGCACCCTCCAAGGCTCCTGCAAAGTGCCCTTCTGGTTGGTGGCATCTCCCTTGCTGTGCCCATAGCTCAGCATGCGCCAGTTTGGACTGAAAAGCAAATCAAATACCTGAGAGCACAGGATGCCACGTGTCCCCCTTGTGCAGACCCACAGGAACATGTCCAGCTGCCAGGTCTCTGATGGTGCTCTCTGCATGCTCCATGCAAGGGGCATTTTGTTTCAGTTGGAAGCTCCAGTGAATCCAGCCCTGGATCCTTGTTAGGCCCATGCTCCAGAGGGCTTGAGGGCTTTGCTCATGGAGACAAATGAGGAATTCTGAAAATCTCCCTGAAAAACGAAACTGAGACACTTTAGATTTCACTTTCCCAAACAGCATGAGCCGTGAGCACCAGCTGTTTCCAGCAGCTGTTCAGTGTGTTAGATTTTACCATTCCAGCACTAAACTATTAGTCAATTGATTAATGAACTGGAACTTCCCATCCAACAAAAATATTTTGGTTTTAAATTATAATTTGATTCGTGGTTAGTGCAGAAATACATCCCACATGCTAAGCACATGTTTGCATCTCATCACCACCCTCAGACACAGGGAAAGGTGTTGGCTTCATCACCTTTTTAAGGCTGCTTGCAAACCCCTCCAGGGGATGCAGTTTTAGCTTTAATGCAGTTTTTTGTTTTGCAGAATGCACGAGGGGTGATGCTGCTCCCATGGGATGGGGCCAGCAGGCTCCTGCCACCCCACTGCCCTGAGGGGAGCTTAAAGGAGCTGCAGAAGTGGCCAGGAGGCACGAAGGTTAACTGGCAGGAGTGAGGGCTCAACCACCTGAGACTGGGAACATTCCCAAGGTTGCCAGGCCTTTATCTGGTGCCAGCACAAGGTCCCAAGCCCACGAGGCAGCACTGGGACACTGCTGGCAGCTGCACCAAGGAGCCCACAGCTCTGCACAGGGACACCTGGGGACTGCAGTCAGCAACAGCTCAGCACTGGCCCTGGGTTTCATCACAAAGCTAAAAATTATCTGAAAAGGAGTTGTTCCATTGTTTGGGGTTTTTTCCTCCAGAAGCACCTTCATGCCATGAACTCCTCTATTCAGCTTAAACCCCAGGTATTTACTCTGATGACACTTGGCAGGCCAGAAGTGGCCACCACTGGTGCTGAATTGACATCCCTGTGTTATCATGGTGCTGTGTGCACAGCTGAGCTCCAGCCCTGGCACCTGCCAGCAGCTCAAGCCCTCCTCCACCTTGACACAAATAAACATGTGATATATATGAGATATGTACACTCATTAATAATAGATAATGATATCAATAATGATAACAATTGAAATAATCTCGACCATTAGCAGTTAAACCTGCCTGCCCTGGGACAAGGTCTGGAGCTCCAGGTACACACACAGAGGGGAGGTGACAGTGCCCATCTCCTGATGGAGGGGCCCCAACCCATGGCAAGGCAGGTCACAGTACACAGAAGTGTTGTAGAGAAACAAACAGGGAAAAATTATTCCTTATTTCCCTTATGATGGGAATGAAACGCAGCCCAAAATTAAACATCAGCTCTATTCCACCTCGGTGGCCAGGGCATTCCTTGCAAACCCCCTGTTAAAACATGTGCACAAACCCAGGGCAGGGGAAAACTCAACAGCTGCATTTTCAGGTTATAATCTGTTATTTTATAAGCTTGGCAGGTAGTGGGTTCAAAGGCTGTTTTTTGTCATCTCTGATCATAACAAAATCTCCAGCAAGCACAGCTTTGCTAAGCAGCAAAGGGAAACCAGGCTCAGCACGCCTCAGAGGGGTCTTCTGCTGAGAAGCACCAGCATCACACTGTGGTGATGCAAGTGGGAGAACCCACCAGGCTTTGTGAGACACAGCAAGGCACAGCCCACGCCAGGTCTTCAGAGGGAAAACACACTGGACTTGTACTGAAAAATTGCTGCCCCCCTCCCATCCTGCTGCTTATCTAAGGAGGCAGCAGAACACAGAATATTCCTGCCATAATATTAGAGGAGATGATGTCCCTGCACTGGTAGCAGCGATACCTGGCGAGGCACAGGCAGCACATCATCTCTGAACAAACCCAGCAGCCCACTTCCACCCCCAGCACTCCCAGGGGATGAAAGGAAAATGATCAGAAGGGAAGAAGCGATTCAAATTCAAGTGGCGCTAATAAAATATTCCCTTTGGTGGAGCAGAGGCTCAGGGGCTCAGCCAGCTGCAGCACAGAGAGCTGGGCCAGAACAAGGGCTGAGCAGCAGGAAGGTGAAGAAATGCCTCTGCCAGCACCACCACTGGCTCTCCCTTGCACAGCCCCATGCACCAGGACCCCTCTGACCAGGGGTCAAAGCACAGTCCCAAGAGACAGAGAGGATTGCAGTCTGGTTTGTGAACATGGAAAATATACAAAAACTTGTAAAATACAAAATCACATCACAGTGCGTGGATGCAAAAAATCAGCCCTTACAGGAATACCACATGTCAGCAGCACTGCTCACACACCCCCAGCACTCACCCTGGTGTGGATGGGACATGAGGATTCTGAAACCCGGAGGAGAGCTCTCCATCAGGTCATGCCATGGGTTAGCCCAGATCTGCTCCTTTGCATCAGGAGTGGTGAACTGGGAGTTAACATCTCCATGCAGAGGAGTGAAGCAACAATCATCTCTCCTTCTGCCACAAACCCAAAGCACTTCACACAATCCCAAGGCTTCAAATCAGAGTCAGACAGGTCAGCCCCACCACTTAGACTGGGTAAAGTTTCCACTCTCCAAACCATCTGACTGCATGGTTTAGAATTATCTACTCTCTCCTAAACATAAAGCTGCTGTAAAAGAGGCCTGATGCACACAAATATTTGAAGCATGCACGTGTGTGTGAGGGGCTGCATGCACACGTACGTGCCCATGCTGCAGCTTAAGATACTGCAGATAGAAACACTCTAGTAAAGGCAGATCTTAGACAGAAATATGCAACCATCTTGGCCAGAAACCAAACCAAACCGGCCCGTTCATTGAATCAGACCAAGCCAAGTCCTGGTGTCCCTGAGCTGGGCACAGTTGGTGTTCCCAGGCTGCCCACTCCAGCACAACACAGGCTGCTGTCTCACACACATGGGAGGCTACTGCCAGGGCACCACTTAGAGAGCAACCAATCTTTATTTCAGAGATAGCTTACGTAAAGGAACATGCAAAGAAACACATGAGTAAGAGTCTCATCTGCCTCAGGCTCCTGTAAAAGGCTGTAAATCCTTTTCTTTTCCCCTTTCACAGCAGGTTGGCCAGTCATTGTTCACCCTCAGAGCACAGAGTGTACATCCCCGCCGTCGCTCCTCTGGCTGGGGCTGTGCTTGCAGGTTTCCCGTGGGAAAGGAGGCGCTTCACTCCTGAAGAATGAAGCCAGGTTGTTGCATGTGCCACAAGGATGCTGGTGGGGATCAGCCAGCTGCACTGAAGGGCTTCAGGACCTGGCTGGGGGGTGAACAGAGAAATCACCTGCAACTTGCCATGGTGCAGGTGGGCTTTGTGCCCAGGGGAGCAGATCTTCACCACAGTCCCAGGGCAGGACAGCTCCTCTTCCACAGCATCTTTCCTCCTGCCAAGTGCCTGATCTTCTCTCTCCCCTGTCTTCACATGCTCTCTGTTATGTCCTGACCAGATTCCCAGGGGTGAGACTTGGATTTGGAGTAAGTACAAAAACCGGTTGAACTACAGAAAAAATCTGTAATAAGTCAACTGGGAATCAGGGGTATGATATTTGCTGAGAGTATTTCATAAACCATAGGTGTTCTGTACCCAATGCATGTTTGAACAACTCAAAATGAAATATGGTCTTCACCTTAACAGCAAGGGAGATCTCAGTGTTCAAAAACTGTGAGGAACACAATTTAATATGAACCTGCTTATATTTAACAGGATTATCTTTAAAAAGCACTGTTAGATATTTACTAGTTTGCCATGAACCAGCGCTTTTTTAAATTTGGGGTTTTTTTTCTGTGAAGAGTCTTGAAAAACTGACTCAGGGCATTTGTCCTGTTTTTGGAAATGTGCATATATTTCAGAAGAGGTTCCAAATATCTTCCTCACTAACAAAAGGCATGGAGAGACACGGAGTGATGCCAGCAGCACTGCTCATGGCTGGTGGGCCAGCAGCAGCAGGAGGACCAGGGCAATGCCAGCAGCAGGGCTGGGGTGGGTGGCTGCACTCCCAGGGTCGCTGCTGGGGCCTGCAGCACCATCCTTGCTTTGCTGATTCAGAAGCTGCTTGTTTGCAGAGATGTCATCCATGTCCAGGTCATAGGCCAGCTCTGAAAGCAGAAGGAGAGAGGTGTCAGTAACAGTGGTGTGTGTCAGCATTCTGACACACAGCACATCCAGCCCCCCAAAACTGGGGCCCTGGGGGCAGCCCTGCCAAAGGCATCACAGATGGGCCAGAAGAGCTGAGCAAACATCTTGTCAGTCCTGCACCCACCAGTCTCAGTACCCTACACCAAATCTTATGCTTAGGGAGACCAAAAAATCCCAACTGTGAGGTGTTCCAGTAAGAAAACTAAAGAGATAAGGGATGTGCCTTACTGGAGAGAAAACTAAAGAGATAAGGGATGTGCCTTACTGGAGAGCTACTCCCAAAGAAAACCAGCTGAGCTTTGGAGGGGGTGTTTAGCAATGCAAATTGTGTCTGCTCCCCAGGCACAACAAGGATGCCTGCAGCAGTGAGGAAATCCTGGCGAGCACCAACACTTCCCCAAACCCAGAGTCAGCAGAAGGCCTTGCTCACCAAAGCCTCCTGGCTCCTGTAGGACCTGAGGAGCTCTGCATTCCTGCAATCTTACGTAAGAGTGTGCAAAATATGCTCCTTATAGCACTGAGAACACATCCCATCCCTGGTCCACCTCATCAAAGGAAGGAATGTGAATGGATCAGGCACTCTGGGCATGCTGGTGTTGCAACATGGAGACTTTGAGATGAAGAGCATGCGGGTTTCAACCCAAGAAAGCAGTATAAAAGTTTTGATAGCACTGGCAGAGGAGCATGACATTAACAGAGGGGAAAGCTTGTGGGAACCATCTCTGTCTGCAAGGGACCTGCTTGAGCAGCAACCCACAGCTGCCGTTCTCTTGCTGGGTCAGGGAAGAATAAAGAATTCCAAATAGACAATGTGGAAAGGCAAGACACCAGCAAACCTCGGGGCCAAGAAGAAAGAGTAAAAGGTGTTTTAAGATGCCCTTAGCCAGTTCTACCTGGGGCATGTGAACCTGTCAGTCAGCTGGGCTGAGTGGGTGCACTCATGCTTGCTCTCAAGGCAGTGGGGCCCTTGCTCCCCTGCTCGTGCTGCTGCCATCTCCTTCTGGGGTCCCAAAAGGGAATCAGGTAAGCCAGTTTGTCTCATGCTCAGAGCCTGGCCTTTAGAGTTGGAGGAAACTGATGGTTTCCATCAGAAGAGACCATGGCTCAAGACTTTTACAAGCCTCCTGGATCACTAGCATGTTGGAAAGGTTTGGATCATCCCACCCCACCCCTGAGAAAGAATCCAAGAGACTGAATAAGCCCTCTATCTAAAAAATGCCACATCAATCCAATGAACACCACTGCCAAGGCAAACAGGCAGTATTTCTTAATCAAAAAATACCCAAACATTGCAAAACAAAAGCAGAACGATGTTAGCATGACAAGTGAGTCAGCCCAGGCCATCAAAGGAGGTCAGAGATGGCTCAGAGGGAGCAGTTATCCATGTACAGAGAGGGCCAGGTGCAAGCAGAACCCGCCTGGTAAACTGAATTCTCTAGCAGATCCCCACAAATACTGCAATTCCTCTTTTCCACAGCTCTCCTGCTTTTCTTCTAAACAGCACAGGTATGCTGCTGTCCTCTGGCACTGCACACCCACGGGAAGAACAGGGGGAGAAAGATGCCACCTCGAAAGGGATGTGCTGGGAGACTTCCCAAGCACAGAAAGAACAAGTCCCTCTGGCACAGGGCATGCTCAGGCTCAGGGCACTCGGGGAACAGCCTGCCTGCACCACCTTCTTTTCCCAAGCTCATTTCTGGAAAATTAGTGAAGGGATTTGGAGTTAATAAAATCACAGCAGATTATTTCACACTTGGTTGTTTGAGACTCCTCAGCTGGCACAGTGTTGGATCACAGCCTGCCCTAGTGTGTTTTGGAAGGTTTTTCCACACATTATAAAGGCTTCTGAAACCTAAAAGATGCTCCATGGGGTCACAGCCCTGTCAGGCACCCACACACTCCCAGACCAGTGATCATGAGAGCTTTTGGGGTAGAATATTCTCTTACTGGACATCCTAGCAAACCTAAAAAACTCTCCAGGAACTGAGTAACTACTCTTGCCTTCCCTTTAGAAAAGAAATTTGAAACAAAAGAGTGTTTCAGCAAGGTCCTTAACAGCACAAAGGGTTTTGACGGCCCCATTTACAGTCTTGTTCTGGGATGTAATTTATGAGATTCGAGTTCCTGCACGGGTCTCAATGCAGCAGCTGAATCCCGTTGGAAATGTTCAGCCAGTACCAAAATGAGTGTTCCAAACATATTCTCTGCGTGGGAAATTTTCCAATTCTGGGATTTCACCTCAGCTTGAGTAAGGGTAAGTTTTTAAATCACAGCATTTCACCCAAATGGGGATGGTGATTCTCTCATTATTCCTTTCTGGCCAAATTAAAGAGAAGGGAATAGAAACCCTCTTGTCATCAGAGATTAGAATGCTATTTTCCTCCCCTCAACTGCTTCAGAAGTTTAGTGCTTGGGTGTGCCGTTTGTTTTCACTGTTCCTTCCATTGTATCCTATTCCTTATTTGTGCACACTGTATTTTTAGGCGTGATGGATTTAGCCAAGCATCTTTTATTTTATATTAATAATGGATCTGTAACCCTTGCAAATCCCTTTCACTTAACTCCTAATGACCTTTGCTACATCAGAGGAAAGGAAAATGAAAGGTATGAGCCTCTAACAGACCTCAGGCAGCCAATCCAGGCAAAAACAGCATTAAAAATACACATCACAGAATCACAGAATTGATAAGGTTGGATGGGATCACAGTGAGTCATCTGGTCCAAGCTCCCTCTCAAGCCCAAAGCACAGGATTGAGTCTATCTCCAGTGAGGGACACTCCACACCCTTTCTGGGCAACCTGCTCCAGTGCTCAGTCACTGCGCAGTAAAAAAGTTCCTCCTCATATTCAGATGGAGCTTCCTGTGCATCAGTTTCTGCCCACTGCCTCTGATCCTCCTGCTTATATTATTGATAATAAACGTATTTCAAATCCAGGAATGTAAAGTAGCAAATGCTCCTAACCAGGTAGTTCTTGAGAGGGCTCCATTAAAATTTCCATCTTTTTTTAGGATCCCTGGTTAGATCTGGTCCCCCACAGCCTCCAGGAGTGAAAGAGCCTCAGCATCAGGGATAGAGCTGCAGGATGGCTGGTGGGGTAACTGAAACTAACATTCCACATACTCCATTTTGGCCAAGTCCACCCAAAACTTTGCCTTTATGCTGCAAAATAACCTGAAAGAAGGTACCCAGCCACCTTCTGCATTAAACATCTCCACCACCCCAGCTCTGATCACCCAATTCACTGGCATCAGCTTCTCAGTACAAAGTGGCCCTTTGGCCTGCAAAGCCTTTCGGGGGGAGGGCAGGAAACCAGAAAAATCTGTTTCTGTTTATAATCAGAGTCCAGGGGGTATTACCAACAATCTGCACTAATTACAAATTCAATCTTCACTCATTCTGGTCCCTCTTGTCCTCCGGGCTGCAGATTAGATAATCCCTTTAAAATAATAGTCAATCATTAGCTGTGCTTTTCCCTGCCCCTCCTCACGCGAGCGAGCCGAGCGTGCGGGGCGCGTTCCCGGCATCCTCGCACAGCTGCTGAAAGGTCTCCAGCCGCACACAAGCCGGTCCCTCCGGAAGCATCTTTTGTCACCAAAGCCCCTCTAACACAAAGCTGCTGTGCTGTGCTCCCAGGACAGCCACAGCTTCAATGGCCTCGCAGCGTGGAGGACAAAACCCGGCGCCAGCCCTGCAGCCCGCGCTCTCCGCAGCCACGACATAAAGCACAGGCATTTTCCCATGGATTAGGGAAAATGCCTCCTGACTCTGCCATACTGACTGTGCACAAGCTTATTGGGCAGGAATCATTAGAAAGCTCTTCTTGCTGAACCACACCAGCTTTGGAGGTGGCTATAAAATAGGGCTGAACTGGGAGGAAGTTGGGTTTGAATTGGGATGAATGTCCCATGGCAGCTGGCAAGGCAGGAACAAGGAGGAAGAGTACTGGCACACAGGCTTTGCTCTGCCAAATCCAGTGTTGGCTACCAAAACACCCCTTTTCACCCCCAAAATGGGCAACATGGGCTTGAGCAAAGAGCTGCTAGCAAATGTCTGGCGAATGACCTCCAAGAGCCCTGCTGCCTCAGGCTGGCTCGGCTGCTGCCCAGAGCCAGAGCCAGGGAATGTCATCTCCAGCCAGGCATCTGGGCTGCCTGCCTGCCAAGCCTGCCCCAGCAGATGGTTCCAGCCATGGACCCAATATAGAAACAGAGCCATAATGGATGGCCAGGCATGAAATCTGCCTCCCCCCTGTCACTTGATAGCTCTGCCAGTGCCTCGTGCAGCCGTGACGGGCGTGAGGGGATCCCAACACAGGTGAAACCATGAAGCCTAATGCAGTATGTTCAGCCAACAGGGCTGCTGTGGTGATGGCCCTGGTTTGCACATGATGGAAACACTGCAGTGTGAAGGGAATGGATCATGTTTCCAATGAATGCAAAACACATCAAGTAGAAATGTCACAGACAGGTAGGGCAGCTTGGCAAGCTGTGGCATCTGCCAGCATCTGCCTGCACCTTTCCTTAGGACTGTTTTTTCCTAGGAAAGCATATGCTACCATTGCCACTGAAAATGACAATCTCCAGAGTGTGTTGCTTTGTGTATTTTTTTTAAGCAGCGAGCATCTTCAGTGTGGGGAAGAAGATGCCAACAGATGCAGCAGACTGGCTGTCTCCAAAACAGGACAGCATTTCTTAAAGGGAGAGATGTTTGAGTCAAGCCCAAACTGTTGACTCATTAAAAGGTGAAGCATAAGAGCCTGTGATTCCACACACCAGTCCGCCTCACCTTGGCTTGCAAATCTCTCCTTCTCTACAGTACCAACCATTTCACTCTCACAAGTGTTTGCACCTGAAATGTAGAAGAACAGTCCAATTTCATCCCAAACACTTCCTGGAACACCAAAAGCTCTGCTGGCCTCAGCCTGCAGTTATCTGTTTTTTTCATGCAAACAGCTCCTATTACAAACACACCTCTGCCTCCCCAAAGGCAACACCTGAAACCATCCATGGGGTTACATGGCACGAACAGCCACAACTGCATGGATACAGCCGAGATTCCCAACATGCTGCTTCTCCAAAACACCTTAAACTCTTCCAAACACCTAGCCAAGCATGGTTTCATCTCATCAGGGAGGTTTTGCCCTCTGGCTTATTACCATTAAAATCCTGGAGCACCAACAGGTTTGCCAGTTGTCTTCTTGCACAACGAGCTGCAACAGCCCAGCCGTAGGTGCGGCCGCGCCGCTGTGTAATTAAAGCATGAGCCAGGGCTGGCTGTGGTGCTTGTGTTGGCACAGATCACTGAGATGGATGTGCAGCATGTGCATGGTCTTGTGCCTCTGCTTTTCCACCTCCTCCACAGCAATTTAGGAGGTGCGGCTCTTGGCAATGTGGATTTGGAAAAAAAAAAGAAGAAAAAAATCCAGTTCAACATCACCCTGCTGCCATCGGCAACACGGCCAAGAGAGCCTGGCATGGCTCAGCAGCAAGGGGTAAAACCAACTTCCTGGGCAGAAACCCAAGGGAATCAGGTTTGGGATTGCTGATTTGCAAACCAAGACTTTTCCCCCACTTGCCTGTTTGCCACCTCTGGGCTGCTGGTGTGGCCTGCGGCCTGTGCTCACCATCAACCCAAAGATCACAGGTTCCACCACAAACCCAGCTCCAATGGGGGAAGAAGCTCCCCAGGATCAATGCTCTCTGGAAGGCACCAGTAAATTGATTTGGGGGGACCCAGATGTGAGGAAGGTCCATCTCAGTCCCAGCCAGGGCTGTAACCTGTGCTGCTCGGGGTACACGAGGCACGGAGCTCTGTGAGGCAGCCAGGATGCACACCCTGGCTCCCCAACCTCCAGTACTACCAGAAAAGTCTCTCCACACACATCCACAAGCTTTTGAAGGGACAAAACCCAACACAGTGTACAGGCAGAGGGGCTGCACCATGACCCCAATTCCAGCAACTGCTCCTTCCCCCCACCTTGGCCAGAGGCCAGTGGCAAGGAAAGGCCATCATTTATGACCTATGTTTACTTTGAAAATGTACTCGTTACATTCTCTGCTCCTTGGTTTGTTCTAGATCTACCCTGAAGAGAATCTGGCATCTGCAATTGCATTCCTCGTTTTCCCCTTGGCAGAGCGTGAAAGAGTTTCTGAACTGCACTCGCAGAGTGGAGCCACAAAAACGTGTTTAGCAAAATGCACTCGTGTAATCTATTAAAAATTAACAAATCTCGTTAGCATTATTAATTGGAAGGGCTGGAGTCCTTGTACTTTGCTGATGAAGCAGCATTACCCTGGTCTGATATCCACATGTACAGTCCAGAACAAGAGCTGCTACCTAAAAGAGCTTAGAAGAAAAACACTGAAAAATAGGGAGCTAAACACATACAGCCAAAAAGGTCTGCAAAGACAGAAGTCAAGAAATAAAAAGAGGAATAGCTGTAAACAGGAGAGTATGAATAGAAGTGAAATTATTTTAGTGGCAGCAATACAGGACTGGGTCAAGCAATGATCCTGCAGATCCCTCAGTATCTCAGCCCACCCAGATGTCATTTCTTCCTGTTTGGAGACCTTCAAGAGCTAAATCACAAAGAGATCCCTCCTGATCACTCTGCTGTCACCTGAGACATCTCCGTATATTCTTGATTTTGGGAAGTAAGGTTCCCAATGATAGCAGAGCAAAATTAAATGCTTCATATTTCCTCTAATGACTGAAAACAACATACTCCCATCTAACTGAAATTTTCTCCTTCATGTTTTCTTCCCCAAAAGCTCCTGGATATGACCAGGAGAGGAAGCTCTTTCTTGCTATGTGCTGGCCTTCAACCCTCTAAGCCCAGGACATTTAGGTATTAGCAGGACCTGACAAAATGCAGTCCTAAGGGGAATGCAATGGTCGCTGCCTTCCAGATGTAAGCCACTAAAAGCAGCCCTCAAGGCAGCAGGATATTTCTCAATGCTTGATTGGAAAGCTCATGGTGGTGTTATGGCACCCAGGAACATCTGACACCTTCCTTTGTGACTCACTGTGTGTGGAAACCAGCCCTGGAAGTGCCCAGGCCACAGACACCAGGGGATTGTGGCATTCCTGCTTCAAGCAGGCAACCAGGAATGTGCCTCTTCAATCAGAAGGGACAAGGACTTTGTGCAATGTCTACACTCAGTGAAAAATCCCTGGACATCCACCAGGCTACAACTCATGATGCCAAGGGAAGTATCTCGAGTGAGATTTCAGGTCAAACTCCAAGAGTTTGGGTTGTGCATGGACACAGCAGCTCAGCCCACAGGAGAGCTGGCAGGCAGGATGAGGCATGGTGATGCTCCACGCTCCTCTGCTCAGCCTGCCTCTGCTCCTGGAGAAACTTCCTGAGGTTTTTTGCTCTGGCACTGCCCAGGGTCACCAGCATGGAGGGACAGCCAGCTCCCCCTTCCATGCCAGGGGAATGTTTGCATGGAGCAGGAGCTGAGGTGAGAGAGCTGCCAAGGGAAGGGAGCCAGGTGGCAACAGCATCACCTGGCTTTTCTCATTGTGTTAATGTGCATAAATAAACAAATAAAGTAAAAAATCCTGGACCCGCATTAAAACAACAATAAAGTGATTTCAGCCTGTAAAAATGGGGTAATGCAGAAGGACCTGGGAAACATCACCATACCCAACTTTTCCACTTTATATAGAAGACGGTTTGGGTTCATGGGGTGGAATGTTTTAACAGCTTCAGGAATCTTCCCTGCACTGGAAGCAGCCCCAGGAACTGCCTCTGTAGTCTGACACCAGGACCTGGCTTTCCACTGCATGGCAGTGAAGGAAGACCCAAATCAGCCCAGCTGCTCACTGGGTGCCTATAACCTCTGAGACAAACCCTGGCTGATTTCTGCTCCCTGCCCCCCTCCCAGGCTGGAGCAAACCCTGACCCCAAAGCACTGGGATGATGGTGCTAAAATCTGGATTGAATGGTGGTGGCAGTTCCAGTGGGAATCCCAGTGTCATCCCTGCTGAGCACCAGGACACTGTGGCTGCAGTGCTTGGGCTGTGCTGGACCTCTGCCATCACACTTACGCTTTCCTGGGGGCCAAGGGCATCCCTGTCATGTTTGGGACCGTGCTGGAGCTCAGGGAGACCACCCTGACTGCTCCCAGTGCAGAGGGAGGGAGCAAGGGATGGAGGGGACTGGCCCTGGGCTCCTGCCTGGCATCTCCCCAGGACAGCTGGTACAGCCACAAGAAGGTGGCAGGGATGAGGACACACTGCTCATGTGAGAGAATCCAAATTATTCTGGGGACACCTCCATTAACCCAAAAAGGAGGTGACAACTCAATAGGGCTCCAAGGCCCAAGCCCACAAATGCCTCCTTTTCCATCCTATCTGAAGCAATCATGGCTCTCTCTCAGGAATGTCACAATCACAGTGGAAAATCAAAATAAAAAGGCTATGTAATCCAGTTTGTAAATCCCTTCAAAATCACAAAATCCTCTCTAAAATGGATTACTGAGATTAGAGATAAGAGTTTCCTGGAAATCAAGAATTGCATTTCTGCCTCCCCCATCTCTTCACTGCCTCAGAAAAAAAGAGCCTTGCTTGTGCCCCCCATCCCACCTCACTCCTTCCCAGCCATCATCCCAGCCTTGGGGAGCAAAAGCAGCTCCCTCCAACCCCTAAAAACAGCAGAGCTCTTTCTACCTGACTTTACCATAAGCAGTATTTTTGGGCACAATCTGCTGCATATACCTGAGCCTGTGGACAGTGTGGGATGACTGCCAGGCTTCTGCGAGCATCCACCCCTACTCCAAACAGGCTCCACGTGGTTGTGCAATGTGCTGCCATGGTTTGTGAGCTGCAGGACTTGCACCCAATCCTCTGCCCAGCAGAAAAACATCCTCTTAAATCAGGAAAATCACCAATGTGCCAGTGGTGACAATGACACTGAGAAAGGTCAAACACCCATGTGGGGATGATATAAAATTACTTAGCAGCCATGCCATTATTATTCTGATTGATTAAAATCATCATTTTGTTTAATATTTTTGACTCAAGTATCCACAGTCAGTGCTGGTAGGATAATTTTCTGTTGGGAATTTTTATTTTGTGAGAGTTTTTGTCCTTTTCTTCTTATTTGGAACAACAACAACAAGAAGGGATTGCAATATTAGCATTCCTGGCAGAGCACACATTCAAGTTCCTGACCTGTTATTGCTCAAGGACTTCTGCAGCTGCAGATGCCTGTTTGGAGCTACAGTTAGGTCACTTTGAATGATGCTCACAGAATAAGGATCAAAACACTCACAGCTTGATCAAAAGGACATTTTATGAACATTGCAGCCTGAGTTAAGTGCTGATGTGAATACTTAGGTTCGCCCTTATATTACCTCAGCTCGGTTCTGATAGAATTAACACCCTTTTAAATAATGCACTCAATTTTATTTGTTTCATGGTTTTGTGCCTTATGGCTTTGAAAACACATTCTCAAAACCTTTCCATCACACTGGGAATGTTTAGCTGTGTTGGGATCTGCAAATCAACATCTTTGTACAGAGGAATAATGAGGGTTGCACCTTTGTATCATTGTTTCACCTGCTCTAATCTGGACTTATCCACCAAAGGCTGGGGTTTTTTCTGCCCACAAAAGAGAGTAACCAGTCACACTCCTTCTTTTCCCAGGAAGAATTACCACCTGTAAATAAACAACTAAAAACTGAACTACAAGCACCAGCAGCATGAATTCTCCTTTGTAAAGAGACAACAGAAAAAACAAAGCAGGGGAAAATCCAGTCTCTCCCTTGCATTTCACTTGCACATTAGAGGCAAAATGAACTTACCAGTCCAGGACAGGGGATGTCTTATTGGTGCAATACAGCTGCTTAACTGTTCTTTAGAGATATTCATCTCAAAAGCCAGAACAGAAAGAGCATTTTCCCCCCCTTTTATTTATTTATCTTTTTTTTTTGTGCCAACTCACCTTAGCTGAAAAGCACATTGAGATTGTAATTATGGGAAGGCCTCATCTAGTAGATTTGTAAACTCAGCTATCGGCTTGAATTACTGGAATTAGCAAGGCTAATTTAATGTCACTGTTCAAAATAGCTCAGATTTGGAATTTCTTAATGGCCTTAGGAAAAGGAGTCTTTATGCATACTGCAATCTAGGCTTCATTCTTAGACTAAATTCCTTCTCATAGATTTTGTGAATGCCCTGTTTTGTAGCCAACACAAACTCTGTCCAGTAAAATAATGTAAGGACTCAGAATGAAAAGAGATTAGCTGTTCCCTGCTCCTGTTATTTTAAAGCAGAAATAACTTTGGCTTCTACTGATTCATAGACAAAGCTTGAAATGCAAAGCATGCTCAACTCCAGAGTCAGCATGAAAAGGACCTTAAAATATTCCCGAGTGCAAGTAATGGACTTATTAGAGGGATGAAAAGAGGCACTTTTCACAGAATCCCGAGCTCTTTAGTCCTGTCATATCAATAATCTTGCTTAAGAATTTCATTCCATTTACATTTCTTTCCCTTCCAAATATCCTGCCTGACTCCTATGAAATACAACACTTATGCTTTTAAAGTGTTAATTTATTTCTGTTAATGCTTGGTGGTGTAAAATGTCTGTGGATCACCCAGAGTGTGAACGATGGTGTCACGAGGGGGTGGGACAGGGAGCAATTCTGTGCACTTCTACACCTGAAAACTGATAAATGAGGAGGGAATTTTAAAGACTTGGTTAAAAGCATCTTCTTTAAATAATGGCAGTTGATTGTGCTGGACCTCAATGTACCTGCAATCTGCTGCATTCTCCTTTATGTTCTTGTTTAACACCCACAAAAACAATGCTGACAGTAAGGAAAAAAAAGCTTTATAGATATCAGGAAGCAAATTTTCCTAAGCTATCCTAAGCTTCCAAGATATATCAATTTTTAACCCTGTTTGCCTAGACTTTGAAAGACAGTTTACTCTAATGCCAACACAAAGCAACTAGTAACAATTTTCCTTCTTTGTTTGAAGAAATTGCTGAAAAACAAAGGGAATTCAGGAACAAATCACAAAGGTCTGTGTGGGCATAGCAGGGAAGGAGACAGAGATGCCCCCTATTTAAGGAATTAGGGGACTTTTTTGTCCATTTGGCTCCACAGGATAATTTGCACTGGCTGGGGACTGTCAGCACAGAGGGGAAACAAGATGTTTTAGGCTACATCTGCCCATGGCCCTGCACAAGACAGCACCAGCAGAGACCAGGAGACCCCCAAACCCTGTGGCAGGATGAGTGGCCACGCTGAGGCGGCTGTGTCTGGTGTGTGGGGCTGGCCAGGGATGATTTTCATAGACCAAACCAGATTTCACACTGCCCAAGAGACTCAAGGATCTCAAAGCACACCCCAGGCATTAATTACACCCTCCACTTTGAAGAAATTAATTAAGCACTGAAACCTTGTGGTCCCTGAGAGCCAAGCACAAGCCTCCATTCACTAATGGCTAAAACTGAGCTGGGTTGTGGCGAGGGTTCAGGAACACGGACAGGAGAGCTGAGAAAAGCACCTCTGAGTGCCCTGCAGCAGCAGAATCCTCCCCCCAGGATACTTCTCATTCCTCTGGACACGTCCCAGCAGGTCCCCCTGAGAAGGCAGCCACTGCAGGTTTGGCTGGGGATCACTCCTCATGGCAAGGCAGGGAAAGCTGACACACCAGGGAGGAAGAGGAGCAGTCCCATCCCACAGCCACCCTCCAGGGCATCCACCCACCCAGTCCCTGCTTCTCCTCAAGAGTCCGTGACATTAGCAGTCATTTTTCCTAATAACAAACTGGACAGCCCTGATGAGACAGCCACAAGAAGTAACAGGAGCTGCTCACACCATCCTGGTCATTTCCTTGTGTGCCCCTGGCTGCTGTGTGACCCATTCCTGGGGGAGACATCCTCCAGCCCCAGCCTTCAGCTTCTCCAGCTGCAAGAGGCATCCCCACAGTCCCATGGGAAGCAGATCAATGGGCAGGCACCCCAAGATGCTGCAGAAACCACCCTCACTGGAGCATTTCCTGGGCTGGTATCCTGCACTGGAACAAATCCACACAAAGTGACACGGCCTCGGTCACTCTCCTGCAGTGCTCTAGGAAAGAAACAAAACCCTCTCTGCTCCTGATTCCCCTATTCTGCTCCATTCAGGCTTGTTGGATGCCTCCCCATCTTTCCATCTGACTGGATGACTTTGTGTTCTCTCGGAAGCTGGACCGGCCATTTGCCCAGGGCACTCACAATGGATGTAGAGGAGCAGCCTGCCAACCCACAAACATCTGCTGTCCCTGTTTCTTTTGCAGCAAATGCCTGGATAAAATAGGTGCCAAGTGCATTAAGAAAATATGATACCTGTGCTGCAGAGAGCTGGAAGGCAAAGAGGGATTGCCAGCCCCTGCAGCTAACAAAGAGTGGTGGCTGTGCTGGAGCTGCAGCCTGGGAAACCCATTAGGGCCACATGGGGTGTCAAAGTGAAACAGGAGTGCTGGGCTTGCAGGGTAGGAGGCAAATTCAGAGAGACCTGGAACAGCAGGAGTTTGTCAGTGCATGCCTGCCTTTACCCTCCCAAAACCTGGAGGAGCAGGTGAGCAGGCACACCTGAGCTGCAGGTGAAGCAGAGGCAGAACCCCCTGAGCATCCCATCCTGCTGTGGGGAGGGATTCCTCAGAGCAGGGCTTGCTCCAGGGGCTGTACCTGTTGGCTCTGCTTTAGGGTTAGTGCCATCCTGCAGCCATCCAGTCCCCCAGTGCAGGTTTCAATGGGATGCAGGGGATTTAGGAGCCTCCAGGCAATCCCATATAGTTTCCCTGTATCCTACATAACAGAAGCTGGTTAAGTATTTTTACAGACGAGTTTCTGCTCCTGAATGTGTGCAACTGGTCAGGGTGAACCTTAGTTATTAGCAACCAAAATCAAGCTCTAACCTCTTGCTTTCCAACCCAAGCACAGCAGTAATTTTTCTTCAGTGTGTAGCAATACTGCCTTGCTATGTCCTTATTTTGGGATTTTTTTGGGTACACAGAACTATTTTTCTTTTTTCCACATTTTCTAATGAGTTCTGGCGGTAGGAAGTTGTTTGTAAATCACACAAGTATTTGTTTTACTGGAAACATCTGCTTTAACACATTTGTCTTTTTAAAAAGGCCAATTTTTTAAAAACAAAGGTATTAAGCTGGGCACATCTGTTTATGAGTCACTGCAATAGCACTGCCTCTAGTGCACCAGATCACATGGATCTCCAGGGGCCTGATCCAGACAATTACAAACTCACAGCTTGCTCTGCTCCCTTTTCCAGCTCTCCTCTTCCCAGAGCACTTCTGCCTGATTTAATAAATTAGGGCCACTAAATAAGAGAGACCTATTTAGTGTCTGCTAATAATATTAGGTGTCTGGCCCAGCAGACCAGAGAGTATCAACAAAAGACTGAGGCTGGTGCTGAAGCCCAGAGGCACCTGAGGGCCAAGTTCAGTGGAATTATTTAGAGCTGGGAACCCCAGGCTGCACCAGACCCACTCTGCCCATGGTGCTGCACCACCTCTGCTGCCTCCAGCTGCTCAGGGCTGCCACAAAAAACATCAGGAGAAGCCAAAGAGAGGGAAAGACATCAGCTGAACCTCCAAGATCAACACCTGACCCACCAGCTGGTAGTTATCCACTGGAAACAAGAAGGTCAGCAGAGCTGGGGGACTGGTCTGAGACCCAGGAAAAGCTTTTCAGCTCTGGTGCTGCAGTGGCTGGGGAGCATCCCTGATGATTTTGGGGTAAATGAGGGGTGGGAATGGAAATCCAAACCAGCAAGGAGATCTCCCTGGAGAGGGCAGATTCAGGACCTCCATCCCCACAAGAGCTGCCAGACTCCAGCTGTCCAGGGCAAAGCTTTCTGACTGGCACCAAAGCCCAGACAAAGCTACTGGAGTCAGGAAGGGACACAGGAGGTGATGGTGCATCAGATGCTCCCTGAGAACAGGCACTGGAGCACAAGTGGGAAGTTTGCTTCCACAGGGAAGGGGAGAGGGGAGTATTTTGGGTATAAATGCATTCCTTCACATTCCCTGCACATGCTTTAGCAGTGATTTATGTGGACAAGAGAAGAGATACTGCAGGCTGTGTTCTGTGATGACTCTGGGGAGCACACAACCTTTTTTTTATTTACTTTTTACTGGAATGATCTACAGAGAACCAAAAGAGGACAAGCAAACATAGCAAAGCTGCAGAGCAGCCGGCAGAGAGATATCAAGGAGACAGAGGATATTACTCAGATTCTGATAATAACCACTGGCTCCCACCTGCCAACTGCAGGCTGTCTGACACAAAAAAACTCCAAAAACAGGCTGGAGCAGATGTCTGCCTCCCTGTGCAGGAAGTGTCTCCAGTATCCATGAGACACAAGCAAAATAGCTTAGAGTCCAGCAATTTTTCAGGCTCGAGATACTGAATTCAAACAGGAAGTAAGGGAGGGAAAAAAACAGCAAAGCAAAAGGATGTGTCTCACATTGCAGTTGTAATTTACATTTTAGAAATCCTGCTGGGACTCCTGCACTGGACTGAGGCAGTGACAGATGTCCTGGCAATCTGTCCAGCTGCCAAACCTGATGCTCAGCAGCCACTGCAAACCATCCATCCCTGCACATCACAGAACCACCAAGGGATGCAGCAGCACCCTCAGTGCACAGGGTCCCTCTGCACCCAGCAAAGAGCCAGCGCGAGGCAGCAGCTCCCACCTGCCTGGAGATGGGATACACAGAAGCAGGGATACACCTTCCAAGAAGGAAGGTGTGGGGAAGGGAAGGTGCTGCTGGGTTTGCATTTGAGCTCCACGCTGGGCACAGCCCCAGCCTCCTGCAGGAGGGGAGGGCAGAGAAACATCCCAGGTCCCACGGGAAGCAAAGAGCAAATGAAAAGCAGGAGCAGACAGCAAGATGTCATTGAGAGCCCCAAATACCATTGAAGACACTTTCTGAAACAACAGAAGCTGGTCAACATGCCAGATTTCCATTCCCATAAAAGAGGGGGAACGTGCTACAGCTCAGAAGCAGAACAAAAGCAAAACGTGTCCAAATTTTTTGTTGTTTAAATTTACAAAATTTTAAAAAGGCGAGCTGACATACCATTCCAACAAAGTCCAATCAATTAATTTGTTTTTTTTTGTTTCTTTCCCTGTGGTATAATTAAAAATGTAATTTCAAGCAGACTTTTAGACAAGAAGCTGCTGTGGAGTGAAAGCAGACTGCATTATCTTGTGCTTCAGGCTGCTGCTGCTTCACTTCTCTGCTGCAAGGGCACAGAAAGATGTTTCAGTTTATTCCAAAACAAGAAAATCCCACCCAAATCTCCAGCAAGCTTCACAGCCTCCCAGTTCCAGCAGAGGCAGTTTGCAACACAAAGTCTCCCATCAGAAAGGTTCTGGCTTGCCCTAAAAGCAGCATGAGGGGAGATTAAATTTTGAAGCCAGGGCGCTTTTGCCCCAGGGAAGATGCCCCAGAAAAGCTGGCAAAGACAGCAGACTCCAGCACCACTCGGTTGCCTGAAATTTGTTCCTGGGGCAGAAACCCAGCTGGGCCCTGCGTGGAGCTGTGAGAGCCCCAGGGCAGGAATGCAGGGAAGGCAGAGCACAGGAGGTGGCAGCTCCGTGGGAAGGGGGACACCCCTCCTCCAGCTCACAGCTCATCCATCCCAGCACCAGGGGTCAGGATCTGCTGCACATAAACCTGGGAATCAGGGGAGCCCTGCTCAGGCAAACACACCTGGTTCAGTTCATGTTACTGCTGGTGTCAGCCCCAGCAGATGTGTGTGCACAGCTCAGGATAATGCACACCAGCCTTGGAGAGCTCCTGCCTGACAGATGATGGATCCCCTGCTCCTGGAGCACACGGAGCAGTGTTGACTCAGTAATTGATCCTGTCCTGGTAATGCACCCACTGATGAGTGATTTGCAGGCCAGACCCAAATTCATACTATTTTCACTTGCAAAACGAGGGGTGAGAAGAGAGACAGAAATGAGGATTAAAAGACCAGGATCTAGGAAGTTTCTCTGGAGAAGCATCCTTCTTTCCCTTTCCAATACCTTTCTGGCAAGGACTAAAAAAGAGGCTGCCTTTTGGGCAGGTCTGTGTTTCTTTCTTCTGGGGACCAACAGCAACCAGCAACAGGCTCTGTGGCCAGGTCTGTGCACAAGTCCAGCATGGGCTGTCCATTGATTTAATTTTGAAAACCTCATCTCAAGTAATGCCTCTTGCTGCATCCAGGTCACATCCAGATCCCAACATCTTCCAGATATTCAACTCAGAGCTACATTTAATCAGGCCTGATTATTTGATAGACACATATATTTATATTTATGGAAAGATGTCAAAACTAATTTTCAAAGTGCAGTGCTGCTGTCTGCAGCATGCAGGGACCTGTTGGATGCAGGCAGGGAGATGCTGCCATGCAGACTCTCACTCAACCACATCTAAGCTAACTCCATCTCCCAAGAGCTCCTGGCTGCTGCCACAATGCAGCAACTCACACTGCCAGGTCATGGCCACCATAACCACCTGCACAAAAACAAACACATTTGTTCAAATTTGAAGAGGGGAACCAAGAGGTCAGGCTTTTTAAGGCAGCCTGGACAATCTGAGCATTCCCCATCTTGTTCCACACAGGTCTCAGAAAGTGCTCTGAAAGTTCCATCCAAAATGTTTCCAGTGAGGGTTTCCATGATCCACCGGACATCATCTGTTCTCCTGGACATCTTCAGGAGAAGAGGATGGACAGCAGAGCAGCAGCTACAGCTGAGAGACCAGGCCCTCCTCCTATGCACTTTCAGTGAGACAGGGACACCTGCCCCAATATTCATGGACACAGCTGTATTTCCCCAAGACATTTTTTGGGCAGACCTGTTTTATAGTCCTTGACGGACCCTGGTTCTTGTCTTCTTTTTTCATTGAAAGGGATGATCTAGTTCCACCACACTTGCCCTGGACAGGGACCTTCCACTGCAGCAGGCTGCTCAGATCCCATCCAGGCTGGCCTTGAGCACATTTTCTGGGTACAGGAGCTGCAGGAGAGGGATGGCCCAGCCCTGGACATCCTGTGATGTCTGACAGCTGAGGGCTGGCACACTGACACAAGTGCTGGGCACACACACCAGCCAGGACAGCTGGGACCCACTCCAGGGCCAGAGCCCTCTCCCACAACACTCAGCAGGGCTGTGCCCAGCAGCCTCATTTATTACATCCCATAATCTCTCTTATCAGCTTACCTGCAGTAAGGCATTAGCAAAAGCCAAGCCACTCATGAAAGGGACACCCTCTCCTACGTGAAAAGTCAATCAACATGTTATATTGTTATCAGGCTCGCAGACAAACCTCTCTTTGTACAACAAAATGTGCAGATACAGTGCCCTGACTATCAGTGTAAGGTTATCTTGTTGAGCCTTTAGCAAGCAGCACTTGATCTGCTTCTGTCTGAAATATACCTTTATTGTTGTCCCTTAAAAAGAAAACCAGTTCAATTATTTTGCCTCTCCACAAACAAAAACAGCAAAAAGGAAAAAAAAAAAAAACAAACAACCAACAAAAACCACCAAACCAAGAAGCAAGGCTGTATCCAAGTCAGGAATTGTGTTTCCCAACTTCGTCAGAATTCATGTCTTTTCAGCCACAAAAAACAGATTCATCACCCTTTAAGGATAAATATGGCCATCACTATTGCAACTGGGCACATTTTTGCATACTTGAAATTGTTTTGAGGTGTTCAGTCATGTAAGACACTGCACTCAGTAACAATTTAAAGAAACATTAGCTCCCAAATTACACTGTTGAAAAGTATCTCCTTAGACACCCTGGCACGGTACAAACTGTTATTCAAACTTGCAGCCTAACTAGAGGGTGAGCCTTCTGCCAGCAGACTGGCATTATAATAAACATCTGGGAGTGATGAGCAGTCCCAGACTCCCAAAGACCTTGGCACATTTTTGTGTTATGGCAGAGGCACCATCTCATCTGACCTTTAGTGAGTTTCCAGCCCTTCAGCCTCACCCAGTCACCCCACACTGAGCCCACAGACCAGCCAGACCTTCCAAAAGAAGGATTCAGACCAGCTCACACTGGGAATGTGATGTATCATGTGATTTATGAATATCCCCTCCTCTGATTCAGCTCTTTAAAAAATGGTGCATCATTCTTTGCTTTGGGTCAGAATGGACCAAGGCAGAGAAGTCCTAAAAATACCAGATACAAATTGCTCAGATGGACTTGGGTCTGTAAGCACAACACTGAAAAAGTTTAAAAACATTTAAAAAATGAAGTGAAACTGAAACAAACAAAAAAAGATAGAACCATGGGATAATATGCCCAGTGGATTTACTTGCTGCTTCCATAGATGGCCTTTGCATATATGTAACTTTTCTCAAAGCACAAATTCTGGTAAATGACTGTCTACTTCTTCAGTCATGGAATTAGTGTTTCTTTGGAGGAAATCAGGGCACAGAGGTCACAAGAACCCCTCCAAATGCACACACAGTGTACAGTGTGAGGCCTGCAAGTCACAGCAGCACAGCCAGCTGAAGGATGCTATGAACAAGTCCTCCTCCAAACACCACCAATAATTTTCGCAGTCTGTCAATAAAAAAAAAATCATTTTTTGCTGACGTCAGAAGTAAATTAATGAACTTGCCACTCAATTAGAGGGTCAGTCAACTGCCACATGTGACTTCCTCTCCATCTTTTAGGTTTTATTTAGACAATGATGATGAATTCTTGACTTTCAACCAGACCTTCATTAAAAGAAAAGCTCAATAAACACAAACACTTGAAATAGAACAATAATCAGACTATTGCACTGTTTCAGTCTGTGCAATTCCAGCTCTTCCATCAGGATAATCTAGCTGACATTTGACCTTGTCATTTTTTCACCCTGGGACAGGATGAATGCCTTGTAAAACAGCATGTTTCTGCTATCCTTGCTTCAGTCAAGCATTCACTCTCTTTGGATAAAAAAAAAAAAAGTAATTTTCTGCTACTAAAATGGTAGTTAGAAGCCCTAAAGCTTTTAGCAGATAGAAATGCCCATGGGAAGGATGCTGTGTCAATCCAACCCATCTCAGGCAGTGCCTGGGCCAAGGACAGGCCAGCCCTGCTGAGGCACACACAGTAAATATTGGTACTGCACACAGGATATTTGTCACTGGGGCCATCCAAGGCTGCAGGCTGTTCATCAGGATGGGACAAGAGCCACGTGGCCCTGCACTGTCAGCAACACCCACGCAGATGGGGATGTCTCCCACCTGTGGCAGGAGTGCTTTAGAAGTCATCTGGGGTTTTGAGAATGCCTGGCTCAGCAGAGGGAGGAGCAGTCAGTGGAGCAGAGCAGCAGCAGCAGCCACAGGTGCTGGGATAGGGGCACCCTGGAGGCACTGCCAGAGCAGGGATCACTGCTCTTTATTCCCATAAAAGATGCGAATGCATCATCTTGTAAATATTTTAACTGGTGTTCATCTGTCTCCCAGCACACACGTGGAGTGAGCCTGGGCAGACTCTGATTGCTATCCCCAGGTTGGGAGCATCCCCTTTTCCGGCACAAATGCTCATTCCTAAGGAACTTTTCCTACAGAAAATGAGCAGCAGAAACCAGGAAAGCAGCACCCAACATGACCTTGTCTGTCTGACCTCCCCCTCTGCCATTCACAGCCTCCACCTGGACAGGGAAACCCCCCTGGTACATGTGTGACCCCAAAATGAGGGAGGGGGCCTGGATTGATGGCACTCTCCTGAAATAAAGAGGGGGAGCTTGGATTGGTGGCACCCTCCTGAAATAAACCCTGGAGAGGACAGGGGCAAGGGAGGAAGGTCACCAAAGGCTGAGCTGTAGGAACATCTCAGCACTGAGACCTCTAAGGCATGGAATGTTTTTCTGGGCGTTGGGAGCTGTTTGAGAGCAGAACAGGATGGAAGTTGCAGCTCACAGGGTTTCAGAGCAGCTCCAAAAATGTGGTGCAAGACAGGAACACTGGGGTCCCACCCTGTGCCACACAGGGCACAGCCACCACACACACACAGAGACCTCCCCTGCTCTGTGATGTGCATCCCAAATTCCCAACTGGAAGCAACTCCACCTCTGCAACATGGAAAAAGGGGCTGCCAACAAACAGCCCCTTTCCACCTGGGAAAACACCCCACCTGGCCAGCTCAGAGGCAATATTCAAGGCTGCAGTTTGATGATGAGAGCACTCAAAAAAAAAAAAAAAAAAACCTGCCAAGAGGATAAATCAGTTGGCAAAGCAAACTAGGAGTCACTAAAGAGTTACAGATCTGGGTAGGTCAAGGGGGAGACTGTGCTGATTCTTCAAAAAGCACCTAGGTATGGCATGAAGTGCTGGAAGCCCACAAAGGGTCTGGCAGCAAATGGGCAGGGCACAGGAAAACTTGGGGCTTCCTTGGGGGCTTAGAAATAGCCAAGAGACAGCTGAGAGCAAAACTCACTGCAGGTCATTGCAGCAGGAGCAGCCAGGCAGGGGAGCTGTTTTACACACACAAACTTCCAGAGCCATCTTTATATCTTTTTATTGCACACATCTATCCTTACATATCTCATGGGATGAGGCCAACTTCCCTTCCCAGGACAAACTATTTCTGCTTAATTCTGCCAAATCCATCTGTTCCCAAGACAACTTTTGTTGCTGCCTAACACAGATATTTTGGAAGAGTAAATCTTCCCCTCAAACTCCCAACCCCTTCCCCAAGTTGCTGGATCGTTCAGAATGTTCTCTGGGTGCTTCAGCTACCAAAACAGATATTTTCCTCCCAGCAAAGCTTGTGAGAAGCCCAGGGTACAGCTGAGCTGGACCAAACCACCTTTGCAAAGCCCCTGAAACGCCTGCACCTCCTCTCCCCCAGCATTTAATAAAGCCCACACCTGGCACAGGAGCCTGTCCAGCATCCATATTTTAATTTCAGGCTCCCTGGGAACAACCTCTTTGGTTCCAAGTGGCATCTGGAGTGAGCACACCCCAGGTGAGCTCATTAGTGGCTGGCTGGAGCATCAGCAAAGCCCCAACCACCCTGAGCTCCTTTTCCTGTGGGTGCCTGCTTGGTGCAGGATGGCTGATCCCAGCAGGCTGAGAGCACATGTCTGCATCACACAGCCTGGAAGACATTTGCACTGACTCATAATTTGGGGGGAAATGCTATAATTCATTCGCAGACATGCTTTGCCTTCGGAGTGGCATAAATATATGTACAGAGCTCTATTTTTAGAGCTGCATGGCCAGGGTGCCGGCTCCATGGGTACTCCATTGACAAACAGGATGCACTCTTTCTCTGAGCTGGGAGGTTTTCAGCCCTCCCCCTTATTGTAAACATCATCTGCCTTCAAAACCCTTAATGTGTTGCAGATGTGACAAACAATAAAAGACCTATCATGAAAAAAAGCCTGCCATCTCCGTGTTTCCCACTGGGGCAACATAATAATGAATTTATTAGCATATAGGGCTCACCAACATATGTTTATAGTCACTCACAAACTTCTGACTTGACAGTTTACAAGTATGTTTAAATCATTAAAGTTTAGGTTGACTGTCCAGTTACTGCAGGCTCATTATAAATAGGAAACAAAGGTTACATTTTATACAACAGGCGATAAATCAAAACTAGTCTGTATTTTAGACTGACTTTTTCCCCTCCCCTCTTTTCCTCTTTTTTTATCTCCTTATTTTCAAGACCTTCTGAGGGGACAACTTGGTGAGGCCAGTGCCCAGCAGATGTTTGCAGTTAGCTGGCAGGACCCACACTGGGGAGAAGGAGAAAATCCCCCAAGAGATGCAAGGACCTCAGAGGTGGCAAAATCTGCCAATGTTTTCACCAAACCAAGAGCCAAAACTGGTGCCAGCCCAGGACACTGACCTCTCCTCCTCCTCAAGGCATCACCAAGTGATGCAAGGCTTGGGAAACCCTTTGAAGGGAGGAGTTCTCTGTTGGGGAAGATGAAACAGGAAAGCCTTATAAATATGATTGCCTGGCAAAAGATTTTGAGAATATAGAGACTATAAGCAAGACTGAAATGAAAGCAAGTTACTGAACAACTGGAAAACAATGGTGTGACCAGTTGAAGGTGATGCCCTTTTGATGAAACAACACCCTCTGCTTGCAGGCAGGTCCAAGGGTCCGAGCAGACCCTGCCAGCTTGGCAGAAGGGGTCCAAAGAGGAGTTTTTAGGGTTTAAAATGTAACACAGTATGGTAATGTAGTGATTCTTATAGGCTGTATGGAAATGCTGCAGGAGTTGTATGTTGTACTAGATTGGTTAAGCGAGAATCAGAATATTCAACACAGAAGATGATTTATTGTATTGTAACGGGAACTTCGCTCACTTACTTTTCTATACACTTACTCTTAGCTCTTGCCTCTTAGCTCTTACTTTTCTATGCTCTTAGCTCTTACCTCTTGTCTCTCAGCTCTTGCCTTTTACGCTCTTACCCTTTTTGCGCTCTTATGCTTTTACTCTCCCACCCTCTCATCCTCTCTGCCCCTCTCTTCTCTCAGTCCTGCTCTGAGCTGCGGCTGGCAGCTCCAGCAGGGCTCTGCACCCAGGCCCTTTGCAATAAACCCCAAATCCCAGCAGGGCCCTGCACCCAGGCCCTTTGCAATAAACCCCAAATCCCAGCAGGGCCCTGCACCCAGGCCCTGTGCAATAAACCCCAAATCCCAGCAGGGCCCTGCACCCAGGCCCTTTGCAATAAACCCCAAATCCCAGCAGGGCCCTGCACCCAGGCCCTTTGCAATAAACCCCAAATCCCAGCAGGGCCCTGCACCCAGGCCCTTTGCAATAAACCCCAAATCCCAGCAGAGCCCTGCACCCAGGCCCTGTGCAATAAACCCCAAGTTCCACGACCTGGCTGCAGAGATCTCGTCTCCGTCCGTCCCGACCGTGCTACCCCCGTCAATCCTACAGTTCTCCACTGTGAATTTGCTCAAGCTGAACAAAGCACCTGAGAAAGGAGGGGAAAGCCCCAAGCTGTGCTCACTGAATGCAGACCTTGAGGGCCAGCAGGAGGACTCAAACATGCTCAGATGGGGCTTTGGGTTTGAGCACTGCACTGCAGCACAGGCTGCCATCCGTGTTCCTGCCCTAACACTGCAGAGCATCCAGCAGGGGATGAAACCCTGCTCAGCAACACAACCCCAGCCACTCCCATCCCTTCTGCCTCTATTACAGGGTAACCACCTTGGGAAGGAGAGAGATAAAGCCACATTAAATGTAAAAGTTCATTTTGTAAACTATTTCCAGATTTCAAAGCCTGGCATCATTTCAAATGGGCATGCTACCCTAAAATTTAGAATTTGTGGAAGTTTAGGGGGGGGGAATGTGGAATGGTTTCTGGTCCCTTTTATTTCTTGCTATGTACATGTGATATGATGGAAAAAATTAATTGAAAAATACCCTTTCAAAGTAAAAAGAAATATCATTCTCAAAAATGTTGAAAAATTAGTATTTCCACACCATCAGCAACTTTTCCTGGGCTGGTTTCCAACATAAAACTTGAACAGAGTCACAGTTTATATCCAATACCAAGCAAATAGGATTCTGTCACTGTCATATCAGCTTCACCTCTCTGCTCTAAAGCAAAAGACAAAAAAAGAGCACATGGCATTGGGCAAGCAAGGAAGAAAGTCTCCCCAACAGCACAGCTTACACTCTCTGAGCTCAGTCACAGCCTTAAAGCCCTGCTGGACAAACTCCACACTCTCAGCAGCCTGAAAGATTTTACCTGCCAGGAACCCCAGGCCCCAGAGACACAACTGCTTTAAAGTTAATATTTACCCATCCCACAGCAAAGGCAGCAGCAAACAGGACAAGTCCCCCTTTCCTGCTGCATGTTCTGTGCCACAGTGACAAGAGGGGCAAGTTACCAGGGAGATCAATGCAGTGATTAAACCAGAGAGGCAGAAAGGATCACATATCCAGCTTCAGAGATCAGTGACGATAGTGTGGGGAAGGCTTTAAGAGGAAATTAGAAACACATTAAAAATAACATCAAGGTGTGACACAGAGATCATGGAAAATGAAACACATATCTCTGCTCTCAGCACAGGACACTGTGAATCACCTGTGTTTCTTTAACATAAACTTTGTTATTTAGTTCTTGGGTGAAATTAAGTGTGTTTTAGCCCTCTCAAAATTCTATGTTTCTCTTTCAGACTTGGAGTGGAGGACTTTCTTTCCCTTACTTAATATCTGAATACATGTATTTTATGCATTTTACATAATGTGTCAATAATCTTTGATATGAGACTGGCATTTAATATTTCAGCTCTCACTTCATTAAGGATATTTTAATTATCCCAGACCAATGGGAGGGAATTTATAAACATCTGTGCTTCGTTTAGGAGCCCAAATTTGCCTTTTAAACTTCAAAGCTGCAAAGCTGATTTTATCCAGGTTCAGTTGTCTGGTCCCTCAAAGAGCACCGTGTAGCCCTGGAACCAGCACCAAGTGGGCCAAGCCTCCAGCCTACAGAGCAACACCCAGCACTGCTCATCCCTGCTGGACACAGCCTCCAACAGCCTGGCCTTGCTCACCAAAACAAACCAGGAGATGCTGCTGAGCCCCACAGAGTGCTCAGGGGGCCTAGGAGAAGGCTCACAGCAGCAGCAGGAGTGAGTACCCAGGTCACAACTGGTCCTTTGCTTTCTCCTCCCAATGGGTGACCAGGGGCTGCCTCATTAATAACACCAGCAGCGCCTCAGGGCTGTTTTCAGAGGAACCAAGGACATGACTCACACTGGCAAGCAAAGCAATTTTTAGGCTTCCAAGTACCTAAATCACTTCTGCAAAACAAGCCTGAGGTATGTGCAAAAAGTCATTGGGGGTTTCTAAACCCTACATCATAAATAACCATCATTTTCTGCAGTCAAACAGGCCTTCCTGGCTCTCTGGTGCCCTCCAGGAAGATGAGAAGCTCATCTCCAATCTCAGGATTGCAGGCAGCAGTGGAAAGAACAGAAGAAGGTGACCCTAGGACTTACATCAGATTTTCACCTTGCCTCAAATCCTCTCCAGTGGGCTGCCCTCAATGCACCCCTACAGAACCAGCCTGGAAAAGCAGAGGCATTTCTTCTCCAGCGGCTGCCTGGACCGGCACCACAGCCAGCCAGGACAGTTCGGGGTGTCTGCAGCTCTGGGCCAGGGCACTGGGGGTGCCTGCAGTGAGTCCAGCTGAGCAGGCCCCAGGAGCAGCTCCCCACACCATCACCCAAACCTGTGCCCCACAGCTGCCGGGCTGTAGCCAGCCCAGGTCCTGCAATGCCTCCATGGCAGTCAGCAGCCTCAGACAGGCAATGCCCAGTCATGGTGACTGGACCTCAGAAGCCCCTCTCCCACCCTCAGACCCTTGCTTATCTCTCTGCAAGACTATAGGTCACTTTCCTTTGACCCTTACCACTGGACAATTCCTAAAACCCCTGTACCCTATAAAAAATGCTACTTTTGCCCAGCTCAGCAGAAGAGCTGTGACAGAGAACTTTCGCAGAAGATTCAATAAAGACACTCCTGTGGAACCTCACCCAGCCTTCTCCTCTCTTTTCCTGTGTCTGCCTGAGGCACCCAGCAAGCGAAGAGCTGAAATCACAATGAGCTGGTAATCACTGAGAGCTGATCTCACCTAAGCTTGCTAAGGTGGCCAGGGGCTGGGGGCTGCTTGGGACCTCGGACAGGCTGTGCTGAGCAGGACAGAGCTATCTGGACCCCACTGCAACCACCCCAAAACCTGGAGAGGACCGCATTACAGTGCCACATCCCCATCACCTGCACCCCACAACTGCTGCAGTGCCACATCCCCATCACCTGCACCCCACAGAGCTGCAGTGCCACATCCCCATCACCTGCACCCCACAGAGCTGCAGTGCCACATCCCCATCACCTGCTAGGAAGCGGAGCTGGTTCCTCACTCTCAGCTCTCCATCCCCAGAGCCTCTGCCACACTCATCTTCATCGTCGCAGTCCCCGCTCTCCTCCTCCTCCTCCTCTGCGGCTTTTCCCGGAGCTTTTCGACGGGGCAGAGTCATCCCTCTGAGCAGCTGGAAGACAAGAGGGGCACGGTCACTCACTGCTTCCCCCCACCCTCCTGCTGCCTCATCCTCACCTGCTGGGGGAGCAGGGGACATGGTGGGGGGACAGGATTCAGTGGAGCCGGGACAGTGGGACTGGACCCCAGCACTCCTTGTGCCAAAGCACCGAGGAGCTCAGGCTCATTCATGGACAAAGCTGCACAAAAAAAAAAACTTCAGTGCAAAGAAACTTCAGTGCAAGAGGAGGCAAAACCACATGGAGTCATTCTGGGCTTCTGCCCAGCGAGAATCACATGGGCCCTACCAGACCCCAATGTCACCAAAGCTCTGGGGTCAGCTACAAAACACATGTCCAAAGTTAGGCCAGACAGGAGAAAAAACAGTAGCAAGAGGAGCCTCTGTTCAGGGAATCTCACTGCTTTCAGGGACTCTCTCTCCCATTTTAGATGTAACATGTGAAAGGAAATGGCAGATCTCTCAGGTCTATATGGACCCCACAAACATAACCTAAAAATCTCATTTCTCACTCTTGAAGCACAGAGGATGCTAGTGAAAGTTTTTGGGGCAGCTAAGTGACACAATGAAAGCATCTTTTAAAGGATGTTTTAAAGCTGGGTCCTGAGTAACAGTGAGAGTTTGCAGACCCCTGAGACAGGACTTGAATGCCTCCCCTGAGCACAGGGTCAGGACCATTTTCCAAACATGGGTGGGAGCTCCACACACTCCCATCACAGCACACAGAGGGATCAGACACATTATAAACTATCAGCTTCCTCTCTTTGCTGACTTTCCTGGTTTTGCTGTTGCTGAAAGCAGCCAGCTACTCCATCATAAACCCAGATCCCCTTTGAAAAAGTGTGAGTCAGCTAGTTAATATATGCTGAAAATTTCTATCACTGCCACTCTGCTGTTAAAAGCTTCTTGAATTTAATCTCAGCACTAAGGAAAAAAAAATGAAAAGGATAAAGTAACAGAGAAGATATTGCAAAATGGGAGCTTTCCACATGCTTCAGGGGTTTGGTTAGTTCCATCTCTTGCAGCAATATGCATGCCTTGCAAGGCATTTTTTAATATCTGGAATCTAGGTTATATTTTTAAACTATTATGCTAGCCTTAGAAAACAGTTTCTAAAATATTTATCTCCTGAAGTTTATACAGCCTTGGAGGAATGCCTTTGGCATCTGGCTCGCCCTGTCCACAGCAATGTCCACATACCTCAGTGTTTATATTAGAGGAGCATAACGTAATGAAAAACAAATGGCTCCATGTGAGACCCCTTTGGGCTCCCCAGCTGAGGCAAGGCTCTCCCTGGCATGTGCCACAGTCTGCCTGGTGTGAGAAGCATGCTGGCTGCATCCATGGCAGGCAGCAAAATGCAGCTCATCTCCTCAAAACTCAGGGGATGTGCTTTCATGGCCTCCAACAGGCTTTGGCTCAGGCTGGTTAAGTTCACTTTTCAGGAATTTGACTTTGTTCACACATTTACAAGCTTCTCCCAGAATATGGCGCAACCACAAAAAAAATAACAGACAAAAAAGGCAAGTGCAGTGCTGGGGGTAGCACAGGGAGGATCTCACCCAGGCACCAAACATGCCAACCAGCCAAGCCTTGACACCATCACTTGCACTTTGCTCCTCCAAACAAAGCCCCCAGCAACAGCAGTCCTCAGCTGAGCTGGAATGAGGGTCTGCCATGCACAGCAGCCAATTAATTAATTAATTAGCACACACACCAGTTCAAACCCAGTGCACCACTGCCAAAACCCAAGCCCATCGTGCTGGAAGGGGCCATGACTGCTCAGCAGCAGGATACTCATTCCCCTGTGGGACCCTCATTCCCCTGTGGGATCCTCATTCCCCCTGTGGGATCCTCACTCCTCTACATCCCAGGAACAGAACAAGCCAGACAGAACCCCACTAAGCAGCCCAACTTTCATGATTTACCCAAAAGAGCAGAGGAACTTTCTGGCAGAGAGAATTAAGCTTTGGGATATTTTCAGATTTAATAAGCTCAGTGGGGGGCAAGGGGAAAATCAGGATTTTTCAATTGTGTGTTTTCAAACATGAAAATAACTGAGCATTTCTCGTAGTACTACTTTTTTCCTTGGCACGCCATAAATTAGCAGCTTAATTTCTATGCCTTTGTAGCCACAATAAAACAGGAACTTTCTGAGAAACATCACGTGGCCCCAACTTTGGATCAAGTGAACGTGACATCCCTTTGCCACACTGCTCTTTCCTTTGCCAGGAGAAAAGCTCCATCCTCAGGCACGCCCTCCCCAGCTGTTGATAACTACAGAGAGGTTCAATTAAATTTTGCTGCTGCCTGTGGGAGAAATGGAGCCCATGACACAAAACCTACTGGAAGAGTTAGCAGGAGAGCAGGCATGGGGTGGAAATCCCACTCCACTCCAATGGTACATCCAGACTCAGGAATGCTGTTGGGTGTCTCATCTTCATCCAGAGCAGCAGCCCTAGTCCCACTCATCAACCACTCCACAAGCTCCCTGATGGTTTGCATGCTTTATGAAATTATATTTGGTGTACTGAACATAGATTCCCCATCCTTAAATAGCAAGCAGAGCTGACTGCACCCTAACATTACAGTTTATTCATGTCCTGTGGTTTAAAGCCCATGGTAAGAGGCAGGAAAATACACAGTCTGGTGATCACTAAAGTGGTATGTAACAGTGAGATAGCTTTAACTTAATCACAACTCACCCAGCTGTAAGAGTTTACTGTCATATCTGCTCCCCTCTGTTAAACCATGATGGCAAAAATACACTGTGATGCAGCTGATGTGAAGGGGAGCACTCTTTGTGGGAGGCCAGGCACACACATCCCCACACCTCTGAGGGGGCTGCAGGCCTTTCCTCCCCCATCCACACAACCACCATGGCAACAAACTCCCCCTGCTCCTCACTACAGCTTCGAATGGAGCAGGTGTCCCCCAGTTTTATATCCATCCTCATCCCTTTCACAGAACCACAGAATGACCATTTTGGAAGAGACCTTCAAGATCAGAGAGTCCAACCCCTCCCCAACACCTCAGCTAAACCCTGGCACCCAGTGCCACATCCAGGCTTTGTTAAACACATCCAGGGATGGGGACTCCACCCCCTCCCTGGACAGAACATTCCAGAACTTTATCACCCCTTGTGTGAAAAACTTTTTCCTGCTATCCAACCTGTAGTTCCCTTGGTGCAGCTTGAGGCACCTTGGGCTGGTTCTGTCAGTGCTGCCTGGAGAAAAAGCCCAGCCCCAGCTGAGCACAGGCACCTTTCAGGGAGCTGTAGAGAGTGATAAGGTCACCTGTGAGTCTCCTTTTCTCCAGGCTGAGCACCCCCAGCTCCCTCAGTTGTTCCTCACAGGGTTTGTGTTCCCAGCCCCTCTCCAGCCTCGCTGCCTCCTCTGGATCTGCTCAAGCATCTCAACATCCTCCCCAGACTGAGGGGCCAGGACTGGACACAGTCTCACACCATGACCCTCTGGATGGGCGGGGTGGGCAGCGCCAGGGCGGGGGCAGGAGGGACTCAAGGGACACCGGGCAGTCCCATCTGGTTTCCATGGGCATCTTGGCTCTTTGGCTTGTCTTGTGGTCTCCCTGCAGCTTAAAACACGAGGCAGATGGGAACGGTGTGCTGAGCCTGCCTGCTGAGAAAGCTCCCCAGGGCATCCCACGTGATTCACACAATTATTCATAACTGCACAGTGACCAGACAAAAACAGATGCAGTGATGTGGGGTAATGACTCAGCTTGTCTTGGACAGGCCACTGTATGCTGAAATCTTTTTAACTCCTCATTCTTTACAACCACTTTACTCAGAGTTCCCCATCCCACCAGGCCACTGAGCCCACCTGGTCCTATTTTTCCAATTTTAACATAAACAGTCGGAGCTGCAACATACTTTTTTATCATTAATCTCCCATCTCTGAAAAGAGCTCAGCATCATGTTTCTTGGACTGCAGTTTAATAGCTGTTTTCTCCTTTTGGAAATAAGCCCGCAGTATTGCAAATATCAATTTGAGCAATACCCAAAATTGTGCCCACAAATTCAGATTAAATACTGTCAGCAAGCTACAAGCACTGTGCTCCTTTAGGGCAGAAATCATCCCTTTCAACACACTTCAAAAATATGTAAAGTAAAGAGAACAGCCAAAGAGATTATTAAGGGGAATAGAAGACTTTTAGAAAAACATTTAATTCCTTCATGAGTTTAGGGGAGAAGTCTGATTGATATTTGTAATCTTTTGGTGGACAGAGCTGTCATTTAATTTAGCTTGCATGACTGAAAGAATTTAACAAAAAGTGTTCCAGAGAGTTTTGCTGAAATTCTTTGCATGTTTTTAGTAAGCCTCTGGAATATGATCAAACCTAAAAAGCTGGAGTGGATGGAGACTAAACTTACAGCTAAAATAATATTCAGAATTGTAATATATGCTTAATAATCAAGTATTCACATCCAGCAGAAACTGTGCCTCAGTGCAGAAATTACTCTGGAGCCCCAGCCATGTGTCTGTGCGCTGCTTGGCATCATGAAGGGAACCCTGGGAACTCTTCCTAGCAGGGAAAACCAGCTCCTGGCTCTGCTAGAAACCTCCCAAAACTCAGCGAATTTCACCAGCTCCCAGCTGCTTGCAAAGCTCAGGATGCCTTCCTTCAGGAGCCTCATAAGGAGGAGCTCTGGAGGAGCAAAGGTGTTATTTTCCCTTTCATCACTCCCACTCCAGCCACACACTTTCAAGCACCTGACACAGGTACCAAGGTACTTCTCACAACTCCTGTGATTCCCAACAGATCAGCTTTTTCCATTTTAAATTCCAGCCTGTTAAAAACATTGGGTTTTGAGGGTGAAAAACTAGATCTTATGTGGCCAATCCTGACCTTGAAATCTGCAATACCAAGTAATTTATGTGTGGCTTTTGAATCAGGGCAGCATCATGGGAAACGTGCAGATTTTCACACGATACTGTTCCCTGTTAACAGCTCATTACAATGTACAGAAGTATATTCCCATTATGAAATACAGCTGGGCTTGTTTTGCTTACGAAGGTCATTATCTGATCACAGGCAGGAATTGGGGAAAGGAACCCATTTTATAAGGCTGAAGTTGTGGACTTTTTCAAAACTCATGTGTTTTGAATTTGGTGGCCTGATCATGCACAAGCATGCAACAGCAGAATCTATTCTCTCCACTTCCTCTGCTTATTAGCCCTGGAAATAGCATGGAAAAAAATTTCTTTTATTAGCAAATGCTTTATTATTTAACCAACCCTCATGAGATTGTTGGTGCCCTCCACACCACATTTCTATTTCCCAGCTCCCTTAGGTTTATCCACTCTCTGGAGAGGCGCCTTGGTGGCACAGGAGCGTGCACCAACACAAACTCAGTGCAACATCAACAGCATCATTCTTTTCATTGCTTCTTTCCAAGCTCCAGAGACCCTTTCCCCCTCTTGGGCAGCAGCAAAATGCAACACATATTACAGAAAAATTCAGTGTTCCCTGGCGCCAAGCGCCAAACTCTATTTGAAAATAAGGATATTAAAACTTTAAAAATATCTGCAAAAACCAGGATCCATATTTCTGCCTAGCAAGAGTGAACACATGAGTGTGTGCACACCAGCAGGCACCACTGCTCTTTTGATCATAGTGCTGGCCCATGGACAGAAGAACCCATTTTGGGAGGAGAATATCTGAATTGTGGTTTCCTTATGATCCTTCCAGTTGGCTGCACCTTGGCAGCACAGACAGGGCAGAGAAGAAACCTGTTCCTCATTCAACTCCTACTTCAAGCTCAGCAGAACAAAGAATGATCACTAATCAAAAGTTAATAAAGTGAAAGCAGAGTTCGGAGATGGAAAAGTAATTTTCAGTGCTTGGAAAAATGATGAGTTGGGCATGGCCATTTTCTCAGCTGCTCTAAAGGCCAATCCTGCATTTCCCTGTGCGGCCTCCTTTGAGCCATCACAGGGTTTGTGCTGCTGGAGCTGAACTCAGCAGACTAAGCCCCAGACAGCATCTCCTGCCTGCTCTGAGCAGCATGAGCAAGGGATGGCCCTGGAATTCCCTCCCCACACACTGATCTTGAGTCTCTCCTGCTCTGTGGCTCTGCACCAGCCCATGGTGGTGGCTGACTAAAGTTGTGAACCATAGCTCTGGGTTCATATTGTGGCTCCTTAGCCATAAAAAATGTTTTAGCCTTTAATTCTAGCACTCAAAATACCTGGAAGAGGAAAAATCCCTACCATGCATCTCTCAGGGTTTACCAGCATAGCAGGACCCACTTTACTGTCTTCACAGCTCCAGAGGAGATGTTCTTGGCTGCCAGTAAATCAGTTTTCCTGGTCACTCTCCTGATAGCACAAAGAAGCTGGTGACAGAAGTGAATTATTGACCAAAGGGTGGCCCTACCTTATGGATCACCAGCTTAATTCCAGATTAGCTATCCAAACTGACAACATCCCTATGGGGAAAGGAAGACAGATAAAGACTCCTAAGTGCTGGCAGTAATTAACACAAGTCTGCACTGGACTGTAAATCTCTTTTGGAAGCAGAAGGGCTTCCAAGGCATTATGGATTGCTCTGGTTTGTTGAGGGCAGGCTGATGCCCAGGACTGGATGCTCCTGTGGAGGTTAAGCCCTGGCTGGCACCATGGCAGGCACAGGGACCAACTCCTGTCTGCAGTCCCCCAGGCAGGGGAGGTGTCACTTCCCTGGCCCGAACAAATGCTCATTCATCACTGGGCACATGTGAAAAAGAGATTACTCAGGCTTTACAATCAGCTCACTCACCTTATATCCAGTTCCTTCCCCTTCCACCCCAGCTATTTACAGCTTGTTTTTGTGCAGCTGTAGGAAGGAACAGGACAGTGTGGGTGCTGAGCAGGGCAGAGGGGTCCAGCCCAGCCTGATGGGGTCCTGGGCAGTCCCTGTCTGCTTCTGCCTCATCCCCTGAGCCCAACATCGATGTCAATGCTGGAGAAATGCTGCTTTCCTCTTTGGGCTACCACAGCCCCTTCTCCTACTTTGCTTTTCCAAGCCTTAACTATCGCTGGCCCTTCAGCATCCCTTCCTACATCTGCGTCACTAGAAATGAGCAATTTCTCCACCTCTCAAGCAGCCACCCCTCAGGGCATTGGCAGCTGAGTGAAGGAGGGGTGTGGGAGCCTACATGGGCCAGGACCCATCACTGCTATTATCCATATTTTCCATATTTTGTTTAGTTTTGTTGGAGCAGAACCCCGCTCTTCTATCCAAACACCACTCAGGAAGGCCCAAAGTGCACATCACCAGAGGATGAAACATGAGACAACAAGCAGAGCAGGAGCACAAGAAACAAGACAAAATAGGCAGAGGTGGAACCATCAACCACGTCCTTCAGACATCTGAGTAGGGATGGCCTGGGTGGAAAGGTGCCCTGGATGCAAGAGCACCTGGAAGGACGAGCAGGAACATTCAGCATCAGTTCGAGCCATTTGCTGTAACAGCCCCATGGCTCTGCAGAGGGCATCAGGGTCTGTACAGGTGACCCAGGCAGGGGGTGCAGCAGCCAGGGGTTCCCACAGCCTCCTCCTGCCCAGCCCAGCCCGTTGGAGCAGCTGGGAGGTTTCTCTTGGCTCAGGCTCTGGCACACTGGCAGCTCTCTGGCCATCGGCGACATCCGCAGGGCAGCCTGCGAGACAAACATCTCATCCTTGGCACCCAGTAGGAAACAGCAACTGAGAGCTGGGCTGGAAGGGATTATTTTATTCCTCTTCTCCTCCTGCAACACAAACCCCTGTCCCAGCTTCTTTCCTTTTCCCCCAAAGCTCCCAGTGGAGAGGCACTCCTCAAATTGTGTATTTTTGTGCACAGTGTTGGGCTGCACAGAGGTTTCTGCCAGAACAGCAGCCTGAGTCACCCTGGCTGCATCCTGCCCTCCTGGGCTGCTCTTTCCAAGTTTCACTTTTGCATTCCCTTCCCTTCAAGGCTTTGGAAGCCCAAAAAGCAACTACAAGCAGTTCTGATAGATGTGCCTTGGTCCACAGAGCTTCCCAGGGAACTGAACAGCTGCCTTCTAAGCCAGTTATCTCCCATCAGACATGACAACCCCAACGTGGGGTTAATTATCAAGCTGTTGATTTCAGCAGAGACTTAAATCAGGCAGGGGGAGGAGGACTCCATGGCAAACACCCCCAAACCTGTTAGATAGGCAGGATCAGACAGCTGGTCTCTAACAGCTGATGGCTGCACTGGCTCCTGGGTGAGGTCTCAGCTCTCCTCTGTGTTCAGAGCATGGATGCTGCTTGCAAAAACCAAAAAAACCTCCAGGGACTCAACTTATCCAGTGTCAATACTGGCACCTAGGATGGTTCTACCAACAGGAAACAACCATCCAGGATCCAGCATGGGAGACACACTGGGTGCAACTCATCACTGATGCTGAATGTTCCCAAGAGCAAGGCTCGGGCCTCTGGAGCTGCAGGCAGCAGGAGCCCTGCCTGGTGTGGCTCTCCCACACACAGATGCACAGACACCAACTGAACAGCTGAAGCAACTCAGGATTTAAATTAAGTTCAAAGCTGGTGACTTTATACCCTCCCTCAGTGAGACACTACACTCACAAAGGAAGCCCTGAAATGGACCCCTAAGAGTCTCACCCTCAGCTTTTAGATTATGTGCTGCAGGAAAAGGTCAGTAAACTCCTTTCCCACCCATAGGCAGGAGACATTCAAGGGGTCCTGCCAAAAATAAAAGGTAACTTCCTGCCCATCAGGGTGTTTGTTGATGGCTCCAACACCCACCTGCTGCCAGCTGCTGCCACTTCCTCACTGACCCTGCTGCATCAGCAGCATCCCCTTACACATGCCCCCAACCAACCAAGCACATTTTCTTCTCTTAAATATCACTCCTGGCACTACAGCTGAGCAACAGGCAACAACAAATGTTGCTGCAACCCAAACTTCTCTCTTTGCTCACAGTTTGAAGGGCTGCAAGGGCATCTCTCCTTGCATGGGGTCTGGCAGCACAAGCATGAAAATACAACCCAGCCTCTGCAGCCAGTCACAGGTCAAAACCAAGCTAAGAAGTTTAATGAGCAACAGCATTAACCAAGAGTCTCCCTGAGCCATGAGGGGTATTCTCATCTGCCCCAGTGCATCAGGTCCACAGGGTCTCACTGCCTGGGAATGGGGTTTGCCAGCACAGGGGAAATATCTGCCACAAGTGTGCCTTGTTCATCCTGCAGACACAGGGCTTGGGGGAAGTGACAGAACTGGGGAAATTCCCAGCTCCAACCTGCCCAGCACATGAAGCAGCTCAGGGTGGAGTGGGAATCTCACAGGCATTTGTGCCACACTGCTTATACATCATGCCACAGCTGGGCACCACGTTCCCACAGCACAGCCCAGGCTGGAGAGGGAAATTCCTGTCAGAATTTCACAGAGCTGGCCCTCTGTGCCCACAGCAGGTCTGACAGTGCTGCCTTTTCCTCCTGCCCCTGAAAACATCATCACTAAGGAGTCTTACATCAAATCAGAAGTAACATTATTGTTATCAAGGCTTTTTCTCAGGAACAAAAGCAATTTGATTTCTTCTGCAGCCAAGAAGACCAGAGATTACCAGAAGACCTGAGTCCCCTCTCAGTCTGGACCACATTTTAAAAACCTTGATGTTAAGTCAAATTTTGGAGAAAAATATGAGAAAACTACCTAACACCAGAGAGCTGTGTCCTTTGTTACTGGGCCCATCAGGCAGGACACCTTCACTGATTAAATGACAGCCTGAGTCACACCACAGGGTGACACTTGATACAATTAACCAGGCCCAGAATAACTGTAATTAACTGTTAATCTGCTATCAATAGCTCCACTTGCACCGGGTTTTGCTGTACAAGGATTCCTTCAGGTTTGTTTCCCCTACAACAGGATAAACTTCAGCTCTGGTACAGGATATCTGGTGTTTGTTTTAAGGCACCACTGGGCATCAGCTGCATGTTCTGGACACAAAAGCAAATTAATCTCCTTTAAAGGTGCTGGTCTGTTTTTTTCCACAGCTGATTTCCACACCATTGTTGGAGGATGGTCCCTGCAGGACACACCTGAAGCACCTGTGTCCCTGCTGGAGCTGAAGCCACAAAGTTGAAAGCCTTCACACATATAAGACACTGCAGGATACACCTCTGTTTGAAAACAGGCATCAAACACCAGGAACAAACAACCTCTGGCTGTTTAACAAGATTCAGTGTGGGTGACCTGTGGGCACAGCATTCCCCCAGCAATCCCAACACACCTGGAGGTTTGCCAGAGGGTCCAGGCAGGTGCTGCTCCTCCTGAAAAGGGAAAGAAGGGGTTTGGGTTTGAAAAGTCAGCTGACAGTCAGATACCTTCAGATTTAATTACATTCTCATTACTGAGGGTCACACTTCCCCTGATTTAACTGCCCTGGCAAAATCCTGTCAGTACCACTCCCATATAGAGTGGGAGAGCATTTACCCAGCATTAATGGGAGCCAAGGCACAGCTAAAAGGACAATGGAATTAGTACTTAAATACCAGGCCTAGACTCGGTGGAGCTATAGACTATTTTGTGTACTAAAGAAGAATTAACAGATCCATTCTAAAATGCATTTATTATTAAAATAAAAATCTTCTGTGATTTTATTTAATAGCCTTAGTAAGAAATAATTGCAATGTCTGGTTGCTTTTCAACAACATGTGGTTTTAATATTTTAATTGTTACAAACTGTTTAATAATGATGAACAAAAGGCGTGTCCAAGTAATTATTGTATTTATTAACATTTCTTCTGAGGACTTGATAGATTATATTGCATATGTACAGCACTTCAGACACTCTACTTCTAACTTATTAAAGGTGGAAAATGAGTCAAAAGTGACTTGCTTTGGTGCAATTTAAATATTGTATTTTCAAGTGATTAGTGTTGTGCCTTGCATTATTTAACAATCTGGCAGTTTGCACATTTTTCTAATTATTATGCAGCTTCATCTGATCAGGGAATTAAAATACAGTGGGAATAATAAACCTCAGCGAGCCTAGCAGGCACAGGGAAACTTTCACCAAATCCATCAAAAGTAATGGATTTTTCTGAAGGGGAGATATATTCCTGCAAAGTGCCCAGCTCCCCAGGCTCTCCCATAATAAACTTTGAATTTCCCTGTGCGCCCTGAGCAGGGTCTGGGTCCCTTTGCCACACTGAGCTCGGTGGGGTCAGACCCTCCTCGCTGGTCCCAGCGCTCCACACTCTGTATTTGGAGCCAGGAGGTTGCAGGGACTCGGGCACAAGGGCATCGCACCGTTCCCAGGCCTATTTTGTTTACATTTGATTCAATCAAGTTGTGGCCTTTTGGCCTCTTTCCAAATTAACTTCTGGGTGACCTCCACCATGCCCTCTCCCAGCAGCCAGGCCTGGAAACAGCCCATTAAACCGACAAACAAATATGGGACATATTGGTTGATCAAACCAGCTTCAAACGCAGCCCTGGAAATGCCAGGACGTGCTTTTTTTGTGAACTCCAGCTCTATTTTGTCTTTGGTCATTCACACCTCTGGGCCTCCAGGATTTATTTTTTTTTTCCCTTCCAAGTATAGCTGTGTGTTTTACTGCCTCGTAAAACTTCTAAATTTTGTTCTCATCCTCCTGCAAACCCCTGCAGGAGCAACGTGAGGCTCTTCCACTGCAGGACTGGGGCTTTACACTGAGCACATGAAGGAACGCAGTGAGACCCTGCTTGGGGGAACAGCTGTAATACTCCAAGAAATTGTGTCTTCCTCTTATTTGCAAGGAAATAAATCAAAGGGAGTTTCTCAGGGTCTGTGAAAGCATATTGCCTGGATTCCCATCCCCAAAGGGTTTATTTTTTTCAAGAGCTTATATGGTAGTTAGATTTCTGGCTAGAAAATATGCAATATGATAAAAACACAGTCCCTATATGGGGCAATAAATTACAGATTGTTTGATGTGGAAACCAAAGAACTGTCAAACTCCAGTATATCTGAAATATTCTAAATGAGCCCTTAACTCGAGTGTCTGGAAATGTACAATATGTTTCCAGGCCATTCAATTTTGTAAAGACACATCTTCCCCAGCTAAGTTTCCTTTTATGGATTTTACTATTAATTTTTGGTATGTTTTTCCCCTCCTTTTCTTAAAAAATTATGCTCCTCCTCGAGACAGTACTATGATAAACACCAGGATTTACCTAAGCATAAAAAAGAGACTGCAACTGGGCACAAGCTTAAAGAGGTAATGGCATTAAGGATGAGGTAAAGCATCTGCTGCAACACTGTCAGAGCCCCATAGGCACTACAAAGGACATAAAAGTTATTTCAGGACAGGAGGGAGGACCAGGAGCGTCACATCAGCCAGTCTGGTACCACAGATCCCGGCTGCATCCCGACACCAGCATCACTCAGGGCCTCTCTCCAGAGCCTTCATGGAGGAGGATGACCAAGAGGAGGTCACCAGGGCTCCCAGGACGTGGGACAGGCCACACCACAGCTCCCACCTCCATGCAGGCTTTAGAACCTGGAGTTCACCCCCGTCTCTCAGCCACTCAAACGTGGAGGAAAATGGAGTGCCCAGAGGAAATGGCTCACCCTGCACACAGCTTTCTGCCTGGGGATGTCACCAAGCCACAGAAAAGCTGAGCCAGACCCTGTGCTCACACTGAATAACCTTTCAGTTTCTATATAGTTTCACTCAAGGGATGAGTGAAACCCTTCCAGCTAGAAACAGACCCCATCCACTCTGGGAAATAAAAGTTAGGAACCAATTCCAACTCATTTTCCTGAAGGTGACCCTTAGCCTCCCAGCTGAGATAACAATGCTAATATTTATGGATGGGCTGTTCATGCCTCTGGGCACACAACAAAAATAACTCAAATCAAAACTCGGTAGACATCTAACAGAACTGGGGGGAAAAAAATTCCAATATGGCAATAATAAAGCATCTCACCCACCAATGCACAAAAAGTAGCATCAGCCACAATCACACATTTGGGTGAAACAAAAATGGTCTGATGTGATGAATAGGCAGCACTGAGGGGGATTCATCTAGAAAGGGCTGCCTTGAGACAGCACACAGCTCAGGGACTGTGTTTAATTCATTTATTTATTTATAAATAAATAAATGCTCAAAGGTGCTCAAAGCAAAAAAAAATACAGTCTGGGACACTTTCCCTTCCCCTTTTCTCTGGGTTAGGTTTTCTCTACTTCTTTTAATCCCCATGGGTTTAACTCTAATGCACAAACCTCATTTTCATTTCAAACTGCAAATGTTTCATGAGAATTTCTCATGTGAATGTGTGTACACTTACCCAAATAAGGTTTGAGAAGACCTGAACTAAAGAGCAAGCACAATTTGTACACACAACACCGAAAGAACAGACACTTCCAGCAGCAGGAGCATCCTGAATAAAGGTGAAGTCATCAGCAAATTAGAGTTATTTAGCAAAAATCTCCAAGTAAAAATGAAAGCTGTGGATCTGTATGAAAACTGAACCAAACAGCATGGTTCCTGAATCTGCTCACACCCACAAAATCCAGGCTGTATCTCCCAACACAACACACTGTGAGGAAGCCACAACTTGTACAAGATCCATAATTTAAAGGTAGCCACATGGGAATCCAGTTTACAGCTCTGAGCACTACAAAGATGGTTTTTTCTCCAAAAGATCCTGGATGTCTGAAAATCCTTAAAAGCCACTGTTGGCTTGAGCTTGGTGGGTAAGGAAATTTTCAACCCTCCCCAGCTCAGGAGTTCCCACTGCTTCCCAAATCTGAAGCCAACACCTGAGAGACAGAACCGTAATTCATCCAGAGCTGCTGCTCCTTCCACATTTAATGCTCTTTGGCAATCAAGATGCATTCCAGATGTGAAAGAGAGCTCAAAACTTCCTTCAGCCAAGAAAACAAGTGTTGATGGTAAGCTCTGACACCCCAAATCCCAAATTTAAGTAACCTCCACAGTTGCTTTCCTAGTATATAAGCTACTGACCATTGACTACAGACCCTCCACAGGAATAGAGTCATATCACAGAATTACAGACTGGTTTGGGTGGGAAGGGATCTTACAGATCATGTAGCTCCAATCCCCTGCCATGGGCAGGGACACCTTCCTTAGACCAGTTTCCTCCAAGCCCCATCCAGCCTGGCCACGAGCACTTGCAGGAATGGGGCAGCTACAGCTTCTCTGAGCAAGCTTTGTAACTAAATTGCACAAATCACTTCCCATTTTCTTCTGATTTTATTCTCAGTTCCTCCTCTTTCTCAAACACAGCTTTACAAGAGGGTTTGACATTTTTCAGGCTTTTACATTTATGTTGTTCAAACCAAAACAGCTTACTTGCCCCCTGTAACACATTCCAACCTAACACTGCAAGGCGGGGTGGGGGAAGCACTGTGAGAGATTGTGACTGAGCTGAGCACATTCACCATATTCACCCCCTCACCACAATTCTTCTCTGGGCAGCAGCTGACAGAGACACTCTGCTGCTGCAAACAGCTGAGCTGAGCACAGCAGTGTTTACCCAGGGTCTCCCACTCCACAGACCTCCACTCCTCAGAAGCCCAAGCTGCTCAGCAAAGACCTAACTTGACCCAGTCTGGCAGCCAGCATTTCACAACCACTTTATGTCAGCAGTTTCAAGTACATAATAACCATGTTTTGTTCACTGCAACTTTCTCACTGTGAATGGCAAAATATCATTATCACCTGCAGGTTGAAGCCTGCCCTCTACCCCATTTAATAGGGAGCTGATTATGCTATTCCCCCTGCTTTTCCCCTTCTAATAACTATGGGCTGTTGGCAGATGGCACAGGGATTGTGTGGGAAGGCAGAGCAGGCTGTAGGGCCACTGCCCATGGCAGCTCCTGCTTTGTGGGGTGCTCCTGGGACCCCAAGTCCCTGGCTGCATCCTGCTCCCAGACAGCACCTAATGAGGCATGCCTGCCTCGGAGGTTAAACAGGAATGGCTGTGAAAACAGTCCCTGGCAGTCCCCTGGCAGGAAAGCAGAGGTTAGCAGAAAAGTTGCTAAGCCAGCAGCTCCAAAGAGAGCCGCCCTCACAGCCCACCCAGCTGGGAAGCAAAGCTGGGCTTAACCCCAGGAACCCAGCCCTGCCCAGAGCTTCGTGGGCAAGGTCCCCTCTGGGAAGAGCTCCCTCAGGAGAGCTGGGGCAGCTCATCTGTATTAACAGCATCAGCACCTGAAGATTTGCCCTGTGAGGTCCCAGTGCTGTGTCCTGGCAAAGCAGCAAGCCCAACCCATCCCTGTCAGCCTGTGAGAAACACCTCTGAGCCCCTGTGACATCCACACTCAGTGACACACAGAGCCAGACCCCAGCCCTGCTGGCCCAAGGCACTGCTGGGGAGGCTCAGCCACAAGCTGAACACTCTGCAGAGCTGCCCCCTAATCCTGCTGCCACCTAATGCCCTGGCAGAGCTGCCCCCTAATCCTGCTGCCACCTAATGCCCTGGCAGAGCTGCCACCTAACCCCCTGGCAGCAGCAGGGCTGGTTCACAGGTCTAACCTGGCGTGGCATAATGGGCAGAGACAAGACACTGCTTGTCCCAGGAAGGATGCCAGGACTGAGGCAGCGGCAAGGAAGCTTCCTCCCCAGCAGAAAGGATCTCATCCAGCTCTGCCATTTCCCCACTCAGCAGTAACTTGTCTCATTACTGGCTGGGAGAGAATACCCAGGGAGATAAAGCAAAGTGACCCTTCTTGCCAGCCATGGGCAATGCCAAAAGGAACTCCTCCAACCAGAGGGGACATCAGGTATGTGCCACATGACCCCCAGCCAGCACATCATGCTCAAGGGCACCCCATCAGCTCCATCTTTCCTGGACCTCCACTGCCAAGGGCATGGATGCCCAGCAGAAGCATTCTTGTACTGCAGCCATGCACCCAGACATGGGCCAGGCACAGGCTGAGTCCTGGGAGGCTGTGCCATGCAGAGCCACAGCAGCAGGCAGCCAGCAGAACAGGACTGGCCCTGTGCACCCTGAGGGCCTGGTGCTGTGCAGGGCTGGAGTGGCACCAGCTCTGCACACAGGGCTGCTGCAGATGGAGACACCCAGGATGTCTGTTTGAGCCCAGGGCTGCTGCAGATGGAGACACCCAGGATGTCTGTTTGAGGGTGCAGGGCAGGCTGAGCTGATTTGGAAACCGCCCACTGAGACAGCCCTGCTGGCACGTCTGCCACAAACCTGGTTGATGTGTTTCAGCTTGTCAATAATCTGGCTGATCACTGGCTCCAGACCTTTCACCTTCACCTCATGGTTGCCAGCCTGGGCTTTTGCTCCATTCCTTGTGATCTGGGGACTGTACCTGTGGGAATGAGAACACAGAAGACCATGATGTGATGGGCTAATAGAGAGGAGATCTTTAGAGTTCAGTACAAGCTAAGAAATCCCAGGACAGGCACCAGGCCTTTCCAAAACAGAGAGCACAAGACAGTTAATAATGACAAAGAAAGGACAGAAGATTCCCATAAACATTTTTGCTCTGACTTTGCAAGATGATGTAGTTGTATCACTTGAGGACAATGAAGTCCTTTCCAGTCCATTAGTAACCAAGGAAGATGTTAAACAGTATACAATAGAGATAAATATTTTCACATAACTTGCACCCAAGAGTCCTAAAAAAGCTGGCTCAGAAATTCTGGCTTGCTCATGTTTGTTTAAAATAAATCTTGGCAGACCACAGAGACTCCAGTACAAGAGCAGTAGTGTTGTGCCCACAGCCAAAAAAATGAGTGGGATGACCCAGTTAACTGCAAGCTGATTAGCATAACATCAACCCCCTTGCAAAATAATGACTATCACTGATGTGTGATTTCAGTAATAAAGAATTAAAGCATCAGAATATAATTAATGCTGTCAACATTGCTAATGGAAAATAGGTGTTGTCAAACAATCCTGATTTCAGTCTTTGATGAGATCCAGCCTTAGGGATCAAAGTAACTGCTCAGACAGAACGCACCCTGACTTTGGTGCAGTGCTGGGCTCTGCACCACAGGCTATCCTGATTTACACAGGTACCAGGAGAGCCAGCAAAGCCCCCACAGACCAGATTAAACTGCCAGGGCAGCTCTGCAGAGGAGAGCAGCCAAGCTGCACTCAGCTTTTTTCATCAGCACTTAGGAAAGAAATATGCATTCACTGCTGCAAGATTTATGGAATGACAAAGTTTACCAGAGTGATTAAAAGGAGGGGAAGAGGGACAGAACTGCTGCACGCTTGCCTTTGGAGGAACACATCCCTGCACTCAGGACCTGGGTAACAGCTGATGATGCTCCAGCACAAGACAAGGACCAAAACTCAAACTCAGGTTTGGGCCAGAGCCATTGGCAGCCCCAGCAGTGGCACAGAGCACACCAGGGCCTTCTGGAGCTCTGCTGCCATTCATCAGAGCCCAGTGATGGGCTGTGCTGCTCTACAAGTCCTCATCTCCCAGAGCTGGCAGCCAGAACAGGCACTACCAAACCCAGGCACGGCCTCCTAAGTGAGATCACTGAGATAACACCAGCACCAGTCTGCTTTACTGTACATCTGCTTTTCCAGTGCCATGGGTAAACACCATGAATTTTCCTTCCTGCATTCATCTCCTACACATCATGTTCTCACCCAGCTCCCAGCACCAGCCCTAGTGGCTGGCTCCCTGTCTGTCAGCTCCCTGCTCCCCTGCCCAGCTCATCTTCCATCCTCAGCTGCCAGGCAAGCTCAGGCAACCACAGTCAGCCCATTTCAGAAGGGTTTTGGGGAGAAAGTGGGACTTCAGCAGGCTTTTAAAGAAGGGGAGGGAGACAGGAGGGAGGGTGGGGCCAGCTCAGGGAGGATGCTTTGCTAGGGTGGAAAGCCAGAGGCATGTGGACATTTGGCCACGAGAGCTATCAGAGCACACTGAGGGGCTTGGGGATACCCAGGGGCTTGGATCAAACTCTGCTTAAACTCTAAACTAGAGGATGAGATCTACTCAGACATGTGGGGATGCAAAGGCAACCCCAGATCTATACTGGTGCAAGGCAATCTGTCCTGACCTGAAATACTCACATAGTTTAATTACAGAACAGAGGCAGACTCCAAGGCCATCCCAGAGCAGGAGTTCCATGTACAGGAGCTCTCTGCACCTCCAGCTGGGTCCCCAGCACAAGGGATTCCCCACATGCATCCCCATTAATGGCTGGCAACCCTGCAAGATGCTGCACTGAAGAGATGACGCAGGAACAAGGACAGGAGAAGGGAGGTGTTTGTGCCTACAGCACAGGACACACGCCTGTGTAAATTCCTTTTCCAGGCAAAGGCAGCATTTCCAGGTACAGGCACCACAGATTCATCAGCCTGGCTCTCCCAAGCCCCAGCTGCCTGCAGAGCCATCCCACCCCTGCACTTCAGCACCAGCACAGCTCCAGCTCTGACCCCAACACTCTGTCCCTGGGGCTCAGGATTCAACATTTTGCAAAACACCTTTTATTAATAGTTACCTTATCCTGGGACGCACAAAACGCAGCTATGCCTGAGAAACAATCACTGCCAGATCAGAAAAGCCTTCTCAGCTGCAGCTGGAAGGTGAGTGATGGGGAGAAGGGGACCAGGCTGGGGCCAGGCTGCAGCTGCCCCTCTGGCACAGCCCTGCATGCCCCCAGCACCATCTCGTGGGAAGAGGCTGCTGCCGCAGGCACAGCCCTGCCCGGCTGCCGAAACTCGGGCTGAGCTTTCTGGAGCACCGAGCCATTAACCCTGCTGCTCATTTGTCACACAGCCACTTCATGCCACCGTGCCGACCTGGCAAACACATCTGTGTGAGACTGGATGGAAACATCCACAGCACGCCTGAGTTTAAAGATGGCAAAGAAATTCCAGTCTTTGGTGTCACTGTAAATTTAATTCAAAACACTCAGAAGTACATTGCTGAAAGGTCTCCTGTGGTTTCAGAGATTTAATCAGGAAACTCACACAGGTCTTAGCAAGAGCAGAACCAAGCCCACTTGGTGCATCCCTAAATTAATACAATCTCTCTCCTAAACAGTTTTATACAAACAAACACAATAGCTTGGGTTTGAGTGGGCGAAAATCCCTACTGAAATCCAGGCAGCAGCTGCCAGAGAGGATTTCTGTAGCCTACACAAAGTAGTACAGGAGGGAGGAGCACAGTACTACAGCAATACTACACCATAACTCCGTGTCCAGAGACTGAAAACTGCTTTCCAGAAGGTGCTGCTGGGGTTGTGAGGACCTCAGATCAGCATTCTCAGGGGAAATTCAAGTCTACTTGAATTAAAAGAAGGAAGCAAACCTGAAAGCATTAGCAGAGGGATTTCTCTGGAGAAATGGGAAAGTCAGCTCCTCTGCTTCCCACCTGGCCAGATACAAGGGAATGTACCCAACCCAAAATAAACAATTTGCACCATTACACAAGCCATTTGAAGCAGCAAGGCAATGGGGCCAGAGCTGCACATCTTGGAGCATGAATTGCAAAAAAGGAAATGCATGGGGACCCACTACATCCCACCAGGCAGAGCCATGGTCCTGTGTGACTGGGGGGCTTTGGGGGACCCTTCCTCCCAGTTGAGACCTCCTGGTGTGCTCAGGTACGAGGGGGGCACCAGATCCCCTCAGCTGTGCCACTCTCTGCCCAGCACCAGCCTGAAGTGGCCACAGTCAGGCATGTGGGATGCAGCCAACCAAAGGGTTAAAAGCTTTGAAATGCAGCTTCAGTGAGAGACCTGCATTCCTGAAATGCCAGAGAAGCTGGAAAAGGCAGCTGGCACCCCTCCCTGCAGGCCAGCCAAGCAGCCTGGACTTAATATGGCAGAGAGATGCCTTTGCAGACCCCAACAAGCTGGAGGTCCCAGGACAGCACCCTTGCAGGCTCCTCTGCATCCCCCCCAAGCTGAAGGGCTGGTGGGCTCACAGGCAAAAAAGCCAAAGCACCCCCTTCCTCTCATGTTCTCCAATCAGTGCAGAAAAAGAGAAATCTCTGAGCCATCTTGAGCTGCTTCCAGCTTATGCCAATGAACCAACCCCTTCTGCAGGACACTTGTGCCACTCCATGAAACACATCTCGTGCCTCTGCCACGGGGATTGATACCAGCATGGAACAGCAAACATGCACAGAGGATAAAGCCCCCACCCCAGTCCCTGGGGGTCTCTGTGCTGAAGGGGTATCAGTGTTGCAACATGAGCACCGTCTGGCTCACACTTCATAGGCAAAGCCCAAAATACTTTTCTCTTTGACGTGTCTCAACGTCAGTCAGCAGCAGCTCCTTGCCTGGGCTCCCTGGGTATGGGCTCCTGCTGGGGATGTGGCATTTTCCAAACACAAATGTCACATTGTTAAATGTGCTGATAAGCAGCCCTCATTAAAAATTACTTTAAAGACAACCAGATTATGAAAACAGCAATAATCTGAAGTTTTCTGTGGGGAGAGTACAACTGCAGACCCTTCCTGCTTCTTCTCACCCACCAGACATACATGCCCCAAGTATGCTGTCAAATTGAGGGATTTCCCTCTCCTTTCCTCTCCACCATCCACAAATGTCTCCTGTGAATGTTTGGTCTTTCCAGCCCAAATGCAGCTCATTCCAAGCTTTCATTTCAGAGCAAAGAAGCCAAGATGACAAATGTTATTTAAATACATGGCAAATGAGTGTAAGATGTGTGTTCATCCTACTCAGCCCTGCTAGGCTTTGAGGTGAGTTACTGCAATGCCTGACGAGTGATTTTAAAGAAAGTAATCCTGAAAGTCAAACATAAAGAATTACACCTTTTAGAAAAAGGAAAGTATGTCATTCAAATAACAATTAATTCATGCCTGCCTTCCAGCTGCAAATTATTTATTCAAATGTATCTCCAGTTTAAATAGCACAGTATCCCTCACAGGCTCTCCCTCTACTATCTGTGTTTACTGAATTACACCTGTCAGAGAGAGGGGGTGGGGGACAAACACAACACAGACACAACACAACACAGAGGTTTCATTGCACAAGAGTTGGTAACTGAGTTTGAGAGATCGACAGTCCCCCAGACCCCCAAAGCTGCTCGGCATTTCAAAATATGACTTAATACAGATCACTGACATCGAGTCCTTATCACATAGGAGGCAAAAGAAATGGAAAAGAGGAGAAAGGGAAGAAGAGTTCTGCCACCCCTCCTTTCATGAACACAGCCCTTACTTCTCCAGCTGGTTTTCATGGGTCAGTAAAGGTGGTACAGTAGTGAAGCCACTGAACATTTTACTCTCTGACCCTGCTAACTTCTGGTTTAGCGAGACAACTTCAGTGTTACATCAGCAGTGGGGGCCAAAAGATTTGAAAATCTGTTTCCAACCCACTCATCCTGCCCTGCAGTCAGGGTCTAACTCCTGGGTGCCCGCAAGTCTCCAAAAAGAGGTGACAACTCTTTCCCTGACAGTTTCCTCTCTAAAGACAGATGGTCAGAGACATCTGGTCAGTCCCACCCCATCCCAGACACGGCTGGTGTGGGTGCAGGTCCACCCCAGCTCCTCTCTTCCATACAGGGTGTGTGTCCCCACCATCCCATGGCCACATGCAGGCATCTGTTTGGTGGGAGTGCAAGAATAGGGGAGAGGTGGGGTGTGTGGCTCTCAGGTGCCTTCCTGGCTTTGTTTGCTTGCTTGCAGAGAGTCCTGGCAGTCCCTGCAGAGCTCGTGATGCCGCAGCCAATTTACACCAGCAGCAGCTCCAAACAAGCTGCTTCAAAAGCAGCCAGGAGGATCCAACACTCTCAGTGGGGGAGTGTTCTCACCTAACTAAAAAGGAACCATTTTCTGCTGGATTTCCAAATATCAACACCTGGAAGCCTCAGAGAGCCCCCTCAGATCCTGCTGTGTCAGTTCCCTGCCAAGAGAAGTGCTGCTCCTTCCCAACTGCCCGCACAAAGCTCTACAGCAGTGAGGGTGCTGCAGAGGATGCCTTGGTCACAAACCTGAGGTCTCAGGTAATCACCTGGCTGCTCTGGAGATGGGACTTCAGAAGGAGCAGCCAAAACTGTAATATTCATAACAAAACAATGGGAATTGATAGCCTGAAGTCTCCCTCTATTCTTATTTCCCTTCAAGACAGATTATGGAAAAAGGGCTAAACCTGAGACCAAGCAGCAGGACAGAGGAAGATTCATTATCTTCTTTTCTGAAATACTCTGCAAACTATCATGGCCACTCAATAACCCACTGAATTTGCCTACTATCCTTTCATTATAGCTTATACTTGCTACAAAGCTGTGTTTTATGGGTTTGAAAAGTTATACAGCCCCCTCTTTGGGGATTCCATTGGATCAGATATTTTGCAGCACTGCCAGAAATAACCAAACCCTTCATGAACTAAAGGGTTATTGCTGGCATGGAATTTCCTTTGTTCCAATTACAGAATCTCATTTTTCTGTCTTGCTTCCAATTGTGCTTTCATTGTTTATGATTTGTATGATTAAAACAAACCACAGTATGCTGGCAACAGCAGGGAAATATAAGACTTCTAGCTTGAAGAAGAGAATCTGGCAAGGTGCTAAAAATATATTAATTTTGAATTGGTACAAAGAAAACAAGAGTTATGCTGGTGATTTAGATTAATGTACACATTTGTCTTGAGAAATTTGGAAATGGCAGTATCTAACAGCAAGGCTTAATGTGCTTACAAGTCTTGCAGTGGGCAGATGTTGCTGTCAGTCTATTCTGAACAGCTTCAAAAGAATATACTCATGTAAGCAGATTACTAAACTCTGAGAATCTAGATTTAATAGGCTTTCAGTATTAAATGCTGCAAAACCCTGATACTATATATAAAGTTCAAATCACCTTTCAGATTCCAGCACTGAGCTCCCACAGAAACTGAGGTGAGTTTGGTATCTCAACACCTACTTGACTTAAGGCTCTGAATGAGCTAATTACTCAGTCAGGACTTGGTGATAAGAATCAACCTCTGGGGTTTTTTTCTACTTGGGATGGAAATAAGGATAAGAGAGGCAGGACAACATTTCACCACCTAACAGCACCAGCAGGAGGTCTGGTGAGAGATGGCATGAAGAGAGAGGAAAGGAAGAGAATCACAGAAACCCTCACTCAGGCAGGGTTAAGCTGTTGCACACCCACCGTGCCTACATGTCTGTCTCAGGAAATGCCTGGAACTGAGCCCAGGAAAGCTGCAAAGAGGTGCTCAGGGATGCACAGAGACAGATCCAGCAGGTCTGGTCTCCAGCTACCACAAACACCAAGCACTGTGACCCTCCACAAGCTCTTTGCAAGTGGTGAAATGTGCCACTTGTGGCTTTTGCTATAAACCTTTGTGGTGTCCCATAAAAGCACAGTGTGTTTTTACACACTCTGAAAAGTGTGAAAAGCAGGAATGTGTTGCCTTTTATTTTTTCTTCCCACTTTGGCTTATGTTCTTCAACCATGCAAAAGCACAGCAAAAGACACTGTTCTGCATTACAGAAAAATCAACCTTTCCTGTGTGGTTACCACTGTTTGCAAGCAGTCATTTTGAGGCACCATGTCCCTAAATCCACAATAGGGAGGGCAATAAAACTATTAACCCACAGATCAAACCTTGGGAAGGAGATGAATTCTTGCCATTAGATGGTCCAACATGGAGAACCAAATGATCACAAAGGGTCACAAAATAAGATTCAGTTAAAAAAAACTGAGGGATTAAAAGCAGGATAAAATACTCCAGCCTGCTGCTTTGCACTGGAGCCCCAAACTGAGAGGGGCTTAAGAGCAAGGAGGAAACAGAGGATGGTTCAAGGCTCAAACTGGTAAGTGAGACCCAGTGGAAATACATTGAGCAGATCCAGTCCATGGGAAAGAGAAACTCTCACTTGCCTGTGGGTAACAAAGCACTGGGGTAAACAGGACAGAGTAAATACCAAGCCAGGAAAAACACAGGAGGAGGATTGCAGAGTGCAGAAGGGACTGCTTGCATCAAATAATAGGACACACATTGCTGGTATTATCCAGTCCTTGGGTGCACCAGCAAGGGCTGTGAAGTTGCTATTCCAGGCTTGATGTAACATGTTATAGGAAAAGGGCTTAGAATAACTAACAAATTCTGTCATGAGAGGTCTGGAAATGGATAAATCAGTAGGGCTCTACTCTAACTTAATGAACACTCAGGTACTACATTAGAAATGCAGGAGGTAAATAGCCACAATCCCTACAAGAACACAATCAAATGCTGGACATGCTCTACAGATGATCACACTGACCTTACAGACCCAGCAATGGTCAAACAGCTTTATCCACTGCCCCCCCAGCACCAGACAGGGAAACACATGGAAGCATAGAATGCAGCCAACCACTGCTCTGCCCTGGTCTCCATCTGAGCAGCACATTCAGCAGGAGCTTTCTGGTTTATCCAGGAACTCAGGGATTGCTCATGCCCTGCTGTGCTGTCCCTCCAACAGAGACCAGGGTTGAAGTCTCTCATGAGGACCAGGGCTTGTGAAGGTGAGGCTGCTCCTGTCTGTCTATAAAGGGTCTCATCCACCCAGTCTTCCAGGTGGGGTGGCCTGAAGCAGATCTAGACTATAATATCATCTGTCTCTGCCCTCCCTTTAATCCTGACCCCATAGCCCTTGGTCAGCTCCTCATCCATCCCCAGATGGAACTGCAGGCACTCCAGCTGGACATGGACACCCCATCCTTGGCTCCCCTGAGCTGGTCACTGACACAGACACCCCATCCTTGGCTCCCCTGAGCTGGTCATTGACATAGACACCCCATCCTTGGCTCCCCTGCTTGTCCTTTCACAGAGCCTGTGCCCCTCCATGCCAACACTCCAGCCACAGGAACCACACCTCCATGTCTCCTCCATCCTTCTTCCTGGCAGCCGCCACATATGTGGGACAGGCACCAGGACAGCACCCTGAAATTAATACTAGGCATCCAAACCACACCAAATTTCTTGCAAAAAGTGGCAAAATGGAATCTGATCACCAACAGACACACACCAGTCCAGCAGGAGAAGAGAATGTCTCCAGTACATAACACACATTCTCAGAATAGCTCGAGTAAGAGCTGCTACACCATGAACAGATGCTTGGCTCCCTCTTGGGGAAAACACTGAAATAAAGGAACTGGCAGCCTGGGGTACTCCAGCACTGTTACCTCACATGCTCCTGATTTTCAGGAATCCTCCCAGACACTCTGAAAGAGATGCCAAGCTGGGAAATCAAACCACATGAAGCAGCCAGTAGAGATAATTTTAAATACATTTTAACTACATCTTTCTATTTGAAACATTCTGCAAGTGGGTCCTGGGAGACGAGCAACCTTGACGATTATCTTAGCTCAGCTTTATTTACCTGAAGTCTCCCTGCTCACAGCAAAAATCTCTAATATCTGTAAGGGAACTGTTTCTAATATTTCATAGGAGCTGGCAGAGGTGGTGGTATCTGTGCAACAGATCAGAGGGGGCAAGCAGAGGAGTGGAAAGGCACAGGCTCTTCAAGTGCAGTAGAGGATTTATTCTTTAACTGAAATCTTGGTGCCCCCATCATGCACACAGACTTTATCCTCTCCCTGCCTTGCCCTCTGCATGCCATGGCTCCTACAGGACGTGCCATACTGTGCCCATGATGGTCCCCTGGTATTCTTAACAGAAAGCTGAAGGCCATCTATCACCTAAAGTCATGCTGGACCTGCCAATAGCTCTGAACTTACATTTGCAGGAAGATCTGGACTCAACACCCTTCCACTGCCACCACCTCCCCCAGCTGTGACATCAGCAGGATCCAGACCAAGGCCACTGGCTGTGACCCCAGTGAATGTTGTAGACAACACCTCGCCCCAGCTCCCCCTCTCCAGAGCTGCAGTGTTTATAGCCCTGCTTTAGAAGTTTTAATTAACAATCAGTGAGATAATACTGAAATAATATTTTTCTTTCTAATTGAATGTCTCAGGCATGGAAACGTAAGATTTTCCAGAAATAAGTACCAATAGAGGACACATTTCTTGTTAGGCAACCTAAGTACATTTTACTAAGCCTGTGATCTTAGACATTGAGCATTTTTTTTTTTTTTTAATAGAGTTTGATGCTATTTTGGTCTATTCAGTGTTTCAGGTCAGTATTGCAAGTACAGGCTAATTACCACCCGAAGTTACTGATCAAGAAGTCATAATTAATATCTCAACATTTCACCACTTCCTGATCTTATTTCTATTTCTTCCCTTATGCAAACTACTTAATAGCAAAGGATGCTTTACAAAGTAGGGTGATTAGAGGAGATTTATGCATAATTATTAAAAAACATTTCCAAGTTCTATTTCCACGTTATTTAACATTCCCAAGGGGCATTTTTTACAAGAAAAATCTCCATTTCTATTAACACTTCCTTCCTCTTTATGGTATGAATCCTGCATTGCCTGCCTCTGTTAACCTCAATTTCCATGAGTATATCCTCTGAAATGTCAGTGGGGCAGGGCAAAGCAGCCACAGCACAAGCTGGACTTTGGTGGCAATGGCTCCATGCAGAGAGGACAGCCAGGACTCGGTCAGAGGGCAGCAGTGGCACCACCAGAGTTCAGTGGTCCTCACCTCCTCCAGCTGAGAGCCACAGCAAGGAGAAATTCAACAAGGGGGCCCTCCCTGGGTGGGGCAGGGGATGCCAACCATGCTGTTCTGCTATCAGGGCACCAAGCCTGGCTGGAGGCATCCCCAGCCCCTGCAGTGCATGGGGACAATGCCCTTGCTGCTGCTCCAGAGCAATGTGGGGCACTCTCCCATGGGAGCAGTGTCCAACTGCAGCTGCTCTCCTGTCTCTGCCCACCCTGACCAAATCCCACCATGCATGCAGAGTTTTCACTACGCAGAAATTTCAGTGGAGGGCAGCACACAACCACTTGTATCTGTGCAGACCTCACACATCCCTCTGAGCTGCAGCACTGCTGGACTCCTGCTCTGCACAAAGACCCCGAGGGAGCAAGGTATGCCCTGTTCAGACTGCTCCTGTGCCTGGTTAACAAAAAATGAGCAGGATGGAGGAGAAGGAGGGCAAGGGAGATGAGATTCACCTCTCCACAACTTCTTGTCCGTTCCAGCAAAGGGTGTCATTCTGAACAGCAGAGCTGTGGCTGCAGATGTACTCTGGCAAGCTGCTGTAAAAACTGCTGTGGGACTTCAGCTTTGCAATCAGTTCCCTGGAAGAAAGGGACAGAAAAGGGTGCTCAGTTAAAAGAAGAAGAGAAGAGGAGGTTGGTGCATTTAGCACCAACAAAAACACAACATTAAACAGCTAGGTGCAGACAAACCACGAAGCATCAGTTTTATTTCTGAACCAAAGAAGCTTTTTCTATTTTTCCTTGATGTTATTCAGCCATGTTTCCCAGGTCAAAACTGCTGGTGATGGGGAGGGACGTGGGGGCAGCAGAAGCTCAGCCCAACTTTGCACCAGGCGAAAGTCAGACACAGTCTCTGCACTCTCACAGCACCCAGTGAAAGGTGCCACTGGCTCAGGCCACACATCCATGGGGTACATCTGAGCAGCAAAGGCTCAGGTTTTAGTGTCCCCTCTGCTTTGCAGAAGGCAACAGAGGCCCTTAAGGAGCTTCTTCTGGCTGACATTGGCATTGGCCATCCAGCATTGCTGCCAGGGCAGGTGGCATTTTGGGTGGCAGACCAGAGCTGACATTCTCAGCACAGACCTGTTCACATGGCTAAGGCTGTGTTTCATGCTGCACCATCAAAAGGACACGATTTCAAGGGATGCACTGGGTTGGCCATGGGGTCACAGTCTGCATTCCAAGGGGCAGGTTACATCATCCAAATGGCTCTGCTGTAGGAGGCAGGAGGAGCTGCAGGAGCAGAGCTCGCACCAACAGAGGGGATGTGAATCAGGCTGCATCCCAAGCCTGTGTCCTCCCTTCCCAGCAACAAGGATCTCCAGCTGGTCACCTGCAGTGGGCCAGAGGGCAGAATACCGGCTGACCATGGAATCCCTGGTGTTTCCAGAGAGGTGACAGAAGCTCTGGAGTGGGATGTGACACCCCCCAGCCCAGGTCTGATCCCTCAGGGACACCCAGCAGCTGTCACCAGGGAATAGCAGCAGACATAATTAGGTAAATAACACCAAAAGTAAGGTAACATGAATAGCAGGGACTGGAGGCAGTAAGGCTTGGCCTCACAGTTTGAGGCGCACATTTGTCTGGTTTCAGCACATTTCCCACTTTGGCAAGGGGGTATTGCTCACCTCCTTGCTCCCTGGGAGGAATGATGAGGAATTGTCACCTGGAGCAGGCAGCACTCTGGGGCATCCCCCGGGTGCTGTACAGGGGGTTACCCGTGCCCTGCAGCCTAAGGCAGTTTGGTGTGCAGGGGGTGTCAGCTCCCTCATCCCTCCCGGCTTTGGATGCCGTGGGGTTTGGTGTGCAGGGGGTGTCAGCTCCCTCATCCCTCCCGGCTTTGGATGCCGTGGGGTTCCCTCTCCAGGCACAGCCAGCTGGGGGCAGGCGACACCAGCACAAGGAAGGCCGTGGCTGTGCTCTGCTCAGCTCTCCGCTGCCTCGCAGCCCGTTCCTGCCGCGGGGGGCTGGCACAGCCCGCAGGGACAGCCGGGCAGCCAGGGGGTCCCTGCCCCTGCACCGACCCGTCTGTCCTGCCCGGGCAAACGAACAGGTTTGTCTGAGGAGCCAAAGCCCCTCCAAAGGGTGGGAATTCAGCCTACAGCCCCTGCACAATCCAAGGGATGCTTCAGGCAGTCGCCTCCTGCAGGAACCACCTCCTACATCCATCTCCTGCACTAACAGTGGGGTGGAGGCCCAACCAACACCACCTGGAAAGCCAAAATGAGGCGAGACCTGGATCACCAGCTATGGCAAACGCCAAGCAGAAGCCTCACTGCCCATGGCACTCAGCTCCTCACATCCTAGGCACTGCCTTGCTCCTCTTCCACAAACCCCAGCAGAGCTGGGAGAGCAGCAGAAGGAAACGTTCCTGGGGAGCAGAGCTCCCTGCAGGGCAGGGAGGAACCCCTCCATACCTGCAGCTATGAACCCATGTAATTCACCTCAGCAGATTTCATGAGCCTTCAGAGTCTTCAAAGGACATCTCTGTCAGAGCCTGGGCTGTGTAACCTCAACGTGTTGAGACAAGGGAGGAATGCAAGCCCTAGTGCTGTATCTCATGGGAACAGTGTCAAGAATGTGGCCCTGTTAGTCTTCAGAGAGAAATTCACCAACTTAGTCTATTGCCAGCTTGAAAAAATGCCCAGCTCGCTTGTTTCACTTCCACAGGGATTTTTCTTTTATTCAAGAGAGAAGGAAAGGCACTGCATATCCCTGGGTGTGTTTTCAGATCCAGAGGGGAGATGCTGCTCCCTGACACATCAGTGTGAGCCCTCTTAATTACAGCTTTTACTTACACAGGGAAGGAAGCACAAGGTGCAGTGCCAGCAGTGGAGGCACCTGCTTCCTTTGAAAATATTCAGTAAAAGACTGTTAACATCTCTGAACTACCATAAAACACTACACAAAAAGCATGAAATGCATTCCTCTTACCTACACACGGTGTAACACATAGCAATTCAATCTGGAGTGACCATTTCTATCTATAACTACACCTGTGAGTATTTCAGACACTGTAACAGAGCCCAAGAAACCCAGACAAGGCATTTGGTGTATTGACCTGGGTGCACTAGGTGAGAAAACCCATGTGGACACCTCATTGCACTTCAGAGCCTGCCACAGAGCAGCTCTGACGCTCAGAGCCAGATTTATGGGTAGGGGAAATAAGGAGCTTTTCCATCTGCTTCCACAGGGCCATTCCATCTGGTGGCTGCTCCTGCAGCCCATCCAGCAGGCACCACACTCAGCCTGAGCATTCTCACCTCCTCCTGCTCGACAGAGTTTCTTCTTGCTCCACGTGAGTCACTTTCAGGACTTTCCTGTCAATGAAAAGGTCTTCTGGATAAGGAGCTGATCGAGTCTGCCTCTGCTGAGTGTGGCCACACATCCTGCTGATCTGGAAACATAAACACAGCAGTGAGAGAAGTGCTGGGACTGCAGGCATCAGCTGAGATGCACACTGGCACCTGCACATGAGCTGCTGTCCTCCTGTCATCCCCATCTTGCTCATAGCTCAGCAAGCGCCTGAAAGCAAAATTCTGTCCTAAGGTTACAACCTGGCTTTTGTATAAAATCCCACCCCCTGGGAAGGAATGCAGGAAGCTTCAGGCAAAATGCTGGGGCACTAAAGTGCCCCTGTGGCTATCAAAACCCCTGAGCTGCAGGTGTGACAGGCAAATCTTCCTGTGTCAAATTAAACTTAGGCTGGCAGGGGGAGGCTTGAGATGTTCCCTGCTCCTTCCTTCCAGAGCACCAGAGCATCTCTAGACTCTGTAGTGCAGACTAGTCTGACTCTCTCTTGTCAGACTTTTAGGAAACACCTCACCTCTGAAGGAAAATCCCTGGTTTGCACCCTGAGGTACCTCAGCATCTGCACAGACTGCACTGCAGGTGCCCAGGGATGAGCATCATACACATCACTACTAATTAAAAAAACTGGGGCCTAAAATACAGCAAGCACTGGGGCCACAACCCAGTGATGTTGTGGGAGGCCCTGATTAACAGGGCTCTGCTAATAGCACAAATTAGCTCATTAGCATACAGATTATTTGGGAACTGCCTGCAGCATGGAGGGAAGGAATCCAAAGCGCCTCATTCGAGCTCTCTTGCATTGCCAGTGTCCCAAGACTCACCCAGCAGTGGCCACTATGCAGTCCCTACTGTGGATGGGTTTGCCACCATTTCCTTCTCTGGACACTACCAAGGCACATCTGTCCCCCTGTGCCACCGCTGCCACTATCAAAGTCTCCTTTTGATCCACCCTGTGCTGCTCTTGCAGGACTCACCCACGCTGGCCTGTGAAAGGAGCTTGGCTGATTGCTGGGACCACGAAGGCACCACAGCCAACACCACCCTCACTTCCTCTGAGCCTCATCCCACCACCCACCCATAAAATGCCCATTCCTTGCAGCGCCTCATTTATCTCCACACCACATCGAATCAAGGCAATCCCAGGGAGCTGCACACCAGAGGTTAAAAGCATACCTGCCACCCAAAGCACCAAGCATCTGATGTGTAAAGAGAGGAGATTAATTCTGTTCTATTACATCCTACATTTGGGTGGGCAAATAAATTAGTAATGTCACCTCTTTCATTATCAAGAGCAGCACAGTTTGTTTGCTCAGGCTGCCGTACAACAAAGAGTAAAACAGAAACCTCCTGGGAGCTGGGCTCTGCAGTTTCTGTTCTCATCATGGTGGGAAGAGATGCTGCCACCAGTCCTTCTGCACCTGCAGTTTCCTCTGCCAAAGCAGTTGCTCTTGCAGCTGCCAGGGGAGCAGTTTCTGCAGCATCTCACCTGGTTTTTCCTCTTCTGTCCTCCCTTGGCTGTGCCTCCTCTCTGCCTTGCCAAAATCAAGTTTTGCATAAGAAGCCCTACTGCCCTTCCTAAATCACTTGGCAGGCTTCAAAAACAGAGGGAGGAAGGGATTCAGAAAATGGATCACATTTTGGGCTATTTTCTTTGCCTTCTGTTAGCACTCATTCCTCTCATAACATTTACAGGTAGTCCCCTGATGCAAGCAGACAGGAATAGGAGGAGATCACAGGACAGCAGGAGACCTGGAGAAGGGCATTTGGGATCTGAGACCCCCTCCACTGTGAAATGGGCCTGGATGCCCCATGCCCTCTCCATACTGGCTGGTGCCATGTCCCTGCAAAGGGCAGAGCAGCAGGACAGTGTCAGGATGCTCAGGGGTCTTTGTGAGCTTTTCCTCTGCCCAAGTCAGAGATGAGACCTGCCATGAAACCTTCTCCAGGGAAACAAGATACACAAAAGCTCCAAGACAGTGGGTACAGAGGAAGCAGTGCCACAAAGCAGCATCACTGCACCCAGGCTCTGAATGGACACAAAGTGGAGAAGTGGGAAAAGGTTGGACACTTGAAGCTGCCGTTTGTGATGACTCCCTTTGATTCTCCCCAGCTCTGTGAAAATCCCCCCAATCCCTTTCCAAAGCCCAGTTTTCAGCTGGCAAAACCTATCAAACCCTGAGAGAAGAGCAAGTCCAGGATCAAGGCTTTTTCCCAAGGATGCAGAGAGGCACTTGAATGGGAGGGGAGGGTCAGAGTGACAGCGTGAACAATGGTAGCACCCGAGAGCCTGCTTCAAACAGCAAGGGGACCCAGCAAAGTGGGGATGCTTCATCTGCCACCCAGCACTGCAGGGAGCTCAGCCCCTCTGCTCCCAGGTCCTGCTCAGGAGCTGTGGCACAACTGCATCCTCCCAGCCCCACACAGCACCTGGGTACCAAGGCTCCAAGATTCATTGAATAAGGCAGGAAAAGACCTCTACAGCCATCGAGTTCAATGGTTGATCATCAAGCCAAATCACTGATCACCAAGTCCAGGCATCCCTCTTGTGGGATGAAACCACAAACAGGATTGTGTTTGTGACACAGGACAGCAGATGAAATCTTTACAGATAAAAGGAAGCACTGCTCAAACTTTCCACCAAGATTTTACTTATTCATTTATCCAAGCACTAACTAACCTTTTCAGGAGAAAAGCCCAACCCTGCAGCGCATTTTGTGAAGTCACAGTGAAATAGTTGTCACCATTTAGTCAAACAAAAACCCGGCTGAGATTTGAACTTTAAAGTGAGCGAAAGTAGAAGTAACAGATTGTCTGCTCATTTGCAGGGGCAGCATCGTGTGTGCTTTTTGGGGGAGGGAAGGATTTCACAAACCATCTGCCAAAGTCTGCTGGGCCACAAGCAGTCCTAGGACAACACCTCAGAAATCCTGTTTCAATCTTTCCCTCTTTTTGTGTCCACACTGCAGGCTCAGGAACACATTACACAGTTTCCCAGTCTCTTCCTAACCACTGTCATTTTAAAGCAGGCTCCAAAAAGAAAAGAAAAATGCAGTCAGAGAAGGGATAGATGCAAGCTCAGACCTTGAGAAGAAACAAGTGTTGATGATTCAGCTCTCCAGGTATTGCTTGCTCTGGCAGGAGCAAGGACAGAGAGCTCCTCAGCATTGTGGTGTGCCTGCAAGAGGGAGAGCAAAAGGAAGGGAGCATCTCTAATTCATCTAATTCAGTTGCCAAACCTGTATCAAGCAACAGAGTTTAACAAGTGGTTTCCTCCCAACACACAGATATAAATGTGAAATTCAAAGCAAACTGATAGAACAGAACCACTGGCTCTTCTCCCCACACTACCAGGGGGACTGTAAATATACACCAGCCCTTATCTAAAGTACAGTCAGTGCAAGAGCTCTGCCTTAATGCAGAATAGGCTGAAATTTGACACATTAAGCCACAAAAAAAAAAAAAAAAAAAAAAAAAAAAAAGACTCAGTAAATCAAATGCCAGAGTGTTTTTTAAGCAACAGGAGTTGGACTTTATCTGCCAGGCCACTGAAAAACTGCTGCAAGGGGACACCAGGCAAGAAAAACCTTCCCAAAGCCCTGAGCTTTAACAAACCCCCAAAGCCACCAGCACTGTAACAGCCCAAGCAAAACTACCCTGCCCCCGCTCATTAACAAACTCACTAATTACCCGATTTAATTAGCCTCCTCCATGAGGAGTGTGACCCAGGCCACGAGGGGAACACTTTGCCTTCTGAGGAGACCACAACCCCCTGCTCCAGTTCTTTACTGCAGCACAGGAGATACCAGAGCCGGGCTGGGCAGGTGCCCGGGGGCAGCAGCTGCTCCCAACAACCCGGGGGCTGCACGCTGTGATGGCTCAGCTTTAGGGGAACACTGGCTCAGCTTTAGGGGGAGCACTGGCTCAGCTTTAGGGGGAACATTGGCTCAGCTTTAGGGGGACATTGGCTCAGCTTTAGGGGAACATTGGCTCAGCTTTAGGGGGACATTGGCTCAGCTTTAGGGGGACATTGGCTCAGCTTTAGGGGAACATTGGCTCAGCTTTAGGGGAACACTGGCTCAGCTTTAGGGGGACATTGGCTCAGCTTTAGGGGAACATTGGCTCAGCTTTAGGGGAACACTGGCTCAGCTTTAGGGGGACATTGGCTCAGCTTTAGGGGGAACACTGGCTCAGCTTTAGGGGGACACTGGCTCAGCTTTAGGGGAACATTGGCTCGGCTTTAGGGGGAACATTGGCTCGGCTTTAGGGGAACACTGGCTCGGCTTTAGGGGAACATTGGCTCAGCTTTAGGGGGACACTGGCTCAGCTTTAGGGGAACATTGGCTCAGCTTTAGGGGAACACTGGCTCAGCTTTAGGGGGAACACTGGCTCAGCTTTAGGGGAACACTGGCTCAGCTTTAGGGGGAACACTGGCTCAGCTTTAGGGGGACATTGGCTCAGCTTTAGGGGAACATTGGCTCAGCTTTAGGGGAACACTGGCTCAGCTTTAGGGGGAACACTGGCTCAGCTTTAGGGGGAACATTGGCTCAGCTTTAGGGGGAATACTGGCTCAGCTTTAGGGGGACATTGGCTCAGCTTTAGGGGGAACATTGGCTCAGCTTTAGGGGGAACACTGGCTCAGCTTTAGGGGAACATTGGCTCAGCTTTAGGGGGAATACTGGCTCAGCTTTAGGGGGAATACTGGCTCAGCTTTAGGGGGACATTGGCTCAGCTTTAGGGGGAACACTGATCTGAGAGGAGCACAGGGACAAGGCTAATGGAGCAGCAGCAGCAGCCCACTTTAAGGCTTCCCCATTAATTTAAGATAAGAGGTGCCTGAGAACTGCAGGGATCAGATTTGCTACAGCTGAGCGGATGCATGGGTGTAAAGCACAGCACTGATCCACGTGGGTACCTGCCAGCCCATGGAAACTGGGATCACTGGGGTTAATCATCAAAGAAACAGTGACCACTGTAGCAGGTTCTGTGCAAAGCATCACAGCCCCCATGCAGCTGATGGAGGGCAGCCCCAGCCTGGCTATGGCAGGATGGCATTGCTGACACCACTGAGGCTCCTGATGAACCTGCCCTGCTGTTGGAACCCAGGACATTCCCCTGGCTGCCCTGGAGGACTCGAGACCCTGGAAGGGGGCTCAAAGGCCTTGGCACAGAGTCACAGACACCTGTGCCTTCGATTTTAACCCATGGAAACAATTACCAACAGTTACAAGCCACAAGGGTTTGAATAGAATGATAGTGAATTTACCACAGGGTGGAAAAGTAGAATTTTGGGGTTTTTAGAATGGAAGTTCAAGAGGCAAGATGGAGGAATCTGGGCGTGTTCTGTCTTTCTCCTTCTCCTCCATCTTCTGCTGTGATGCTGGCACTTCTGGGTTGGTGTAGAGACAGACTGTCTAACATTGGTGATAGGTATTGGAAAATTATTGTAAATAAAGTACACGTAGGTTTTAGTATAAAAAGATAACAGCACCCCAAGGGCAGGGACTGTGACACAACCTGACCTGCTGGACAGATCTCAGCAGGTCAGAAAAAGAATGTATTAGATAAGAGCATATAAACAACCTTGAAAACCAGAGCCAAGGAATCCCGACTTCTTCTTCAAGTGCAGGGCTGGGAAAAAAGATTTTTTAATACCTTGGGAGCCATTCCAACAACTCAGAACCCAAGACTCTGCTGCCAAGGCACGAGGCATCATGGCCACATGGGGCAAAAACATCTTATCTTGCACATCAGCAAGGAAATCCAGGGGTGAAAGGATTGGAAAGCAGCACACTGCGATCCTCAGTGCCAATGTGAGCTTTGATTTTAGGAGTAAGAACATTTTAAAGGTAATTTTTTAGATGATTTAGAAGAGGGGAAAAAAAGACAAAAAAAAGTAGCTAATCAGCTTTTCCTTGGAGAAGAAGGGATTGCATTAGACACTGCTGGATACCTGCTGCTGCCACTTCTCATTCAGCCCAGGAGCTCCGCTCTGCTCTAAAGGAGAGTTTGCTGTATTTGACCTTTGCTTAAACTTTACATGGAGTTTCCATTTGTCTTTTCTATGAATTCTTCTGCTTATAGATTCATTCCCCAGGAAGACACAGTATTTTTTTTCCCCTCAAGGGGATGGCCTCATTTTTGAAGATTTCCTCCCACAATCTCTTTTGCTCTCCGGAGTTCACATAAGTCATTTTATACTTATTCGTGGGTTTCCTTTGGGAGAAGCCACACATCAAACTGAAAAGAGATTAATTATTATAATTGATTTGAACACGGCTTCTGAAAGGGTGATCTACTGCAGAATGCACAGAACATCAAGAGACCAAAGACAGGCTGTCTTTGGAGGAACCAACTGATGCTCACTAAACCCTGAGCATCCTTCAGTGATGGAGCCCAGTTTGACCAGTCAGGCTGAAAGCCTCAGTAAGGCAGCAGCTTGAATTGGTGCCTCTTCCCCAATTCTTTTCAACAACCTGCTCCACTACACATCACAAGTCTTATTAGCATTATAAAGATCGCATTTGTGCCCCGTTTATCTTCAAAGTCACCATAAAAGTGAACCTGAAGTCTATTACTCAAGTGCTGCTACAGAATTCCGCTTAATTAAATTTCTAAAGGGCTTAAACCAAAAATATACATTGCGATGATGTGGGATAGAACATAAACTTTTTAATAGTAGTAACCAAGCACATTTACCATTTCTACAGGTGTAATAAAAATGCTAATATATGTTAATGTTTAGTCGGTGGTTAATGTTTTGTCTTGTTAATTTCCCCAGGGCTTTTATTACTGATTTAAATCTGCCACACTGCCCCAGTGATTGCATTGCCTTCCACACAAACGGCGCCGCGCTCTCAAACCAACGCTGATTAACAGGAGTGCAGAAACATTTGGCTAGGACAAACACTCTTATTATATGCTTCTAATCATTAGATACATTTTGTCAGGAAGATGGGAAGGAGACAATTCCCAGCTCCCCCACTCTTCTCACAGCAGAAAAATGTGATTATGGGCATAAAAATGAATTTACAAGCCTTTATCTTAGGAAGCACATCATTATTAACTAAGTAATGATTGTTCTTCTGGTTCCAGGCACTCAAGCAGAAAGAACAAACTGAGTATGGTAACACAGATGTCTTCAATGAACACTCCAACAAAATTCCTCATTAATGGAGTACTAAATGTTATTAATCAGCTCTATAGTATTATGATCTCCATTATTCAGACTGCAAGGATTACATAAGAGACAGCATCGTAACTCACTCATGCAGAGACAGGAATCAGAGGAAGTGACCTACTCTCCGTGCTGAGGAGAACGTTTAATAATGCATCACCCTTAAATAATGCAACGCTATAATGTGTAAAATGCACACAAACACTAATGCTTAAAATAACAGAGTGCCTGTCACACCAGTGCCCGCGGTGACGCCCAACACATGCTGCAGACATGGGCTACAAACACCCAGGGACTCCTGCAGCCACCAGACCAGGTTGTGCTGAAGGCCATCACCACCTGGCTTGAAGACCAGCTCCTTCAAGCTGCTACAGAACCACAGAGGCATTAAGGAGGCATTTTTCAAAGTAAATATAACTTAATTTTTCCTAGAATGGTTTGGGTTGGAAGGGACCTTAAAGATCATCTAGTTCTAAATCCTGACTGCCATCCTGCATATAGAGGATCACAAAATACTTTGCAGGAGGTCATCGTCACAACAGCAGAAACACGGGGCCCTAGAGGACTGGTGGGACTGGTTCTCAGGGCAAGGAGCAGGATGGGCTCCACACACAGCCACCTGTGTCGATGTGACAGAGGTGACAGAGCAGCTGGCAGGTCTGACACATGGGTGGTTACACCATCACTCTACCCCAGAGACTGCACAAGGGTGAGGGTGCACCAGCTCAGCAGAGCAATGGGGAGCACAAGAGACTTTTTATGGGTTTCAATCCTTGCTGCCAACTGCTGAATCTGCAGGATTTCCACCTGCACATCCCCGTGCTGTGTCAGGGTTCACATGCCTTAAATTGGAAAGAGACAACCCTGCTGCTCCAATCACTGCTCCTGGTGGGACACACCACCTTGTCCCCAGAGGGATGTGATGGCCAATGCACCAAACAAGTGCTGCAGCACACAAAGCACCCCCACAGTGTCCCACCACGTCCCAACCCTCACACTGACCCAGCTTCTCCCAGCACAGGATGCCCTTTCTCTCAAAGGAACTGTGACCTCAGCTTGAGTCGAGCCCTTTCAAACCTACATAAAATAATGCAAACAAGATGTTTGTTCTCTCTGGCGTCCCCAGCGTGGAGTGTTTAATCCACCAAAGAAAGCAGCTTTGTGTTTCAGCAAAAGCCTGTTTATTGTTATTTATAGGTAGAGAGGAAGTCGGACTAAATGATTACAGTTGTTCCTTCTGTCTTTATAATCCATGACATATAATTAAGGCGCAACTTCTCAAGTCAGTCTTTCTCTCCAGCATTTTGTTAATTCCATATTTAACACAGAATTTGGTATTTCAGTTTGGATGGCTGGACCTCAGCAGCAAACCACAGGGAGGGTGGCTGTAGCCCCAGCCAGGGCTCAGACACAACCCAGCCAACCAACTGGGAGACTCAAGAAAAAAGCATTTGCTTAATTTTTGGCACACACTTAAGCAGTTTTCCTACGTGCAAACATTTCCTGGAACAGGGCCCTGCAGCATACTAATGCACCATTATGGTTTTAACTTAGATCTGCACAATCTGATATTTCTTAGACAACCAAACTAAGACTTTATTCTTGGAAGGAGAAGACAGCCTTGCCTGGAGGGTTCCAGCAAAGCAAAAGGGAAGATGGAGCAAAATCCAGAGAAACCCAGAACATGTCACACTGACTACAGCCAGGTTGAGGAGCAGAAGGTGGCAGTACCCAGAGCTCATCTCCTGATCTCCCACACCCCCAAGGTGCTCCAGGGCTGAGGAGGCAGCACAGCAGAGGGGGGGACACGGCTGCTCCTGACCCCAGGCTGCTGCTCTGCCCCTGCGACTGATTCCCCAAGGAAGCTGAAGATGCTCCAAATTCAAACAGCTGATTTCAACATTAGCACTGGCTCATCTAACCTGACAGAAAATTAGGACTCAAGGCAGCAGAGCCCACTTCTGCTAAGGATGCTAAATACAGTTTAATTATACAAGTGCACTCTGTGCATGCTCTTACACACAATTGCTGCTACGGGTCCTTTGAAGACCCTCCTATTGCAGGCAATTAAATCTACCCCATCACAACAGACTGGGAAACAAGGAATGGGCTTGAGGGATCACCAGTTTTTACCAAGATCTTAAAAAAATCCTTGCTGGGCAAAGCCAGGCAGCAGGACAGCTCCAGGCAACCACCACGCGCTTGTTATTTTCCTTCCATGGGTTAATCGGTTTCCTTGGCAGATTTCTGTGGGTTTTAATGTTGCACCATGTTTGTGCCTACGGCACTACAGAAAGGAACAATCCCAGAGAAATAAATTCCTAGCAGCCTAATTTAGAGAGGAAAAACAGATACCTGCCATCAGTCTGGAACACAAGCCAGAGTCAGAGCCTGTAACAGGGTATTTAACAGCAGCCGTGTCAGCTGGGTTGCAAATGTGGTCAATACCTACCAGCCTCTCTTCCCCCCTGCAGCCATGAGCCCAGATTCAATTATTCTTTGAGAAATACTTTGTTAAATAATTAAAAAGTTACTGCATTACTTTTCCCTTTTTTTTTTTTTTCCCTTAAACCAGACCGATTCAATTTTGGAAGTATAAAGCCATTATAATGTGTCAGCTAGCAATTAGCTACTGTACACTGTTTATTCTTTAATATAATCTTTGAGTAGAAGGGCAATATTCTCAGAAACGCAGCATTAACTTGTTCCTGAATGACTTTAATATGGCTCTTTTCAAATTACTGCTCATAAAATCTCAGGGAAAAAATTTACAGATGATATCCCATCTCCTTAATTAGTTCTCTCTCTCAGCAATCCAATAACAAGTGTAATATTTATTTAAAATAGAGCACACGGGGCTTACTACTAAATCTGCTGTAACTGGTGATATCAAAACAAGCAGGTAAAAGGCAATGCTTGCTTTGCAGCCTGCACAGACCATGCTCGCAGGTACACACAGCTTTTCAGATTTAGATTTCAATAAAGACCCACACTGAAACCATCCCAAAGGTTTTTTACGCCTCTAAGTACTTTTTGCTATAAAATGCCCTTCTCCCTTCCTATGTTGCATGGAAACCCCTCCTACCCCAAAGGGTTTGGCACTCCCCATTCCTCCCCACGCACCATCCCTTACCATCACCCTACTTATTTTAACCTTCAGATAGAAATAATCTCCCCAACAGCAACTATTTTCTCCCTCCATCCACCATTCTCTTTCCAAACACCAGTCCCTGCTAAGACAACAAGGCTGGAGCCACCAAAACTCTCTAAATCAATTCAAGAGTGAAGTTGCTGAATCTCTTCAGCAAAAAAATTACAAGTGTTTGTTTTCCAGCAAAGCTCAGAACAACCTCACACATTATTCAGCTCCTGGCAACGGGGCATGAGGCTTTCCCCGTGGCCATGCCATGGACCTTCCCAGTGAAAGTCTGAAAGAGAAACATAATAATTATCATTAAGGGAAAATGGTAAAAATGGCTCCATGCAGCAGAGATTAGCTGCTGGTAAAATTAATCCATTCAAGGCCAACTAAAGGCTTGGGAGGGCCCTGTCTTCCTTTTTCTTTCTTTTTTTTAAACTTCATCTTTTGATTTTTTTCTTGGTTTTGAAGCTACCAGATCCATAGCAATTTTTTCTCCCTGACAGTCAGGCCTAACCTAATCCAATTACAGGTCAGCACCAAGATAATATACCCAAAACATGGCAAACAAGGTAAAAAGGCTCCCATTAGATTTTTGCTCAATAAAGGAATTACGTTTTTTCCCAAAGACAAATAAGGCTTATTGAAAATGTAAATCATTCCTTTCTATAAAGATATAAATATCTGCAGGGCTTTTTTGAGACTTTATTGGAAGACATGTTGTTTTTACATGTACTGTGGTTAGAACAATTGAATTACAGAATGACTTACAACATTAGATTAGTTTCTGCCTGATTGAGAATATCTTTATAATGGAAATCGGTGTGCACTTTTAACCTTGTTACAATGCTGTATGTCTGATTAATGTATTAAAGGGATTCATTCAACAATAGCCTTTTGCAGACAGAAATTAAATTAATCCAACTTTATCACAACACCTTTATTAACAACATCAAACAGAGGACTAGAATTTGATTATGAGAAGTGAATTCCAATACATTGATATACAACCATTCCAAAATTAGGTAGGAGAATCATTAGATGGGAAAAAAATTGACTAAACACTTGTAGTGCATTTTTGTTTATCATCATTACTTTCCACTCACCTTGCAAGTTGCAAGCTGGGAATTTCCCCAACTCATGGAAAAGATAAAACATTTTGCACCAAAATCTAAAGGCAGGGAGTTATTACATTTCCTTCTGGCTCCAAACAATGGGAATTGCATGGAGCAAGGCTCAGAGATGACCTTTCCTGGGTGTTTTTTAGCCTCTGCTTGGCAAACCCTTTTGGGCCCATCTGCACTGAGCTCATGGTGACATTTTGCTCGTCAGAGCCAGCCCAGCATCCCCTCTCTCTGCCCCACTGCCCTCAAGTGCCCTCTGCTCCGTGGCTTTTGGGCCATCCCTCAGGGAGGACACAGAGGATGGATGACTGAGGTATCAGCACAGGCATTTGGGTATCTCCAGAAATACCTGCACTCTGCTCTCTGGAGAGCAGCGGCACAAGGTTTATTTTACAGTGATACAGATCAATATGTGCAATCCAGGAGTTAATAAGCTTCAAAAAGACATAACTTAGAGCACATCAGTCACCCCCAAGTTTTCCTCAGTAACCACTCAGCTCTCCACCTGGTTCTCTCCAGGTAACTGGCTCAGAGCATCATCTCAACCTTTGCCAGCAGCATGGAAGAGAATTGGGTGTGAAAATTGATTAGGTTACAAAGATACACCTGCATAAAGAATTGCAAAATTTGCCAACAGCTGCCTTGCTTTTTATTTTCTTTTTATTTTTAAACAGAAATAACTTTGCCCAAGTTGCTGTAGGCTATCAGCACAGCTTTCTGCAGCCAGCCTGCTCTTGCTTAAACAAATCTTTGGAAGAATAATGCAGTTAGCAGCAAACTTCACCTACTGAAAGCAGGTTCCGTGCCCTCGGGGGCTCATTAGAGGGGTAAGACAACAGGTAGGGATGGAAAAGGCCACCAGTTCTTTTTACAGTGGCCTGATAGGGCAGTGAGGACCCAGCAATGAGGGGTGCACTGCTGCGGCAGATGGATGAAAAATCCACCTCAATCGTTTGCTGATTTTTTTTTTTCCCCAGCAAAACGTATTTAGCATCTTTCACGCCTGGTACCTCAAAGCCACTTTACAATAAGATGCAAAAATGATACAATTCACAGCACCGCACACAGGCAGAGAATTGAAAATGAACCAAACCACTCATTGCAACCCAGCCCCTCATCCTCTGCAGCGCAAAACAAAACACCGCTGCTCCGCCCGGGCAGCTCTGGGCACCACTCCTGCTTTGCAGAGGGTCCCTTTTAACTTTCTGGTTTGTTCTTGGCTCATTCATCAGCATTGCTAATGGCAGAGATAGCTGTGGTTTGAAGGCAGCAGCACTCACGGGGGTTTCTGTCACTGGGAGTAAACTCAGCGCTGTTCAGATGAAGGATGCCCGGTGGATGACCCCGGGCGGAGGCCTGAGCGCAAACGGCAGCCGCGGATAATGAGGCCAAAAGAGGGTTTAGCGTAAAAAGCACAGCGAGATGGATGTTGGTGAGCACAACTCCGGGCTGGCAAAGCTGCGGGTCTAAGCAAGGAGAGAAATCTTCAGGAAAGGAAATGGGCCAGAATGTATTTTGCTAATAAAGCATCTATGTTAATAGGGGTTGCAGGAGGCTGCAGCAAGCAGGGAGCCATGTCTGCAGGGCTGATGCTCAGGGGTTTGATCTCCCTGGTAAAAGAAAGATGTGTGGGCAGTTTTAACAGAGAATTCCACAGGCAGCTCCACCATTCCACAGTAAGTGTCCAGGGCAATGGCACGTCTGGAGGGACTGAGCTAAGTAAAGATAAAGGCAGGTCATGCCATGGATATCACTCCTCTGCAGGCCCCTCAGAAGCCAGGGGGATCAGCCCCCACACCTGACAGTCTCCTGTTTCTGTCATGCACCAGCTCGCAGCATCCTTCAGGTAAACCAAATCTCAATCTCAGCAAGGAGAAGCTGGTTTAACTCTGAAGGAAGTTCAGCTGCAAAGCTCATTTGCAAACACAGCCCCAGTGAAAGGCCTGCGTCCCAACTCTCCCTGTTCAGGGGAGCAGCTCCTCCCTGGCCAGAACCTCTCCCACAGCTTCTGATGCAGACAAAGCCTTAAGTCACACAGAGGGAAATTTCTGATGCTGTGATCTTTGGTTCAGAATGAAACTTGGGTTTTTTCCTGCTTAAATCCAGTCTATTTCAAGACCTCCTATTATGTCCTTGACCATTACAATTTATTAAAAAATCAGCCTGAAATTTCAAAGCTTGAAGGCACCCAGTATATCCCATCCCTCAATTCTTTGCATGGCATGACCAGCAGCTCCCTCCTCTCCTACATCCCAAAGCATCCCAGGTCCAGCTGTCCAAGCCTGTGATGGAAGCCAGGAAAAAGAAAAGAGACGAGAAAAAAAGAAGCTGTTCTGTGCAGTGAAGAAAGCTGCAAAACATTGCAAAGCTGTGTACCCTCATTCCCAGCTGTTAAGATTGTATCCTGCCCCACTAACTCTGGGAGCTCTTTGTACTGATGCCAGGGCATCTCAGAACCAAATATCTTTTTAAACACTCGGGAGCCAGTTGCAAAACAACAAATTAGCTCCTCCACTAAAACAAGGAACACGTCAAGGCACAGTGCATGCAGACAGCTACACAGAACCTGTAATTAAACTGCATGAGGTATTTAGGCTTGTTCTGACTTCAGCTTGGAAATGATGCAAGACACCCCATCACACACAAACCTGTGTGCATCTCACTTGCAATGCAGCCAACGTGATCTGAAGGGAGATCAAGCCAGGCTCAGTGGGTGCTCTGTGATATTCCCACCCATAAAATGCAGCAGCCTTAAAAAGCTCTTTTGAGCTGCAGAGTAGTGGGGATGAAGTTGCCACCAGCCAAGTGATCTGTCTCAAGACTGAAGTCAAAAAACAGATTCCTGTGGTCTTCAGTGCAAAGTTGGGTTGGACATCAAACAGTGTCAAAGGATGCTCCATGTGCAGCTCTGTGCGCATGCAGGGAGGAAGGGGCACTGTCAGCAGCTGCCTTCTACTTTTTATTTTAAAAAACCCTCACTGCAAATTCCCTTGAAATGGCACATCTCAGAGGCACATCCAGTTAAAAGGACAAAGGGAGAACAAAAAAGAAGAGTATAATATAAAAATTTACAAATAGAAGCAAAATCAAATGCCATTTTTAAATTAAACCTCTGCTGACAGGTTTGAGCATCACTGGCCTCTGCTTCCACCCAGCAGTTCTGCAGAGCCCCACACACTCAGTCTGCTTCATCCAGACCCAATTCAGTGACAAATTGACTCAAAGCCTTGCCATGCCACCAGGGCAAGCAGGAGGGCACACCAGTGTGCCACTTCACCCACACTGGAAAAGGACAACCCTGACCAAAGGCTACCTGTATCCTCAAAGGCAAAATTCTTGCTAGCAGTGAATTAATTAATTAATTAATTGTGACACCAATGGCCTCCCTCCCCAGGCCAGGCAAGAAGTAAAGCTTGCTTTCACTAGGCTGAGAATAACCTCTGAGTCTCACTCCCCTAGAGAGGCAAGTGATGGTCAAGAGCATTCATACCAAAGTCCCTTCCAAGAATGAGATGCAGGCCTTTAATTTGCCACTGCATATTTGAATACTAAAGCAAGATCAAAATTGTTGATACTGGGTTACAAAAGTGCAGGCATGAATAACTTTTGCCCTTATTCTCTGAGCACCAACCAGCCAAGCCACCAATCTGGAGCTTTCTAGCTCAAAATCAACACCTTGAAATTCAGTGCTTTGCCATACGCTACCCCAAGTGTCAGAAAATCTTTACTACCTGAAACCTCTTCAGACAACTAATCATAGTACTCCCAAGGTGCTTTCACAGGAATGGGAATGCTGCTGATACTGCCCTCAAAATAAGCTTTATTTTCATCCTGCAGGGGGAACAGATGCTTGCTTTAACACACGTATCAGGCACCTTACACTGCCTATCACAAAATGGATAACAAAATACACAATTCACACACCTTGGGATAGTTCTGAGGGGGTCTGAGATCACTGAAAACCAAAACTTCTCCTGTATTTCCAGCTTTAAGTGAAAAATGGAGCTAGCTACCAGAGAGTATTAGAGAATAGCCTGAGGATTAAACTTTGCCAATAAAGAACTTGAAAATACAGAGGCTGTACATCCAGCTGACTCTCCCAGGAGAGATGCCAACAAAAAGCAACCCACATTAAAAGTACAAAGAAACCGATCTCGGCGTCTCAGAGGGAAGGACTTCGCAAACAGCGCTGTAATTTCAAAGCTTTCCCCACAAAGCTCTTGCCAGCTCTAGTACAGACAGAAAAATCCATTAGCAGATGGGAAAACTCACCAGAGCTCCCTGCCAGTGCAACCTGCTGAGCAAAGCAGCTTCCAGCAAGTCACCAGGTGAGATGGCCCCAAAAGCAGCTCCTGGGCAGTATTTGGGGGAAACCAGCCTGGCATCACTGTGCTGACAAATGTCCTAAATCTGTGTATGGCAACGGGTGATATTTTCATTCCTGGGTGCCAAAAGTCCCTTTATTTGAATATTCTTGATTTTCAGCCCTGTGTATCTGCTGGAACTGCTGTTTTGAGCACACACTGCAGCAATGTTTCTGTGGTGCTACAATCAACCAAAGCCTCATTATCTTTACAACATACTCATGAACTCCCTGCCAGGATTCCCTAAAAATCTAGGGAATCAAGGGGCCAGTTTTCCTGCCTCTGAGGCTTCCCAAGGCTATCAGAGCTGGGTTCACACCAAGCACTCCCCCTGAGCCAGGTGAGATGAGCACTTCAGCCTTGGCATAACATCAAACCCAGCCTGCACAATGGCATCACCTCCACAACACCCCAACATATAACCTAGCTGTATAACCCAGTTAACCCAGACCTAAACAGTCTTTTAAAGGTGCTTGCAGGAAGGTAAAGCAGCAGGGATCAGCTCACAGAACAAGCACACTGGGAATTGCATGCTGCTCCCATACAGCACTGGCACCTTTCTGCTTCCCTCCTTCTGACGAGTGCAAGTGGTTGAACAAAGCTCTGGTTAATTTTGCAATTTATTAAGATTTTTCTAGAAATTCAGTCATCAGTCCTGAGTGGGGAAAAAAAAAAGACTTTGCTGAGGTCCCTGCTGTTCCCTTTCTAGGCAATGCTCTGCAGGCAGAGCTGCACAAACAACTGCAAGGGGAGCAGCAGGGGCTGGGCAGCTGGGGTGCATCAAAAATGGGGCAGGCAGCAGGGGGAGGGAGGGGATTCTGTCCCTCCACTCCACTCTAGTGAGACCAACCTGGAGCATCTCCTCCAGCTTATCTTATAAGAAGGACATGGACCTGTTGGAGTGAGGGTGACAAAGTTGATTGGAGCATCTCTGGTTTGGGGACAGGCTGAGAGAGGCAGGGCTGTTCAGCCTGGAGAGGAGAAAGAAGCCAGGAGACCTCACTGCACCTTCCAGGGCCTGATGGGGCTCCAGGAGAACTGGAGTGGGACTTACTACAAGGCCATGGAGGGATAGCACAAGGAGGAAGGGCTTTCACTGACAGAGGTTCAGACTGGATACTAGGAAGAAGTTCTTGACTGTGGTGGTGGTGAGGCACAGGCACAGAGAAGCTGTGGCTGCCTCATCCCTGGCAATGTCCAAGGCCAGGGTGGACAGGGCTTGGAGCAACCTGGGACAGTGGAAGGTGTCCCTGCCCATGGCAGGGGAGTCAGGACCTGATGATCTTCAAGGTCCCTTCCAACCTAAACCATTCCATCATTCTAATCTCGGAGAGATCAACTTTTACCTATGTAAGACCCCCTGACTGTCTCCCTTGTAATTCCAATAACAGAGAAAGCATTAACTTTTGGAGGTGCTGGGTTGAATATTTTATTAAGCTTATTTGTACTGCATCTCTCCTATTTGTCTTGGTTTGTGGTAAAAAGCACAAAGAGACTGACTAAAATCATTCTTCCCTACACTCATGATTAAATATCTACAAGAGATGGACATACTAGGCAGATTTTCAACCAGGGAAAAGGTAGGAGATTAGAAAATTAATACAGATATAGGCCTAGACAGCAATTTTTTTCCCCAGTGTGCCCTGAGAGTCAGGCTCCTTGATAAAGTACTTTAATAGCAGGTTTTAGGGGTGAAGTTTTTAAGCAGACAAATTGTAGAAATAATAAAGCCCTAACACACACCACAGCTGACAAATTAGCTACTAAAGCAAGGCTTGGGATGGGAACTGTTTACTGCCACATTACTGAATTCACTGCTCTCCACTGCTGTTTACAGACCTGGAACAACACACGGGCTCCCGTTTAAATGCATGCCTGGAGACACAGCTTCCAAAAGCAGATTTACAGCAGCATGACTTCCTCCTCTTGGGGACTGCAGAGCTCCTCAGAAACCCACCTGGAGGCTCTGCAGCACCTCTGGAGCTCAAGCTCAGGAGCCCTTGGGGTCCGGGTCTGCGTGTGAATGCCCACACCCACCTGCAGGGCGGCAAAGGGGAAAAAGGAACAACCACATGGAGAAGAGATGCTCAGCCAGGAAACAGGCCTGAGAATCTGAAATACCAGGAGGGAAAACCACTGCTGCAGAAATGCCACCAATGCTGGGAAAAATAAAAGAAGCCCAAAGGACAGGCAAGGGCAGTAGTGTTGTTATTCACGGTATAATCACTATGGGCATGAAAGATAAGTTTTCCATAACTCCAGAGGATTTTAATGACAATTAAATAACCTGTCATTATTCTTAACACCATGCAGGTGAACTGTACTTTGCCTACAGAAGCAATGGTGGCCAAGGTCAGTAATAAAAGAGGCCAATATGAGAAGCCAGGGTGAGTGTAAAAAACCCACATTTTGAAAGAAAACCCCTGAGGCATTTCATACTTTGGTATGGCTACAGTGTCTGAAAACAATCATATTTACAGAATTACAGTAAATATAACTGTTTGCTTCCAGGTATATTCTTTGAAACTCAATATGGGCTGATAAGTTTAACAGAGAAACTTTCATCATAGCACAGCTAAATAAAAAAGTTGTATTCTATCATTTACAAAGTGATATCTTACAAAGATATTTAGCCCAGATTACCCCAGGTCCTGATGCAGCTCAGCTCTTAGACCCTCTGCAATACTGTATGCTTCCATTATTGCCTTATTTCTCCACTGAACAGCTCATATCCTCACTTGTAAAAAAAAAAAAGTTGCTCTGGGCTCAGGTCTGACATAAAACCCTTAGCTGAGCAACATCAGTGATTTAAAAACAAACTTCAAAAACCCAGTGGCCATTCTTTTTTGGTGACAATTGCCAGGCAACTGGCTTGTTTGGCTTGGATTTTTTTTCTCCTGCACTCCAATAATGCAGAAATGTCTCTAGAGCAAAGAAACGAATCACTGAAGTATTAAATAATCAAGAGGAGTTATGGTTAAGTAAGTACCTAGCTACATATGGCACTAATGAATTCCAACAGCTTTACCAAGTACAAAAGCACTGAATGGTATTGTAATGCCCAGTAATTTTTATTGTAAAGGAAGTCAATTTATGTTCTGGTCTGGCAGAGGACAGGCAGATTGTAGCTCTACTGCTTTGTGTTGATTTTAGTGGTGCTCCATCTACTTGTCCTGCCACAAACCCATTCTCTGTAGCCAGATCAAGGTGTCAATATTCAGTAATATCAGGGGCAGTCATGTTTGTTCACTGCATATATGGACATCTCCAAGAAAAAACGCATTTTTGTTGTTGTGTCAATAAAAGAAAGACATGGGAGAACAAACACTGATCCTTTCAGACCCTACAGCAATGCCCAGGTCTGTGCTCACCAAACCTGGCACACAGCCCACATGCACAGTGCTTCTGTTTCTGCCTTAGCACCTGCATGCATGGGGGCTCACTGATGGAAAACATGCTGGATGCTTTTGCTCACAGCTGAATGTGTCAATAAATCTTTTGAGAGGCTCACTCTACATACAGAATTAAGTTTTGTTTCTTACTGCCCTGGAAATGCCAACGGGGCTCAGAGCTGAGCTGGGTTTTCTCTCATTATCAACTGTAACATGAATTCTCCATCTCACCTGAACTCAAGGGAAAGCTACAGTTACATCTCTGCTTCTTTGCTGCTCCAGAGAGGGTTGACTGATGATTCTGGCTGATGGGAGAACCTCCCCTGGCACTGTGGCCCCAGAGCTGCTGCTCCTGACTGTCAGCTGGAGCATCCCTGCACAAACAGTGCTTCCAGGCTGCTGTAAAACAGTGCTTTTCTGCAGAAAGGGACTCAGGCAGGTTGAAAGCCAATGTCCTGCACTGTGCCTTGGAGTTTAACATGCTGCCCACAAGTCCTGCCTAGGGCCATCTGCCCAGCTGACCACCACCCAGCCCAGCCACAGCCTCCTCCTGCAACACAACAGCAATCCAACCCCAGTGTAATTTGGTCCCTAAACCCCTTCCAAGGAGTGCAGAAAGCTTGCTGCATGCGAGCCAAACTTCCTGAGCTGGGAAACCAGAGTGCCACCATGATGTTTCAGAGCCTGCACAAGTGTGGTGGCAGAGTAAAGCCAGCACAAGAACAGCACAGAGTGCTCTGGCTTAGTGCCACAAAGCTCAAAGCCCATAAGCTGATCTATTTCCATGGTACCCCCCCAAAAAAGATAAGAGTTACTCACAGTGCAAGTAGTACAGTGACCTACATAAACACAGCTCTTTTGTAAACAGGAGTCAAGAATGGCAGGAACAAGCAGATAACAGGGGAACAGTGTCAGATTTTAATCATCTTTGGTTTTAAGCAAACTATTACAACACTCCTACACCTTTGCCCCATCTCTAACTCTTCCCTACCTACATGGAGCAGCTCAGCTGTGTCTCAAGAAAAATCTCTTCTGCAGAACAAGCATCCTAGTATCACAGTACATTTGCCCTTGGTGTTCAAATGGAGCAGCAGGATTTTCAGAGCAAGACAGCCTCAGCTTCTCAGGAGGCTGAGAAATTCCTGAAATGTGTTTTTAAAGAGTCAAGTAAAAATAAGAAATAATCTCATTAAATGCAGCCCATAACTGGAATGAGTTACTAAAAGATGGAGAATCGGCTCTTCTTTGGTGAATCAGGGGATGCTACAGCACATGCCTCTGCCTGGCATCTATTTGGAGGAACATTCTTGTGATGATAAAGGAGGCAGGGGACACCTGGAGAGCAGAACCAGCCTTTAAGAGCTAACCCAGGGCAAGCACAGCAGGGAAAACTGAAGATGCTGGGACATCTCAGCTCCCAACCTCACACCCCAGGGTGAGTCCACACGCTCCTGCTCTGACAAACCTGAAAAGAGGCAAAGCCCTTAATGGAAACCCAGGCCATGCAAACACCAGCTTCAAACACTACAAAAGTTTTCTGGAAGATCAGAAGTGGGGTGGGAAGGGGCTAGTAATTGGGAGCATTTGGGGTTTGCTGGCAGGAGGAAAGGAACAGCTTGGATTCAACACAGTTTGAGTACAAGAGAGCCTGGGGACCTGCAGAGAGGTACTCACAGCTGTCGAGAGCTTCCCTTCGTTCTTCTGCACGTGGACGACGGCGTCGCGCACCACGGAGAACAGGCTCAGCAGGACAATGCTCCATGTCATAGATGCCATGCATGCCTCTGGTCAGCCCCTCCAGAGCCTGGATGTACTCCTTCCAGAGGTTCTGGATCTCCAGGACACCCGCCAGGCATCCCTGCATCACGGCCCCCGCAGTAGCCGGCACAGGGCTTGGCCAGGAGCAGCCCCTGGCAGTGGGAGCAGTACCACATCCTCAGCAGCGCCCGCCCGCAGTCCTTGCTGAACTTGAGGTGGTCAGTGGTGTTTATCACCTCGATGCCCAGGTTCAGAGCCTGCAGAAAGACTCGTGTGGCCTGCAGGGACTTGGACACCTGCGTCATCATCATCTTGGGGTGGCTCCCAAAGACTTTGAGGTCTCTCCTGGCCCGCCCGCAGACATTCGGTCATTTTCCTCAGAGGGATCGGGGAAGCCGGGGTTAATCAAGTGAGAGTAAACCAAAGGGAACAAGCTGTCAAAAAACTCATTTATCATGTCATTGACACTGATGTCAGAGCCCAGTATGTACAGCGAGATGTCAGTAAAAAAGTTCTCCAACAAATTTAAGAGCCCTGGGCCCCATGCTCTGGTAGTAGGTCCTGAACATGCTGTTGGTGAAGTTTCTTGCGTGCCGCACTACAATTTCGAAGGCTTCTGCAAACAGAACAACAACAACACAAAAAATGTTACTAAGAAACAGTGAGCCCAGAAACAGGGAGGATAATGTTCCACCACATCGCTGCTGCCAGGGCTGGCCCCATCCTGCCTGCCTTGGGTCAAACACCTGCTGGCAGCCGTGCCTGCTGCAAAACACCAGCATCAGCAACTTCCAGGGAAATGCATAAATTCTTTAAGCAGAAGCTACATTTCAAAATGGCAAAAAAACCCCCCTATGATCTAGTTAACATTTCAGCTTTTTAAAGAAAATATTGATTCAAGAAAAGGGCTAGACTGCAATTTCTTTCTCTCCCCCCCTTTCATATTGATTTGAAATTAACAGGAATTCTATCTCCAGACTTAATTTAAGGCAGAGATAAATGTTTGACAAACTGTACAGTGGTTAAAATTAGGAAAACAGTAAATGCTGACATTCCATTATGAAAAGGAAAATATTTATAGGAGTTTAATCACAGACAATGTCCTGACTCTACTCCCAGTAGGTACCCTGCACCAAGTGTCCTCAAAGCCACTGGAAAAGCCCCCACAGTGCTGCAGTTTTCCCAAATGCACCAGGCCCATTTCAGCTGCAGATCCAATATTTCATCTGCCCTGGATGGGAGCTGCTGCATTGTCCAAAGGATGCTGAGAGCCAGGGGTGCCATGTGCACCTGTGGCTGCCCAGCCAGAACACTCTCATACACATCAGGCTGTCCCACAAAATTCAAGTTTTAGACAGACACTGTCATTTTGCTAGGAAAAACCATGACACGTTTTTCTCATCTCTACCTTCAAAAACTTTAGGACTTTCAGCCCACATCTCCTCCACAAGGTGAGCAGGGAAGCCCCCACAGTTATTCCTTTAATTATAGCCCTCATCATCGGGAGGCTTCCCAAATATCCATACCCCACTATATAAGGACAACATACCTACACACACACACCAGTTTGCATCTTAAAGCATCAGAAGGTGAGGCCATCAGTGCAAACAAAAGTCTTTTTCTTTGGCCAGCTTGCTTTACCAGCCCATGTCCCACCCTCCAGGGTACTGTTCATAAAATGCTAAAATTAATGAACAGCCCTTTCAGTTCACAGGTCACTGGCACCCCACCATGTAACTGCTCTCAACTCTGTCATTCTGGAAACACACATCCTGGCTCAATTTGCATGAAGATTATTCTGTTCAATAATTAAAGGGAATGTTTAATTTTTAAAGCCATAAGAGTTATCTCCCCCATTTGTTAAGGCCGGAACGCAGCTGAGCATGGCCTGACACATCTCCACAGGGGTTCAGTATCAGCACTGGCACAAGCAATGCTAGGCCTTGCTGCTTGCCCTGCATAACCTCTGGCTTACTCAAGAGCTTTCAAGACCATCACATCTCCAGAACTTCCAGCTCTTTCTCCCTGGGTGCAGTCTCTTCAGGGATGCCTGGAAGGACAGGGTGCTGCTGCTGCACCCCCACCCCAGCATGCAGAAAGCAGTGATCAGAGTAGAAATTACTGATATACTTCTGCAAACAGTGTCTCCACCCCATGTGGTGCCTGCACACCTCCCAGGCATGGTGCTGAAACATTTTGTCCACAGCTCCAGACACTCACACCAGGACTGTCCCAGCAAGCCAAGATCAATGCTCCCAGGGGACAGCAATCCTTCCTTCCTCACAGCACAGATTTGGGATGCAGCAGTTCAGGCACACAGGGCCCCTCTCTCCCTGCCACGACAGCCAGCATCCTGCTCCTCACCCCCAGACAGAGGATGGCAAAGCTCTCCAGGCAACACAGCAGCAAGGGGTTACACAGACTGGGCTCTAGACTGGGCTCTACAAGCAGAGCACTTGCACTATTGCACTGTATGAAAATGCTGGCTGTACTATTAAAAGTTTTAAAACAAAAAATAAAAAACTCTCTTTAAAGAGGACATATGGATTACAAAACTCTCCCCCCCCCCCCCCCCCCCCTCTTTATTCTCAAGGACACCAGAATAGCTTTTGCCTCAAAAAGCACAAAGAACATTTTGGACCAGTGGGGTTTTTTTGACAGCAGTGGAGATGGTGCCAGGATTTTCATGCTGTGCCTCACCATTCCCCTTTACCCTCTTCTCTGTTAGTTCCCTTTAGAAAAAGTCACCACTTTTCCATTTTCTCGCTCCTCTATGCTTTGCCAGTTATCATCAGAGCCAAAAGACTCTTCACTGATTAGAAAAATATTCCAAGCTCCTATGCAAACCTCCTAGGGCGAGAAGGGCTTCAGAAAGGAATGGAGAACAGTGGTGCATCAGAAGAGCATGCACACACAGTCCCACTGCTTTAAAGGTCATGACATGCACATAATTTTTGTCGTAATAACTGGCTGAGAGTGTCTATTTTATGCGCCTGGGAGCTTTTGCATATATCCATTAGAAAGCGCAACAGGGACTATAAAGGCATATGGAGACTCCTGCTGCCCTATTAATAGATGCAAGAAATAATAAAACTTTGTAAAAAAGAAGTCTTACACATCCAAAATCTCTCCCACCCAACTCCCACAGTAGTTGCTTATTCTGAAATATTCCTCAGAAAGCGCTGGCTGCAGGAATTTGAAATCCCCAGCTGCCAGCAGCTGCAGTGACCCTCAGCCAGGCTCTGAGCACTTCAAAGGGGAGGAAACTTTGAGGGTCAGTCCCCCGTGCTCCCATGAGGGTACCTCACAGGGACACAGGGGGTACATTGCATTATAGACGTGACACAGGCGTCTGATCCCCCATAAAATCCCACAGTCTGGATTTGCTGCTGGTAAAATCTGCCCCACTCATAACATGGCATTATTGAAACTCATTGCTGGAGCATAGTTCAATCTTTTCTCTCTTCTATTTTTTATTTTTCCAAGGATATTTTCAAAAGCTGCCCTTTAAGGAAGCTGTTTTGCAGGTCTGGCTGAAGCAGTGTGAATACAAAGCAAAGCACCGGATTTGCCCCCAACTTCAGCAGGCAAAAGCACTGCACAGCTGAGCACGGCTCACATTTTACAATCTCCATCACTGTAGAGTACACACACAGATGCACACACAGCAGAGTATAAGACATGTTCCTTTAAACACATTAGCCATAAAAGAAAGGCTCAGGGTAATTTCCATCCTTTGGTGGATGCAGGGAGAAACAGATGCAGATGTACTTAACACTTTCTTGGCCTCAGTCTTTAGTAAAACCAGTTCTTCCCGAGGTACCCAGCACCCTGAGCTGGAAGACAGGGATGGGGAGTAGAACAAAGTCCCCATAATCTGTGAGAAAATGGTCAGGGCTCTGCTACACCACTTAGATACACACAAATAGGGCTGGAGTACTGAGGGAGCAGGCAGAAGAACTCACAAGGTCACTGTCTATCATCTACCAGCAGTCCTGGTTTCCCAGGGAGCTCCCAAGTGACTTGAGGCCGGCAAATGTGACAGGACATGGGGAGGGTGGGATCATCTTGAGTGCCATCACATGGCATGTACAAGACAGCCAGGACATCAGGCTCAGCCCACATGGGGTCATGGTCCTGCTTGACCAACCTCATCTCCTTCTATGATTAGGTAAGCAGCTTGGTGGATCAAAGAAAGGCTGGGAATGTTGTCTACCTGGACTTTAGGAAAGACTTTGGCACAGTTTCCTGCAGTATTTCTCTTGGAGAAACTGTCTGCTTGTGGCTTAGACACCAGGAAAGAGAAACCAAGGGAGCACTTGCAGGATGGGAGCCAGAGCATCATCACCAGCCCAGCACTGGTGCCCTGGTGCTGCACATCTTGACTGCCTCAGTCAAGGGCAGTTTATCAGGACTCCCAAAGGATGAATGAAACAGCTGAACCTACTCTAGACCACAGATATCAGTCACTAGTTTAAAAGCACAGGCTATTACTTATTTTTCAGGCTGGACTCTTGCTGAAGTACCTGGAGAGGAATTGCTGCCTGATTCCAGCAGCCAGAAGGAAGGACTAAGCTCCTTTCAAAGTGCAAAAATTCCCCAGAACACAGCCCAGGGAGAGCTGCATGGCCGCTGCAAACCGGCATTTAGAGAAAATAAATTGTAAAAGAGCATAACAGTGCCCTGAGTGGGGATTACTGGCAGGAGAAGGAAATCACTGTGTTCTCAGCCCAGATAATAAGAGTCTCTGCTGCTTAGTAAAAATGCCAGCTTTCCTGAGAAAGCACGTTGGCTCTTAAGCTGCAGCAAACTTCAAAGGGGTCGGCGGCGGGGCCGGAGGAGCTCCGGATTAACCTGCTGGCTGCCCCAGGCTGCAGGAGCTCCAGCCCAGCCTGCCACTTGATGGGTTTATTTAAGAGATTATGTGATGTAGTTGTCTGGGCCACAAGGAGCCTGTACAGGTGACCCCAGAAAGCCATTGCCATCCAGCATCCCACTGGAGAGGGGAGAGCCAAAACCTGATGGCAGCACACAGCTGGGGCAGCTACAGTGACGCACCTCCAACTCCAAGCTCAGCAAGTGCTGCTTCACAAGCAGCTGTGAAGGTGTTTAGAAAGGTGAAACAAGGTCTGTCCTCCTTCTGACTCCCATGCCAGCTCACCAAAGAGCAGCAGAGCCACCTCCACACGGCACTGTGACCTCTGGGAGGAGGAACAGCAGGGTCCACCGTGGCAGCCAGGCACCAGGATGTGCCACAAGCTTCATGCTGCCCCTCCAGCAATGTGCTGCTCTGGTTCTGCTGTAAAGACAAGCTTCCAACAGGAAGAGCTGTCCTTCTCTGGGTGTCACACAGCACAGCAATCAAGTCGTCTTTTGTAAAGGCTCAGCAGAGGTGAAGATGCTGCACAGCAAAACCTGCTGCACCAGCAGCTCATCGTCCATGGGCAGCTGGGAAGGGAGCAAAGGTGGAGGTGCAGGACTGTGTGACCCATGCACCCCATAGCACATCAGCACCAAGGCATCTGAACAGCACCCAACACCGACTTGCCTATCCCTTGACATCTAGACACATAAATCCTGCAACCATAAACTCTCTCTGAGCAGGGAAGCTCCCACCATGGCTACTCCCATTTACTCTGGGGAGCTGAGCTCACAACTCCCATTTGCACTTCTGCAAAGGACTTTTTGCTTAAAAACTTGTCTCCCCACACGTATCTTGACCACCAAGATATCTCTTCACAGTGGAGGAACTGCAACCTTTGTTATTCCACTACCAAGAGCCAGTAAAAGCAAAGCTCAGGGTTTTTTGAGCAAAGAAAAAAACAGGCAGGTAATTCTAGACAAGGTCATGGTGTCACCCTATGCCCTCAGAAAACTCCAGGGCCATCTCCTCCAGGAGCCTGTGGCAGAGTGGTGAATCCTCATGCACTATTCCAAACTGTGAAATGAACAGAAAACTGATTTCCATGCAGCAGAAACTTCCCTTGAGGTCAACACGGATCACCAGCAGTCAGCTGAATTTCCCTCTACAGATGAGGATGCATTTTGTGATTTCCTGCACCTTCCCCAGGATGCTGCTGCTTGGGACACTACAGGCTGCAAATGTGGCATACAGTGAGTCCCTGTCCTGCACATGGGACCATTTTCAAATCTTACCAGTTCCACAAAATGCCCTTTACATCATGCCTTTTAGGTATGAATGTGCTCTTCCTCCCACAATGAACCTCATCTGTGATGCAACCACAGCGAGTGACCCAGCTCCTGGAGCTCAGAGCATTTGCTGAAGTCCCTCTTTTAGGCTTCAAGGCTCTCCTCATGACCCTGGCTCCCCAGGCCTGTCCCTGTAGAGTCCCTGCTCACAGGGCCTGACACCAAACTCTCTGCACAAGGCACAGCAATGACTGCAGAGGTCAGAGAGCCTCTGGTCCAGCCAGGCTTCACCTGCCTTGGCTCCACCTCATCTCTGGCACTTCCCTGCTGATGGCAAAACTTCTCAGGACACAAATCATCAGGAGAGAGCTTGGCACTGGAATCTCTCAGCCCACAGGAATCCTTTTCACCCTGAGACAAAAGCATGCGTGTCCAAGCAGGACATTGGAAAATTAATCAGTTCATTAATCTGTTCCCAATGCAATCACTGCATTTCCTGCATGCTCAAGGCTCCCAAACCTTCAAAAATCCCTTATATCTAAAAGCCAAAACTGCTCAGCCCCTCAAAAACACTACCAGCCTTCATGAACTGGAATTCAAATGTTCATCAAGGAAATGCTAAAAGTTTGGGTGTTTGTAAGCTCAACCAAGTATTTTCTAACTTGGCTCTTACTGTGACACTGCTCAGAAGTGGCAAAAGAAGCCAGAGGAATCCTCATGTGAGTGAGCTCTAAAAAGAGGAAATGCTTCTTTAATATCTCCAATGAATCAGACAACTTCAGCCCCATCACAACAGCCTGTGTTCCCAAAACACAGCAGAGCTCACCAAGAGAGGAACAACTGTTTGCAATAACGTCCTGGCAGCCACAGGCACTACTGGTGAGATGAACCCCAAGTCATTTTTCAAACAGCAGGTAATATTTATTTACCAACTTGGAAAAGGTTTGCAATATATCGAGCAGAAAGGAAACAAAATCTAAGAGAATTTCCCCTGGCAGCAATAAGAGCAGCCTCCAGATTTGTTCTGTTATGATTTACACTACACTGCAAGTTTTTAACAACATTATCTGGAGACAAAAGCTCTTCTAAGCAGTATAATTACTTTTGTCTATGGCACTACAGAACCCATCAGATGGTGCCACTGCTGCTCTTACAGGGTTTGTTTTGCTGCGCACATTTGGGTATAAAGCTTAGGAAATGCTTTTTTCCAACTATGACACAGCTTTTTTGATTACTTCTACAATATTGTCACTGTAAAAAATACGGTCTCGAGCTCCCAAGCTTATGAGATTAGCTTCAAAATTAGCAATAAAAAGTAGAACAATCCCGTTATTCTTAATTTTAAGCTATCAAGGTTTGCACTTTCTACCTTTGCTCCATCATCACCAGTCCAAGACAGCAAAGGTCCCATCTTTAAATGGGACACTGCTTTTCCCAGCTCCATGCCCACTGCCTTCACTACCACAGGAGCCAAAGTTTCCAAGCCAGCACTGCTCACCAGCCAACGCTAAATCCTTATGCTTTTATCAGAAAAGCATCTTCTCCTAATTATCTCTTTCTATCAAAACACCAAGCTCCAAAGCCATTTATGTTTAATTGTTCAGCTCATATAGTGCCCTGGCAGTTTGAAATACACTCCCTGAAGTTTCTAATAAAAATACTGCACGATCCATCTCATTATACCCTCTCAAACTGCCCTGAAGACGCTCCTGTTCCAGTCCAGGTAACAGTCCAACTGTTACACAATTAGTCACACTGTGCTTCTCCCATTTAATAGTTATATGCTGCACACAAAAACTTTGTTAATGCAAACTGCAGAGCTCACCAACACAAGCTGCTACCAGCCCAGAAGCAAGGAAATGAGAAATGCTGGTGCCCACAGCTCCCCACGTCCAGGCAGCCCCTCAGCTGGACCAGACCCTGCCTGGAGGAGCTCACTGCAGTGCTCTGTAACCCCACAATGGCATCCACAAGGCATGACAGCAAAAGGCAGGGTCAGGGGTGCTGGAATGGACAACAGACAATATTTTTTGAAGGGCACCAGAACGCCTTGAGAGATCCCTTGGGAGTACCCAAGTCAACACAGGGAACCCACATTCTGAGTGAAAGTTAAAAAAAACCCCAAAAAGTCTCACAGCAAACACCTCACAAGAATGACTCTGCAGTAAAATCTTTGCTGGGGCATCACGTTTGCTGGAGTTTTTCATTAAATATTGGTTGCACATCCATTGTGTAATTTGTTTTCCTGAGTATCAAGAAAGATAATGCTTCGTGCCATGACAGATGTGTGAATGCTTAACAGATTCCTGAAAATTTAATACAGACAAAGTTAAAAATGCAAACAGTCGAGGCTGGTGCAAGTGGTGGGTGAACATGATTCTTTATCAAAATCAAAGGGCAAGAGGAATAAGGGCTTGGAGAAGCAGGCTCAAATCAAGCCCTGGGAGCACAAGCTGGAAAATTTGAGGGAGAAGATGCAAGAGGCTTCTGCAGCTGAAAGGTCGCTGTGGTGGAGGTAAAGGTTGTGCTGTAACTGTCAGATGAGAGAGAGATAAACTTCTCTCCATGCCTCCATCCTGATGCTGAAATCCACATAAGGCTCAGGGTTCGAGTTCACCTTCCCTGTTTTTTTAATCCCAAATACTTCATTTCTTTGCTCCTAGTCTCTCTTACCTCTCCAATTTGCTGCAGAGACAACAGACTCCATCTACAACACTTATTTCAAGCCAGGTGCTCAGCCAGGGAGCACAGCCTAGTGCAGCAGGAATAGCTACAAAAACCTTGGGAAAAAGACCTCTCTGCCCTGGGTAACTGAGCAGATATCACAGACCCAAGCATTTTACCACAGCAAAAACACATCTAGGATTGGTTTGGTTTTATTTTTAAGCACAAAGCACATTCCCTCCCCTCAGAACCAAAATAAAAACGCACAAAATGAAACAAAAACAAAAATACCCCAACAAAACAAACCAAACCAAACAACAACAACCACAAAAAAGACCAATAAAACCCTATCACTTGGTCACCCACACAGCCTTATTTTACTAATTGGAGGCTGCAACACCCACCCAATGAGGTTATCAGGATATTAAAAAAGCAGCATACCTCTTCAAAGATGATTGACAAGCCACACATATCAAGCAGAGGGCAAATGATTTCATGCACTCCCACCCAAATTTATAAGCCAAGCATTTCTAAAGACCAGGACACCAGTTTGCATAGTTCTTCTATTTATTTTAAACTAAAAGTTTAAAGCAACTTCTGAAAAAAAGTGCAAGCCTAGCAAATTCCTTTATTCGTCAGAATAAATGAAGATAAAGGAAGCCACCAGCTCAAACAGAGCTTATACTCAAAAAGTAAAAAAAAATTCTTTGGAAGTGCATTGGTCTCAGTAACTTTAGAGCAAGGCAGATCTGAGACTGGCTTTCCAGGCTCCCTTTCATTCCAGAGGGCTTTTATCAGCCTGTTAAGTCTCCAACAATGGAGAGCAGACTATTTATTTAAGCAGCAAATTCCTTCCTTAATAATCTCTCCTGGCCAAATTCTCTTTAAAGTTATCTCAACAGTCTGAGGAAAAGCAAATGGCAGAAGATCAGTTTTTGATCCCTACAGTCACAGGTAGGACTTGCACTTATATCAGGGCACCTGTTGACCATTCTTTAGTCACTCCAGCCCCTTTATTTCTGTTATCAGTTTCCTACCTGTGCTGGCAGATCTTGGGAAAGCCATTTACCCAGTAACATACAGCAACCAACATCGGTTTAACTCTTCCCCCTAAGGAGTTTTCAAGACACAGAACAATGTCCAGGTTCTGAAAAGCAATTCAGTGATTTCCAAGCTAGTTTTGTCTCAAGACACCTCAGAGAAAGACACAGGTTTCCCAGCAGGGTCATAATACTGAGAATCACCTCAGGAGCACAGGCACAACCAGCCACTCCAATGCTCCCTGGCAGCACCTGAGCCACTGAGCAAATGCAGAATACTTTAGCAGCATCTGCTCGAGAGGGAGCAGGGTACCCATCCCTCCTCCTGTCTGAAACACACAGGACACCACAGCCACAGCAGCACCCCTGTAACAGGACACAGGGCATGCCAGGCACACAAACCCCAGGAACCATTTCCATCCTTTAAAAAACAAAAAAAAAAAAAAAAACAAAACAAAAAAAAAACAAAACAAAAAAAAAAAAAAAGGAAGACCTAATGATGGCCCCAGTTTCCAGCTTTAGCACTTTCCAAACACCAGACTCACTTCTTGTCTTCCTTCTCTGTAGTACCTTGAGTGGAGCCCCCCAAATCACTGGTGGTTTTACTGGAGGAAGGTTGTTTTGATGAAAACTGTTTTGTTTGTTTGTGGGGAAGGGTGGTTTGATGGGGTTTTGGGGTTGGTTTTTTTTGTGGGTTGTCTTTGTTTGTTTGAGCAGGGCTTGTTTGCTTGGCTTTTTCAGGGGGTTGTTGGTTTGGAGTGGGTTTTTTGTGGGTTCTCTTTGTTTGATTGGCTTTGACTTTGTTTCCTAAGTTGGTGCACGGGCAGGTCCCAACCCAGGGAGGAAGCAGAAGGAGGGACATCACGTTCTGGTGGCACCAGCTGAGCCCATGGCTGGTCCATACCCAGCATCCCACGTGGCTCCTGCATCCTGCCAGTCCTGGCTCAAAGCCCTGGTTTGATTAACACTCATTTTACAAGGGAGATGCTTTATCATCTCCTTATTCCCCCCTGTGAGAGCAAGGCAGCCATTGTAGCAGGAGCACGAGATGATAATTTGGCTCTGAAGAGCAAGACTCACAACCACAGCTGCCAGGAATCGATCGGAGGCTCCACTGCCTGCTCCAGAGAGGCTTTCCTTCAAGAACATGAATAATCCTCTGCAAAGTAATGGCACTATTCATCTCTGGAAAGTTCCTCACAGGCTTAAATCCCTTGCCCCACGGGGGCCACGTGTTCAGCTGCGTTCCCAGTAAATTAAAATTCAGCTTGCTCTTTTTCTGCAGAGGAACATGGAGAGTATTGATCGATAAATTTACCAAAAGTTTTATGGTAGCTGCTTTTCTCAGTAATGGAGCAACCACTGCTCAGACATGGTTTAACACATAATCTCCAGATCAATACAACTTTTGATTTATAAATAATGATAACAAAAGGAGCAAGGACAAATATGCCTGGGAAAAGAATAAACAGCTTCTCCAAAGGGTTCTTTCATCATAGTCCTCTCAAAACAAAGATCAGGTATTTCAAAGGCTGCATGTGGGAAACCAACACAGAATAGATTGTCTCCAAAGCTGAAGGTTCATCTTCATCACTACACTGTTCTGACTTGTCTGTTCTGCAACTTTTGGCACATGGGACCTTCTTGGTGGCATTTGTCAAGTATTAGCTGCTCATTATTCCAAAATCCCCTTTTTCCCAAGGAGAAGTTACCACACAGAGAGACCTCCTGTGTGAACACTTCCACACAAGGTCTATGTCCATACTCCAAATATTATGTTTATTATGGAGTCTTTCCTAGGTATGATAAACACAGGTCAGAAAAGACTGCAAATCCTGATAATTTTTTTCAATTACCGTGCGTGTTAAAATGATGCCACCACAAATAGGCTGCAAGAGATATGCTGGAAGATCTATGAACTCACTGTAAATCTATTTAAGTTGGGAATTCATGCCTTGCAGAATTTTACCATTAGTCCTGAAAATTAGTTTATTGCTGGACAGGGAGGGCAGAGCCCATGAGGGTCATTTCAAAGACATACTGCAGCATGGCCTGTCTAAAATGGCCCCTCTGCAGGTGTTTAATGTGTTAGTGAGCCTTTGAGTAACTGCTTGCACACTTCCCTCTACAGATATCCTCCACTGAATAAGAAAAGGCTTACTCCTATTTCTAAACCTCCACATTGCTTCCCCTCCATCCATAATCTCCTCTTCCAGTGGAAGCAATGACCCATCTGAGAGGTTATAACAATTTAGGTGCAATTACTGAGTTGCTTTGGGAATCAACACCCGGGGTTTTTTTTTTAATATCCATGGAGAAAAACCAAGGGGGAAAAGAGCTCAGGTTCAAATACAGAGAATTCTGATCCAAAGACAAACCACCTTCCCCTACCCCAAGCCTACCACTGTTCCTGCCAGAAGAACACTTCCCTTTGAAAAGCCATTTTTCCTTTCACTTCTTGTGAAAGAAAATTTCATTTCCTGTGATGTTTGCACTTAACTGACTGGCTCAAGCACATCAGAAATGGATCCGTTCTGATAACAAAACAGTGGGAATTTTAACAGCCTCTAGAAATGAAAAAGCAGAGCAAACCTATTTCCACCCTCTGAATTGAGCATTTGCTGCTTGTGGGAAATGGTGGAGCCATCATCCCTGAAGTGTTCAAAAGATGCATGGACATTTCACCTGGGGACATGGTTTAGTGATGAACACGGAGGTGTTGGGTTCATAGCTGAACTCAATGATCCTGAAGTCTTTTCAGACCTTAATGATTCTGTGATCTGAGTTCAAACCTCCCCTGCCCAAGACAGAGCTGAGCTCCAGCACCATGGAATGGAAAAGATCCTTGGGAAGAGAGAAGGGGAGTCCTGTCTGCTTGTATCTGGCATCAGGAAAAAAATCTAGTTCCCAACATGGCAGAGGGGTGAACATCCTCTTTGCAGACAGTATCCCATATTTACATCAAAATTCATTTTCCTGTTTGAAATAAATAGCATTCTACAAACATTCTTGCCCTTCTCCAAGATTTTCAGCTTTTTCCCAAAGACCCAAAGACCTTGGAAGGTCCCTTAGAACAGCCTTACCCTGAGCCAGGACAAAAAGAGCAAAGCACCAAGGCAGTTTGGCCACAGCTGATGAGCAGCCCACACTTCCATCCAGGAATGCCCTGAGCCCTCAACAGAGGGACCTTTGGAGGCAGGGAAGGAGCTGGAGCCAGCAGAAGGGCAACAAGTCCCTACAGCATCCCTGCATCCCCAAAAACATTTCTGGTAAAACCTTAACCACAGTCATGTTGCAACACTGTGGATATCCTCCTCATGTGCTTTTCCATTACAAACACTTCACAGATTCCCTGGAACTTCAAGGCAGCTGAGAGCAGGTGAACAGAGCTGAGACAGCTCTCAGCAGGCTCATCCCATGGTTCAGTGAAAATCTGCCAGCGATCAGATGGGACAGACTCGCTCCACTGCTGACACTTCTCTTGAAACTCAGACCATTCACTGTGACAGATTTTGGAAAAGCTCCTCCTGATGTCCAGGAGCAGCAGCTCAGAGCAGACACGGACCAGCCTTTCTCTATGGGCTCCAGAGTGGGGCAGGAAACACTCCTTTGATTTCCCTGTGACTGCTGAGCCCGAGGCTGAACTGCAAACCTCCCTCCTCCTCCTCCTGTTACCAATTTGACAGCGTTTTACATGCTCAAGAAACCCAAAGTGCAATGAAACCACAGTGGCAAAGCTCAAACTGGCAATGGAAAAAGCAGCTCCTGCCCAGGGTGGCTGTGCAGGGAGTGTGTTAAAAACCTTTAAAATCTGCAAACATGCAGCTCTCTGCTGAACTGCCCCAGACACCAACCCCCCCTCTGCCCAGACAAAGAGTCCATGGACGCCAGGGCTGCAGAATCCCCCCATAAACACTTTCATTTTAAGCCTGTTTAACTGGGAAAAGGTCAACACCAGTAACAGCACAACATGTGTTATCAGTTAAACAAAGTTAGCAGCTATCAGTTAAACAAAGACCACTTAGACAAGCCAAAGCAAAGATCCTCTGTATTCCAGGCACCCAGATGAATCCCTAATACCCTGCTAAGCCTCTGTGTTTTATGTGCAGTCTCCATGAAGTCTGCACTGGGCGTTTTTAATTGCACATGAATGAATTAACCATGAATTAAACAGGATACAACTTAAAAAAAAAAAGAGTAACAATATAAAATGCTGGAAGTGTCATCAACGTCTCTGCTGAGCTCCTGATTTGCCATCAAGCACCACCTAAATTATTCAATTTGTGTACAGTCAATAGTGTATTTTTCTTCCCCAAAATGCTCAAATACAGACAGCTATTAAGCCAACCTTTAATAAGAACGATTGCTTTTTGCAAGGTGAATACTTTCATACCTTATCATTTAAGGGATATAAATACCATGTGGGTTTCAACTGGCACACTCCCCACTTCAATAAGTGACATTTGTAGCAAAGTTTCACTTTTGACAAAGGCTGAATCTATTCCCAGCCACTGGAATTGCTCTCAGAGCTGCACAATCTGTTGTTTTTTGCCAGCCCCAGCTTTGGACAGAGCAGATTAAATAAAGACCTCAGTTTACAATTAAACACCAAAACAATCCAGCCCTTGCTGCTGTGGGAAAAGCTTGAAACTGTGACCTGTAGTGCTGGCAGACAAAAAAAGTAAATTAAGGAAAACCTCACAGTGTATCATTTTTCAAACTTACCAATTTTAATGCCAATCACATTGTTCTTAGGGCTTTAATCATGATTTGGTAATGCCTCGAGGTTATGGGAACTGAGCACCACATGCTTCCACTCAAGTGAGACAGCAAAACATTTTGCAAATTCATCTTTCCTATGAAGATGCTCATGTTCCATCCTAATATTCCCTGCTAAAACAAAAATATACCCGCATCTCCCAAAGACTGACTAGCTTAAGATACTATGCCATAAAACCCCTGAGCATTTTTACTCCTTTTCTTTCCAGAGCATCAGTCTAACCCTACCCAGCCTTTACCTTTATATATTAACAAAGCGAACCAAAGTTTTAAAACACAAGCATCTTACCCTTCCCCATTTCCCAGGCTGACATGCCATTTATCCCCAGACCTAATGAGCAGAATATGAGCACAAGATGCCATTCCAAACAGCCACAAACCACAACTGATTCCTCCCAGATGCAGCCCTGGAAATTCAGACGTGTTTTCCCTGCAGGCTGAGTGGCACCAGAGCCAGGACCCTGCAGGGGCTGGGGCTCCCACCCTCCCCAGCACCAGGGTGTGATGGCACCCCCAGAGCCAGCCACATTCCAGGGTTTGCCTCCAGAGCTGGGAAAGGAAAATTAGGGAGAAAAAGCTAATTTCCTTTGCTCCCGAATGAATTATTAGCTACAGTTCCTGTCCTACAACAAAGCATTTCTGTTGGCTTAAGCAGCATGAAAGCAACGCAATCTGAACAGGGAAAAAAAAGAGTTAGCAAGTGGCAGGTTTGTGTTTAGCAATGCCTGTACATCGACCCTCACACAGGAGAGGAAAAAAAAAAGAAGAAAAAGAGTATTATAGGAAATGTTGAGGGTTTGTCTCTGAGCTTTGCCACCCTCACTTAACAAACAGAACATTTTGATTCCTCACTGGTTTTTTGTGAAAGGGGACTGGGAGTCCCCACAGCTGGTTTCTTAGCACATGCATCTCAAAGTTTTTCCCTCCATCAAGAAAGTGAAGTAGACAGCAACATCAACTAGATGGTAGGAAAAAAAAGGAAAGAAGCAGAAGCTGAATTGCTTATTGTCCTTTGTGCTCCTGTGCAAGCCCACTCCTGCATCAGTCCTTTCAGCCCAGGCCTGAAAGTCTTAAACTCTGCTTCCAGCCCAGGTCTGAAGTCTTTAAACCCTGTCTGCAGAGAGAATTAGGCTGGATTTATTGCAAACACCTCCTCTGGACACTTGTAAAGCAATCTGAGAGTACCTAATGGATTTAGGATTTAGCTAAATTGGTGAAACACAATAAAGAGATTAAGAACACAGTCCATCACAAGCAATTGAATTAGCACATCCTTTAAAAGCTACAGGCATCAGCAAGGTCCAGGAGTAACTACCAAGCATGGAAATAGTGGAGCAGAAATGCAGGGCAGAGAATGGGGTTTCCTGCAGCAGATTGTGGGGAAAGTCTCAAGAAGCTGCCCAGGGCAGCCAGCACTGCAGGGACACGGAGCTCTCATCTCTAACACAGGAAACCCCTGGCACAAGGGAGCAGCTGGTCCAAGCTCATCTGTAGAAATGAAAGCTCACATTACTACTGGCCATTTAACTTTGGAAAATGCATCCAAAGAGAATGACCAAGTTTAAAATAGCACACTGCTGGATGCAGACCCATTCCCATGGGTGACCATCTACATGGATACCCTCAGGATCCAGCCAAGACATCACAGGATCATCTCACAGCCTCATCTGACCTCACTACATCTCATCAAATGGTGCCATAAAAAAAAACACTACATGAGGCTGTGTCCAAGAGTTTCATGTGCAAGGTCTTTTTGGAGTGTGGAAAGGCACATTTTTTCTTAGATTTTACAGCATGTTTCCATATGTTTCCCTGAGTCCTCTTCCCCTCCAGCATGCTCCACTGGGGGATGCAGGGGAGCAGATTGCAGCCTCTCTCCCTGCTGGAGCTTCTTCAGCTGGGCTGAGACAGGGTACAGGGAGGTCTTTGGGTAGCAGAAATTGAATCAACTCAAGGAAGTTACAGCAGCAACTCCATCAGCTCTCAAATGGCTTGGCACCACCTTGCACTGGCTGCAGCATCTTCCAGCCTAACTCCCAAGAAAAGGCTCATGAACAGATTTATCATAAAACAGTCTGCTCTGCAGCCCAGAAAAAAAACAAACCATGAACCACATTCTGGCTTCATGTTCACAGAGACTCCACACAGGAGCAGAGCTGGTCTCTTCTTACCATCCTATCAATCACATTCCTTCCTGCAAGATTTGTTTCCAAGCAAACAGAAACACTGATAACCTTCCTGCTAATGACCTGAACCTGCACATCTCCAGTTCAAACAAGTCCTACACTATTTCTCTTAGCCCTCACCAACATACCTTCATTTCAGAAGAAGCCATCCATATTCCTCAGTCTCAGAATAATTCTTCTTCAAACAAGTTTCAATAAAAGGTTTCTCCCCAGCTCCACTATCATGTGAGAACACAAGTATCCAAATATTTTGGCTGTTGGAATTATATAATGATAGCTTAGCTTATTACTTCATCTTGTATCAAACTTAGTGAGGCTTCCAGGCATTTACATCGCCAGCAGAACTTCCTTTACTGTAAAATCCTTTTTATTGACAATTCAATCATGTCAGGTTTGGAACAGCAGACACACTGATCTGATCAGCTATCATTGGATTTACAATATATAAATGACAGCATCATATCTGCCCCACGTTGCAAGCAGCTGCCTTTTATCGATTTATATTCTACTAGCAAGGAAGAAAAATTGCAGCACAATGTAGTGGTATAGTCTCAGATCAATACCAATTTTTTTCTTAATGACACGAAGGCCAAGATAAGGACAGCATAAGTCAAAGGCAGACAGATCAAATTTGCCCGATATCCCTTTCAATTACCAAGGAACATCGTCAGGGATGTGTAACATTAAAGCTGAGGGGAACATTATCAAAACGTTTTAAAATTACAACAGCCTTACAAGGCTGCCTGGAGTCCCCACAGTCCCTGGGAACCATGATGGAGAACCTTGGGCTGCCCAGCTCCATCAGCCCAGCGTGGAGCCTGAAGGCTGAGGCTTCCCTGGAGAATGAGACCAGCTCTGGCTCCACAAGGAAAGGAAACCTGCTCCGGTACTGAACGTCAGTGACAGTTGTGGTTCCTGATTTCTGCTCCATGGGCACAGCTTCAGCAGTGCCCAGAGCACCAGAGTTCTGGCAGGGGGGCCCTGGTGTGCTGGGTACCACTAACACATCACCAAAGAACGGAGCAAAAAAGGCAGAAAATGGCATTGGTGTATCCTCCTGGCCCCTCTCCTCTGGATATCCCAGGCATGGTCCTCAGTGCCACCTCCCCACCCCTCAGCAAGTGCTGCCCCTGCCCCTGGCATCACTCCTAGGGGACTGAGGAGGAGGGAGTGCAGGTTTAGACCCTGTCCCACACTCTGTCCCAGCCAGCCTGGTCCCACCAGCCCTGCTGGGTCACAGCCTGGCAGCAGGAGGGCCCCAGCTGAGGATGTGCTCCTCTTCCCAGCACCCAGCACAGCCCAGGCAGGCTCCCATGGTCCAGGCACACTTCCAGCTGCTGCTGGAGCACCAGCACAGGCCTCAGGGTTGGCACTCTTTGAGATAATGCATCCCTCTTTAAGAGTCCAACTCATCAATAATAGAAAGCTCCTAATTATTCTACCAGTGCCAGTATTTCATAAATCCAGTTGTTACTTAATGAGAAGTTATGAGCAAGCACTTTCTTCATTAACTCTTCTGCAAGACACAGAAACTTCCCAACCTAAACCCTCCACGCTCAGGCAGCTTAAATTCCCATTTTTAATTGGCAGCTGGAAAGCAGCACTGTCATGATTTATACCTCTTCTGTACTCCAAGTTTTAATAATTACAAGTTCTGCATGGCTTGTGATTAATCTATTTGCACTGTATGAATTACAAACCCAAACACGTTTGGAAATGAAAATTCATGTGCTGGCTCAAACACAGGCAATGTGACAGTGAAGTGACGAAGTCAAATGGGCCCAAGGCTGTGGCTGAAACAACAGAGCCCAGGATCAGCCCTGGAAACTAGTTTGGGAGATGTAAAAAAAAAAAAAAAAGGCATTTAAAAGTTTTTTCCCCTCTTCACCTCCTTTCTGGAGGCAGAAAAGGGCAGAAGCACTTAGATAATTATTAATTTATATGACCTTGCTGTGTGTGCATTCCTCAGCTCTTTAAAATGCATTTAGAGCAAGCGGTGTAAAAAGCCATTGAGCCAAGGCACAGGCAAACGCTTCGAGAGGCGACACAAATGTACAAGGGAAGTGGGAGGAAATCAAACCCTTCCCTCTGATTATCCCCACAAAATGAAACCACCCTCACCCAAGCGCTGCAGTTTTTTGGCCACAGTGACCTCACACACAGAGCTGACTGTCAGTGCTACGATGCCTGATGGGTGGGAAGAATGGTGCCCAGAACTCCATGATATCAGAAGGCTAATAAATTATTTTATTATATTATAACTATATTACACTAACAAGAACTATCACTAACAAACCAGAAAAACCCATGACTGCCTGAGAGTCCCAACACACACCTGGATCCAATTGGTCAATGAACCCAAAACATCATCCCCAGAATCCAATCAAGCAATCACCTTGGGTAAACAATCTCCAGAACACATTCCACACATGGGCACAAACACAGGAGCAGCAAATGAGATAAGAATTGTTTTGATCATTCTTTTCTCTGCTTCTCTCACATCCTTTCTCAGGAGAATCCTGAGAGAGCTGAATCTCTCTGTTCAGAGGGCACGTGAGTAGCACAGCTGAGCGCTCCAGGAAGGCAGGAGCAGCTGCTGGCCACAGAGGTGACCAGCCCTGGGCACCTGGGTGACATGGCCAGGATGCCCAAGGGGACAGGGCCACTCACTGCACTGGCACAGCAGAGTCCCCTCAGGCACAAAGGATCTGGTGCTCCCACCACACCAAATCCCCACCAAGCACAGCAGGTCAGAGCCAGCATTTCACAGCTCAGCATAGTGATCATTGCTCCTTGTGCTGTCTCAATGCCACTGTCTGCACCACCAAGGCTTCCAAAGGACAAACAGGAAACAGGCTCAGGAGGCACCAACATTCTTCCCCAAAATCCCAAATCGGGTCCCTAAGCTCTTGTGGCAGGTGTACCTAAGCCACTCATGCAGTGACCAACTGTATTTGAGATCATGAATATGTATTCCAGAGCTTTAATCTGTTTATCTGGTCTATAAAATAAGGCTCATTTGAATATATTATTTGTCTCAATTTTATAAAACTCCACGGCCATTTCACAGCTTGAGTAGATGTGACCCAGCCTCAGCACTCACCATCTGCCCACCTGGAGACTACAGAGCCCCATTTCCAACTTCTTTTTCAGAGAACAATTTCACATTTCGGTTAACTCCGGGAGTTTTTTCCTCCCCTGCATTTCAAGATCATTTCAATCCATCCTATAAATCAGCCTGTCCTTTTAGTGCAATTATTCTGAAAAAAATGACATGTAGCTGTGAAACTTTTCACTCAACGGCGGCCACGCTCCAAAAGCAACCAAAAAAATGTTACTTCCACTCTGAAAAACAAACATTGATTTTTAATTGCCTAAAAGGATGAGACAATTTCCAATTCTGTTGAGAGATTACTTCTTTGGAATAAATATTTATTGATACCTACACCTCACCTACTTAGTAATTTACTTTCTTAAAAATATGCACATTTTAAAATGGGTTTACTTTTTCTGCCATCATAAAAAATGCAAGCTGCATTTCTCATTCATGAGGGTTTCATTTTTAATCTGCCATCTCAGACAGGTTCAGGCTGCATTTGTGGCGAGGACAGGCATGAGAAAAATAAAACTTTACTTTTAGAAGAAAGAACTGAAAAAAGCTGAAATAAACTCTCAATCTCCGCACTGTGTTTGCCTCAGAGAATCCCACAAGTCCTTGTGGCAGCAGATGCAATTTGATGCTCATACAGGGTCCTTGAGTCACATTGTTCCCAGAGCACTTTACTTGACATTTAGAGGTACTGGTTTTTAAAGCCATTTGAACATTAAGTTCCTGACTATTTCTGGTCTTCAGGGTAGTAAGAGGAGCAAGGGTGGTAATTAATTTCTCCCCCATCAGAGGGAAAAAAAAAATTCAACCTCAAATAAAAGCTTTCCCTGGAAAATGACAAAACGCATCCCACAAACACAGCAGTGGAGACAGAGCAAGGGCCACCCCTGTGCCAGCTGCATCAAATGGCCTGGAGGGAGCCTGCCCCAGGTTTTTGGGGCACCTTTCATGCAGAGCACACTGCTTTGGGCTCCACTGCTTGCAAACTCAATGCAGCTTGTTGTTAAGGCTCTGCTAAGCAGCACAAGAACCAGCAACACCAGGCATCTCAGCAGGGCTCTGTCATCACTGCCTGGACAAGGAAGGAGCCCAGCCCAGCAACATGGAAGGGTTTAGTGACATGCTTGAGCCCATTATTTTTAAAATATTTGTCCATTTTCCAGAACTGCTGTCCCCCAACACCAAGAAAACAAGTTCTGCCCCATTTACTACACTCAAGAGAGTAGTCAAGCATGTGCTGTGCCAGCTGAGGGCAAAATGATGCCACCCATGGAAGGCTGGGAGAGAATTCACTCGTGCACAGAGCAATTAATTCCCACAGGACTGCACTGCAGGAAGGGCTGATGCTTTATTAAAAGCTTTCACAGGATTTCTGGATTCCTGCTTTCCTCCCCAGGCACCCCATACCAAAGTATTACAGATTCAAATTACAGCTAAAAGAATTTATTAACTAATAAAATAGCATTAAAACAACTAAGAGCATATTGCAAGAGTGCTGGCTGCCTGATGATGATATAAAAATCCCTTGGTGTGGAAGGCACAAAGTGCAGTTGGGACAGTTGACTGGGGCTGAGCCAAGTCTCAGACACATCCTCAATATCTCTGCCAGGACTTGAGCCCATTGAACTCAGAGCTCAGTTCCAACCCAGGCAGGCACCATGTCCCTCACAGGGCATCTGTGACTGCCAGCATCAGTGCAGGAGAGGCCACAAACCCTCCTCACTGACTCATGCAGGAAGATCTGTTTGATGCTGCCCAGTTGCATCCTCATTCTCTCCACACCCTGCTTCCCCTTGTGCTGGTAAAACAGAGTCCACCTGCCCAAGATCAGCCACCTTTCTGCCCATCCCTGTTTCTGTACCTCTCTCAATGGCCCAATTCAGAGGCAATGCAGAAGACTCTGCCATGAGGAATAAGAAGAGTATCTTTTGTGCTCTAGCAAAAAAAAAAAAAAAAAAGGAGGAAAAGAAGTCTGGCTCCTTTGTTGATACAGGTCTCAGGCACCACTTGTCCAGTTGGCTTTCACTGCTTCATTGTCAGGACTTCCTGAACAGGACAGTGACCCAACACTACAGGTGGCAACTGCAGATCTATTGCATTGGAAAATAAATGTTTTGCAGTCTTGCAAGAGAGATGCCAGAGTGATTTTATCCAAGAATGCTCAGGGCTAACGAGCTGCTAAGAGGAATGCTGGAAACCTGCCTTGGTAAGAATCTCTTCCTGAGCTCTCCACAAGGAGTTCATGGATCAAAGGGATCCTCAGTGTGGCTGTACCAAGAGGTCTTTAATGTCCTTCTGGCTGCAAAAGGGACCTTCAAACAGATAAGTCACCACCACACATCCAGCACTTAACTGCTCTGGGGATATGTCAGCTATCCCAGCACCAGGAGCTGTGTCCCAAACCCTCCATCCTGCAGCTGGTAAGAGCAACAGAAAGGGGGCACAACATCAGAGCAGCTGAACAGAGAGAGGGAAAGCAGCAGGCCAGCATTTAACAGCCAGTTCTTGTGAACACTGGAACAATTTAAAAAAAAAATTAAATTTCTTTACTGTTGTGCTGTAGAGCACATCTGTTCCCCTGCAGTACCCACGTTCTGTCCCCTGGGACACCCTTGGGCTAGCAAAGCACCAGAACAAGAACCACCAAGGTGCCTTCAACAAAGACATGAGGACAAGAGAAGAGCAAGACAGCAGTGGGTGGGTACAGGGCAGAGGAGAGCAACGGGAAGGACCAGCAGCAGGAACTCTGTGACCTGTCATTCCAACTGATAATTGTTTACTCTGCTTTGACAAAGAGCTGTACCAGGAACTCTCATATGAGGGTTACAAATTTCTGGCTTGTAGTCCCAACTGAGAACTGAGCCCAAAAAGCCTAACAGAGCAACAGGGACATGCTCTAATGAGTCACCTGGCCTGCATGGGGAGAAGGAAATGTCCTCCCTTTGCATCCTTTGCAGAATGAGCAGCCTTCACTCCTATCTGCACACACCACTCTACTCACAGTTTAATAGCCCAATTCCTAATTCAGGCACACGCATGAAGAGTGAAACAGATCCTGTGTGCACAAAAGTGGTATTTACTGATGGAGATCATTTTTGCAGCTGATGGACTAGAACTGTTCCCACTGTGTGCTCTAATGCTGTACTACTGACAGAGCAGGCATTTTCCTGCTTTTCTTGTATTTCCTCTAAATCCCAAACAGATGGGTTTGTTGGACAGTTAGTCACCCGAATCTGCCACACTGGAAGCAACAAGAATTTCAATCCAGCCCAGCAATCCACCTTGTCCTTTATAAGGCTCCTTTCAACAGACCCCCAGGATCCAGCCCTAACACTGACAGAGAGAGAGAGCAAGGCAAGACAGAAGAGCTGTCATAGATACCCATGGGGAAGAGTTATTCAGAGACAACATGCCTTCTTCACTTAAAAAAAAAAATAATGCACAAGCCAGCAGTAAGCTCATTCAGTCCAATAAACCCCATGTGCTGAGTTTCCATCAGTACCTGCGAGTTCCCATGGACAGGAAAATACCTCTCCAAGGTATTTTCACACTTCAGATTTGTTTTCCTTTTAGGAAACAAGTGATTTCAGGCTAAAGCAGACATTTGGCTGCCAGCATTGCTTCTGTGTTCTCCTTTATCAGATTCAGACACGTTTTTTTCTCACTGAGCTAAATGACAAACAGAATATCTGTGATTGCCAATACCCCATCAACTGGTACAAACACCCAGCACCACCTTCCAAAGGAATATGCTAATATCTGTCATTCAGCTGAGAAGGAAAAGGATCTAAAATGTTATTAAGGAAGAAGAGCCCTGGCTCTTTGGAGGGGGGCTGAAGCTGATGACTGGCAAACAGCCGGCCACAGAAACGCGTCGAACTTATCAAGACTAAATGTGGAATTGCACACACATGATGCCACATATGGGGCATCCCAGCACAGCAAGCCATCTGCAGGAAGGGAATATTTTAAAGTCACTCAGGAAAGGAAAAAAAAAAAAAAAACACAAACAGGGGAGAGGCATTTTATAATTTCCTCTAATTTTGGTCTCTTGCACCAACTTTTACCAACAGTCCCAAGAGGGATGACATATGCCCTCTGGTTTGAAAAGCTTTAAACCTTTCTTCATCTTATCTTACTGAAATAATGGGTTTGGTTTTTTTTTTTTAATGGGAACTGTGATTTTGGACCAACACAGTCCCAAAGCCACAGAACAGCACAGGGCACAAGACAGAAGATGCAAAGCAAAGTATAAGCAACAACTTTGAGACAAATATTCTATTTTAAGCTCATGATTAGTGGGGCAAGTTCTCCCTTCTCAATAGCAGTTATTCAAACAAGTCCCATACATATAATTCTGTAATGCAAAAAAAAAAAGGGGGGGAGGGGGGGGAGGAAGAGGATGCTGCTGATTTAGCTGGCATCTGGCTTCATCTGGTTCAGTGTGCTGCCTGGTCTGGGAATAGCTGCAGTCCAAATTACAGGCTACACTCTGCTGTCTTACACCAGCCACATGAACATCAGCATAAGTGGTATTTTGGGTATAAAACCAGGCAAAGCTCGATGCAAGATTCTCAAGAATACCACTTTAAAGTAACTTTCCCTTCTTACTCTTTCTGCTCTGACCAATCTCAATGCTCCAGAGAGATCCAATTCCATTTCATACCCGCTAGTCAAAAAAAAATTTCAAACAGACTTGAGCTAAACCACTGTAATTAAGGAGCCTGCTCAGGAAGCACGACTTCAACAGCAGAAGCAGCAAAGCGAGTGCCTGCAGACCCTGTTAAAATTAGAAATGGCTATCCAGAGAGAAAATGCTGCCCAGAACTGCTGATTCCTTCCCCCACCTCACCAGCCCTACCGACCCTGGCAGGCTGCTATTGGGATTTGCCTATTATTTTTTTTTTTTTAAATGTGATACCTCAGTCAAAATGTAACTACAGCGAGTCCATTCAGCCTGTGAAGTACAAACATCTGTCAAAGTGACAGCAGAAGCAGCACAATCCTCTTCAGCCTGGATAAACCGAGTTATAAAGCACGTGGCTCCCTGGCACTGCTGGCTCTGCTGAGCCAGAGCTCCTGCACAGCCAGGCTGGAGCCAGAGGGCAGGAAGAGAAGCTGCAGTGTCCCCAGGAGCTGCCACAGCACTGCCAAGGGCACACAGTGACACACATCTTGCTACCCCTCCGCTCTCCAGGTGCCATCACACCCCATGCACACAAGGGAATTTGGCAGCAGCTCAGGAAGCTGCGAGGGAGAGGCAGGGGAGAGTCTGGGGTCCTCCTCAGAGCAGAGCCCAGCACACCTGGAGCCCCTGGCCAGCAGCACGCACTGGGGATGCTCCTCCAGGCAGGCTGAAACCTCGCTCAGGAGGGACAAGATGAAGGCAAATGGAGCAGCAGGAAAAGCAGAGCAGAGCCAGGTTTGGGACAGTCACGTTGCTCTGCAGCAGAGGGCTTCTGATCACCAAAGCCTGTGCTCACTCTGTGCCCACCCAAAGCAATAAAAAGAAGTCATTAGGCTAAAAACTGAGGGCATTTAATAAAAACAAGGCAGATCCATTTCATTTGTCTTCTGACATCTTAGACTCTAAAGCAAAACCAGGCTGGGTTTTCAAGCCTCTCTCTGCAGTTACTCAGATTCAGCTTTGTTTGGGGGGGAGGGGAATAAAAAAAGCAAACTCTCTTCCTTGGCTAATTGTATAAAACCAGGAGCAGCAAACTTTCCCTTAACTGCATAATAAGTGCTGTAAGAAAGCTATCACTCCTGTTAACCAGTAAACTCTCAAGTGTCCAAATGGAATTAAACAATCTCTTCAACAGCTAAATTCACAACTGCGCCTGACTTCATGAATGGTTCACTAATTTCAGGAGAAATGCTCAAACTTCTGTGTAACTGCAGGCGGAAAGAGCTTCTGCACTGTTAGGAGGCCATTTGGGACTTGGTGTGCAATCTGCATTTTAAGGCATGGGAATGAGAAGCTTTGTTAAACCCTGACCTTGACAGCCACTGTGTGTTCATAGGGGATTTTATCTCAAATGTCATTTAATGCTCTGTAATTACCACAGCATTCAACAGCACCCAACTACTTGGTGTGTTTATTTGCAGCCTTTACATTAGAGAACATAAATTTTTGGGGTCTTGATCCTTCAATATAGCTAAAGAACAACCAGACCTTCATCTACCTGCAAACCAAGATAAAGGAGGATAGAAATACCAGCAACTGAACTCTCAGACCACCAAGAATAGGCATTACATTATTAATAGAATTTCAATCATATACTGGCCTATATCCCTTAACTTAATGCTTTTCTTTCCATTGCAGAAAATAATAGTGAAAACTCACAACGGTGTGTAACCAACTCGCTGGAGTGCCAACCTGCCCCTGAACACACAGTGCCTGGATCTCTGGGTGGGGATGATCAATGTTACCTTCTTGTGCCTCCAGGAATTCTGTCCAGCTCCTCCTCTCCCCACACCAACACTCAGGAGCGTGGATGGATGTGCTGATGGCAGCTGCGATGGAGACACTGAACGCACAGATTTTGGGAACTGGGAGCCAGGGCCCTGGGCAGCCTCCCCTGCCTCCACCCAGCAGCAGCAATTGTTTCACAGAACGGGGTTTCAGCGATATTCATGGGTGGAGTCACCTCCCAGCCCACTGGAGGCTGTGGGACAGCCTTGGGCACAGTGCTCTGGGATGGCACAGGGCTGGGCGCCAGCTTGGCTGCTCCACGCTGGGGCAGCACATGGACAGGTGTGGGACATCTGCCCAGTGTAATTTTAGTTGGAAAGGAATTTTAAGATTGAGTCTATCTGCTAACCCAGCACTGCCACATTCAGCACTAAGCCATGTCCCCAAAATGCCACGCTGACAGGCCTTTTGAACACTTCCAGGAACGGTGTTCCACTGCTTCCCTCAGCAGCCTGTTCCAGTGCCTGACCATCCTTTCAGAAGAAATTCTTCCTAATGTCCAATCTAAACTTTCCCTGATGCCATTTGAGGCCATCTCCTCTCATGCTGTCACTTGTTACCTGGGAGGAGAGCCTGACCCCCACCTGGCTTCAGCATCATGTCAGGTGGCTGTAGAGAGAGCAGTAAGGTCACTCCTGAACCTCCTCCAGGCTAAAGAACCCCAGATCCCTCAGCCATTCCCCATCAGACTTTGCTCCAGAGCCTTTTCCAGCTCCACTGCCCTCCTCTGGGCTTGCTGCAGCACCTCAGTGTAGTGAGGGGCCAAGAAATGAACCCGCAGTAAAGGTGCAGCCTCACCAGTGCTAAATGCACAGCTTATTACTCCTCCCCAAGAAAAGAGACGTCTATTTTAACATCATTCCTGCAGCACAACTGAAAGAGACAAATGGAGTTGGTGTTGTTCTTTGTCAGTTTTCCCCAGCAAAGCACAACTATGCATGAAATACATGCAATACAATTCATTACACGGATTCTGAGCTGTGCCAGGAGGCAAGCACGAGCCCAGGTTTTACTCCTGGCTGTCACTGAGGCCCCTGGAGTGGTCAAGACAGAGCCACAGTCCTGCCACAACAGCTGCCTTGGGGCTGGGAGCAGACAGGAGCTGGAGGGGCCCAAGCCTGAGATCACACAAGCAGCAGCACTGGGAGGCTCGGTGGGTTTTGTCACTGTTATGTACCCTGGGCTAAAAAGGGAGACAAATATGAACACCAATAGATTTTCATCGTGAATTAAACAGAAGAGATGTGTGCTCTTCAGAAGGGAGTGCTACAGCAAAGTAAGTAATGAGGCATGGAGCCAGAAAGAGGATCAGATCAAAGAGAGGTTTACAGAGAAAGCAGACAGTTCAGTGCAGATAACTGCAGAGTAATGACGACTTTGATGAGTCTTTATCACACATGCCTCTGTGTCAATGACTGCAAGGAGTAACAAACAGGAGAGGAAGGCTCTGCTGACACTTGTGTACATCATTAATGAAGAATGAGGAACAGAAAACACAAACATTCCAATGCTGAGAACAAACACGGGGAGGCTGCATTTGAGGGAACTCCAGGCAGTCCCAAGGTAGGAGACACACTCCACAAAGCAGACAACATTCAAAATGTTCATACCTCACCTCAAATATCAAACACTTCTGCATTAGAACCGTGCCTGGTGGAGGCACTGCTCACTGGAGGATGGTGTTGGAGACAGAGATTCATCACATTTAACGATGCCAGGACCAAGCTTAATATTTCACAGTTATGTGCACTTGGACATTACTATACCCCATGAGCTCTGTGAGGCCTAAATCATTTTTGTTAACTCATGTATTCTGCATGTGCCATCAGGTAATCATTTCAAGCTGGTTCTATTGGTTTAACTGGTGCCCCCTGTAAAATTAGTGACCCAGGTTAATTCAATATGTTGAAGAGAAAAATTCATGCCCATGAACAGCACCAGGTAAATCAACAGCAAATCACCTCTTCATATCAACCCTGCAACTCCTGTGTGTGAATCAAAATTTAGGGACAAGGCATCTTTGAAAACAGCAACACACCAAGGCAGAGAAACAGCAGGACTAATAAACAGAGAGACCATGAGCAGGGAAAGGGAGCCAAATGCAGGCAAAGCTCACTGGACTGGGAGATGCCAGCCCCTGGGCTGGGGCAGTGCTCCGAGCTGCAGAGGTAACTTGGAAACTGCAACTCCTGCCCAGATGAGCTCCAGACATCCTTACCAGCTTAAATTATTCAGTGAACAGACTGGAGAGGTCAGGCCTAGCCAGCAGGTTCCCAATGGGCAGATTTTTTCCCCTCCTACCCCTGTTGAAAGCCCAGCAAGGCCCAGAGCACTCGGTAACACTGTACTTCTCCAGCGACTCAGCAAACTGAATTTCTTGCACTGTCTCCCACATTTCACATTGTATATTCACCACATGAATGTTTCAGTCTCTCCCACCACTGACTCATAAAGCCCAGTCCAGGCTGGGCCACTCTGAATCACAGCTTTCATTTGTATGTGCAAACATGAAAGAGAGGTCCTGCCAAGGCACAGTCACCCCAGAGACCAAGCACCAGGCACAGCCCTTCCCAGCATCCCACATCATCCCATTTTCTGCACACTAAAAATCCCAAAAAATAACACACACACAGCACCTGGGCAGCAAGTTTATGCCAAGTGACAATCCAGTGGTTTTAGTTTCACAGCTCCTTCAGAAGCACACCCAGGATGGGGGCTGCATATTAAAATGGCTTTAGAGAGAACAAACCCAGGGACATTTCTGCAGCCTGGCCATTATTTACACATGAACAGAGGCACACAGGAAGCCTTGGAAAGAGGCAGCAAGGGTGACACATTCCCATGGGAGGGACCCCAAAGCAGGGGGTGAGCACACTGCAGATGCTTTGGTGAAGGACACAGGGCTGGAACAGCATCCCCCAGAGCCACTGGGCTGGCAAGGATGTGGGGACAGCACAAAACCCGAGGGTCACTATCCTCTACATTGAAAAGGCCATCCTTAGTTAACAGCATTAAAGGAAAGAAAGAAAGCAGACTGGGCATAAACCAGGATTTTTTTGCAAATCATCTTTCTGGTCTTATTGCTTAATACATAACAGACACCCAAACTATGTGTGGTTTTAAGAGACAAGGCTACTTAGGGGAGGAGACAGCACCCCATGCTGGCTGGGAACACTCCTACTTCCCTCTGATGGAAAAGGGAGCTCTCCTAGGACCTCACTGGAGAGGAGACTAAAAAAATTTCAACAAAAAAAAAAAAAAAAAAAAAAAAAAAAACCACAAAAAAAACCCCCTCACATTTCTGGGAAAGAAGACTACAGTTCAAAATCTTCTTATAAACTGGAGAAATTATTCAATCAGCTCAACCAAGAGCCCAGAGATGTCCTCCACCAGGAGCCACATGGACAAACACACCAGGATGGGCAGGAGCACAGCAGGAAAAGCAGCCAAGGCTGCTCAAGGGGCAAGAACAGGAAGGCAGGAGCGGTGATGCCAAGTGGCATATATAAAACAGGAGAAATTTGTTCTGCTCTGTGTCATATAATAGTGAAATATTAACTGGATGTCAAATCCACTCTGCTGTGCCAGATGTTAAGAAAGATGCAAGACAACTACAAGAAATCCAGAGGAAAGCAACAATACTAGGGGCTAGTGTTGAAGAAAACTGTAGGGCTCATCCTAGATTTCAGTTTGACTAAAGTAAAGGTAGTTTGAAGTCTATTGATATGGTCCACCCCATTCTTTGCATGGCTTTTCACTGAGAAGCAGTTTTAAACAAGGTTAAATAGATGCCTCTTTACCCCAGATCAGCAACACATCTCTAAAACAAACTTCTCCAACCAACTCACCTAGAGCAGCTTTGGTTTTAAAAGTCCTTAGGGAGGGGGGAAAAGGAAAAATGCAAGGGGTGAGGTATCCATAGCCTAAAAACTCCAAAATAGCACTTCTGAGACCAGACTACCCCACCTGTTAAAAAAAATTCAGTGTCTTTCACAGACCAGCCTATGAGCAAGTCATCCATGAGTAGAGACCTACAAGAAATAATTCTGCTATGTAGCTTACACCACACAAGATGCAAAAGCAAAAGATGATTTAAGTGAAAAAGGTGATTCCTGCATCTCTTCATTCCCCTCCTCACTGCATGATCATAGCAAGGAGCAGGCTGAAGCACACAGATTTCCATCTCCTGGGACTGCCAGCACAATGCCCAAGCACTGTGTTTGCTGAGCAGCCTGTGTAGTGAGGGACTCCTGGGACTGAGATGCTCATCTGTCAGCCCAGCTGCTGCCTGGCAGCCCCCAGGGACCACATCACTCAGGGCAGGGAAGTCCCTGGAACATCCTGCTGCGTGCCTGGATATCATTGTGCTCTTGCAAAACAAAGCGGAAAGGTCAGGATGTAAAACCCACCCCAACACAGCCAATACCTTGGGGTCTCAGAAATAAAAACTTATCAGAAAGCTGTCATGTGAGCCATGACAACTCAATGCTTGCACTGCCTTTACACACTGATTGTTGCTCCCTGGAAGAACAAAACAACAACCACCAGCACACTTTGGAGCTGAGCTCTACAGAGCCTCTCCAAGCACTGTGGTGCTCCCACCCTGCTGGGGGATCTGAGCCACAGCACCAGCCCTGGAGCTTGTGCTGAGTGTTATTAATAGAATTTCATTCATATACTGGTCTATATACTGGTGCAGAGTGGCTGACAAACCCCTGTCCTGCTCCAGGAACTCTGACCCACTCCAGTCCAGGCACTGGAACAAATGAAGGCACTGCAAAAGCAATGCAGGGAAGAGTTAAAAAATAAAGTATCAGCACAGGAGCACCCAGAGCTGCACCCAGAGTTTCACAGGATGGTAAGCCACAGACAAGCACTAAAGGGCACAGCCAAAAGCCCAAACTCAGCTACAGAGCTCACATTTAGACATATTAGGCCATTTATGACATTGCAACAACTCTCCCATCGCCACAAGGAGGAGGCCAGGCCGGCTCTGCCTCATTGGTTTTACTGTCTTTCTGTGGAAAATGTTGTTCCAATAAAATCTGGGGGTGGTTTTGAGTGCAGTGCCAGAAGTTGTCCAAAGTAATTGTTACTTGTCACACAAATTTCCTCTGGGCAGCAGCAGAGTGGCATTTACCAGCAACAGACACCCCTGGAGATGCACACACAGGTACAGCCAAGGGGCACCTGGGATCTGAGCTGCTTTGGGCTCTCATTACAAACATTAACACCTTAGAAACAACTAATTCATCTTCCTTATTGCCCAGCTACACTGGACAAACAGAAAAGCGACCTCATGTTATGCTAATGTAATCAATATTTCATGCAAGGCAGATAAAAGTTTAGATGGCCCGTCCAAATGCAAATTTGAAATAAAAAGCAAAGTTCCCTTCAGAGCCTGGCATTAGAGAGCCATTTCACAAGGAAGGGAATTTTCAGTAAATTGCACATTTAATTTCCATGTTATGGGAAGTGGCTTCCCTTAGCTCTTCCAACAGTCACCTCCTGCTATTAATGACCACAAGCAAAGCAGTGACCCTTATAACGTCTGATTTCACAGCAAATATTTTAATTTCCAGAGGTGAAATGTGAGACGTACTCTCCTATAACACTTATCTTTATGGCTCTCTTAATTCTTTAGGATTTATTGTCTCCACTAAAAGCACACAGAACATAATTGAAATAGATTTTCCAAGATATATCTGAAGTATTTTAACCTACCTTTCCCTGTTAGCCTTTTATATAATCTTATTCTAACACAGGAAAAAAAAAGGAAGTATTTTCACACTATGAGCTCATCAGAAGGTTTTAAACTTTAAAAACAAAAATCTTTTTTAAAAAAACACATTGGTCCTGGTAGCAAAGATTTTCAGAAACCAGAACTCAAGGGAAGGCTTTACTCTCCTATTTCATACAAATAGATGAAATAAAGGCATTAACATTGCTTGAAATTATGTCTGAAAACAAAAAGTTCCATTTCAAGGATTCTAGAAAGATATGGACATGACATAGCAATGAGTCTCCAGCACATGGAGAACAACTGTGGTCTGAGCCATCCCTGAGGATAGGAAAACAGCATCTTCCAGATTTTTTTCCTGCTTACAGGAGTCCCACTGTGCTCTGGGAAAGGCTGTCACACCTCCAAGTTTGAGAACATCAAGACCAGCTTTGTAGCCCATGAAACTTCTATTTTTCATTGTTGTTTTATGTGAGTTTTTTCCCTCCAGAAAAACAACGCTGAGACAAAAAGCACAGTTTGAAGAATGAATGCCTTTTCCAGTGTTATCACTGCAGCAATAGGCACATATGGGAACTCAAAGCAAGCTCCATTCTGATTTATGTTTGATATTTCATTTAATTGAATTTTTGCAAGAAAACTGGTTTCATTATTGAGAAATGGACCTCCCATCATGCAGAGAGGGGGGAATCAAATGCTTAAACTCCGTCTCATTTAGCAGTGACACTTCAGGAATGAACAATAGCTTTGTACATAAATTTGCTTGTTTGGCTGCCACAGATATGAATTGTCAGGGCATTTTAGAACAAAAGAAATGACGTGTCAAAGCAAATCTATAGTTTAGCTAATCAAAATGCCATGTTTTAAATATTCAAGCTGTTTTACACCAAAAGGTGGCATTTATCAGAAAGCACATAAATTGACAGGAAACATAAGATGAAAAGTGGAATGCAGACAAAATAAGACTTTTCAGATATATACAATAAATTTATTTCTCTGTGCGCTTTATCAACCAACACCTTCCTCCTCAAAAAAAAAACCCTCTAAAACCAGCACATCAAAAAGCATATCCTCTGCCTCTTTTAAGCAATAAAAACATTAAAGCCAGCTAAAGCAATTTAGCTATCAAAGCTGGTTCAGCATTTGGCATTGCTCAGTTAGCCCTTGCTAGACCAAGGGCTGAGATTCTTCACAGAATTTTCACAATGTTTTATATCCAGGCACATTAGGCACATCTGCAAAGCATCAACTTGTCTTCTGCAGGCAGCCTGGGGAGGAGACAGGGGATGCTCTTGGCGGCTCTCACATGCAGACACTCCTCACCTGTAAGCAGGTAAAGGCACGTAGAGACCTCTGAGAGTACTGCAGCAACAGCTTACCTAGCTATGAAAAAAAAAACAAACCCTAAAGGAATGAGGCATAAATTGCTCATTTTGTAAGTGCCCTGCAGGACTTTGCTGCTCACAGGCAGCCTCCTGGCACCCCCCCGGCACAGATTTCATCGAGCCTCCCCCCTGGATGCCTCTGCTCCTGCCAGCCTGCTCTGAAGTTACAGTAAAACTTGTCAGATCAAAAACCTTATTATGTAGGCACGACAGCTCGCTGCGCTGAGCTGCTCCCAGCACAATGCCCAGTTGTGGAAGCTTAACATTATCTCTTAAAAGTTAAGCCCCATTCGTTTATCATCTATTGCCAGAACAGTTACTGGGTTGCTAAGAAAACACTCCAAAGGGAGATTTTTACAGCAGTTGGTCTGTTTCCTGCTTCTCTGTGCTTGGGAGGTGAAGTCTATTGCCAGAGTTCTGCCTTTGCAACACAAATATGTTGCAGGGAGTGTAAAACCCCCCTAAGCCCACCAAAGGTGTCGGTCCTGTCGCGAATCTCCCCACTGCCCGTGTTCCAGAGCTACAAACCTGCCAATAACTCTCCTGGAAAAACACTGGCTCTCTCCTGGTTTGCCACAGCACAGAGCTGCTACATCCTAGAGGCACACAGAAAAAGCCACAAAAGGTCACATCCAGGCTTGAGAAGAATTTCAGGAGCTGAGCTTTGCAGTCCATTAATGAGCTGGGAGCCCAACAGATTAAGGAGAGTTCAGGAAAACACAGCTGGGGCCCTTCTCCAGGAGGATGGATCAGCATTAACTCACTGCAGCACTGCCTGCCATAAGGAGAGCACACCAGGCCATCTGAGAGCACCATTCCATCATCAGATAGAATGACAGTGTTCTTCTGCATCTGTCACTCCTAGCCCATCATCCAGCAGGTCCCAAATCATCCCCCTACCAGCTTCACAACTGACTCTTCATCACACATGGAAAAATGTATGAAAATAATTCCATTTACCCAAGTCCTCGCATAAGACAGGTTTTTGCATACCTGCCCAGGATTTCTGCTCCACAGCAGGTGCAGCACTGATTCTTGAAGGGAGGGATTTGCACAGCCCCCAGCCCAGCAGAAGGGCTGCAGAATGAAGCTTCAGAAGAGGCAGCACCGGCTATAGAAGGGACACCCTTTTTTTGCCTGGTCTTTTAGCCCAGGGTGTTTTCTACAAGAGGCTTTATTTAGGGTCACTGCACTCTTGATTCAGCAGCAATAATTTATGGCAGCCTGAAGTCACAGACAGCAAAGTGACTTCATCAAAGAAAGGTCTTGCTGAGTCTGCAGAAGAGCGCTGTGGAGGAGCATCACCCTGCTAATGCCAGCTCCAGCAGCAGCACTGTGAGCTCCTGCTCAGTTCCTGAGAGGCTGAACTCCTGAGGCATTTCTAGTAAGTGGCTGGACTCGTAAACATTTAAGCTCTAGACAAACATCACCCCCTAAAGAAATCTAAAAATATCGCTGTATTTAGTGTTCCTGGGCAATGATGCCAACTGGAGTAGAAAACAAATGGCACCCAGAGCTGTGTGCTCAAGTGTCTCATTTCTCTGACTCCCCAGGAAGCTATCCCTTAGCAATCTGACAAACTTGGTGATTCCAAATGACTAAACACTTGCTGATCCCTTCAAGTGACAGCTAAAAAGCACCATCTAACACTCTGGGGCTTTACTTCAGCTATAGCTGCAAGAAAAGCCATTCATAAAATCTTAAACTGCAGTTAAGAACCCTTTAAATGTTTCTTCTCACCAATTTGAATAACCAACATTTCCAGAACAAAAGCACCACTCCAGCAAGGGCATCCCTGCTCAGAGGAAGATTCTATTTTCTACTATGAAGAAGGGCACAAGACTGGCAAAATCTCAGCTCCCTGCATGTCCAGGGCTCTCCTGCCCTAAACCCACCCTACCCAAGCTTCCACCATCCAAACCAGGTGCCTCTGCCTGCAGCACCATCCATCCAAACAGAGCAATGAGTGGGGAAACTGCTCTGGTGGTGGTGCAAAACAGAACTTCAGACATAATGTTAAACCACAGGTTTCAAACACCTGCCGTGAATATATTGCAGCATTTCATTATTTGCACTGGACACGTGGGCAAGAAGGGCACCACCACCTGATGCAATTCACTGGGGTTCTTCATCTCCCATTTCAAATGACTAAAAGCTCTCTGTTACTGGTAACTACATCACTTTTTAAACTCTGAACCTGTGTCCCACAGAAGGAGTTCAGTAACAAAGACATTGCTGCAAATCACTGTGAAGCTACAGCACAGTCACACTCCCCAGGCTGGACTGGGGTTCGGACAAAAGATTGCACTCACCTAAAACAGTGAAGCCATGCTACATTTAGAAACATTATTAGACTATTTAGCTCTTTATTAGTAAAGCCACTGAGATTTATAGCCTACAGAAAAGGGTTGTTCAATCAACAGGAGCAAGTGAAGTGAAAAAGCATTAATGTTACCACAGAGGCAATTATTGCAACATGATCACAATTCCTATGCATCTTTAATTTTTTTGCCAACACAACAGATTCTCTAATACATGGATCCCTGTTCCATTAAAATAATATGATTTGTGGCAATAATATGAGGTGGGTGAAACAGAATCCAGTCTCTTAACACTTGAGCATTGCTTTCCCATGGGGAATATCAGTACACAAAACAGGGGTTCCAGTAAAGTGCTTGTAATCCCAGAAGCTGGTGCACCTATTAAACACTTAGCAGGGCTCCAGCAGAAAGACAATCCCAGAGAAAACAGCCTCAACTGAGACAAAAATCCCAGTCCTGGCTCTCAGGATCAGAATGCTGGTTTAGCTCCATTTAACATCTTATCTATCTGGAAATCCAAACAGGCAAGAAAATGTCATCACCCTCCGCGGAGCAGAGCAGGGATTCTCTGATCCCACACAGCTCCAGCAACACAGGCTTGGGCAGGTGACCCGTTTGTCATGGGAAAACCGATTCCCTGGAGCCAGGTCCCTGCCACATCTCTCCTGCTCAAGGGTGATGCTTTCCTTTGGTAGTCTTGAAATGCAAGGAAATTCCAATCCAAAGGGATGGGAATGTCTTGATACAAGACACCAGTCTGAACTACTGCTTCAAAATTTTGTGGGGTATTTTTTCCCCTTCTCCTTTGTGGGGAAAGGAAGCGAAAGACAGAAGCGGGCACCAAGAAAAGAAGACTGTTCTAACTAGAACACAAAAAAAAAGGAAGATGAAGATTTCTACTAATGGAAAAGACTACTACATTGCAATCACCACTTTATTAAAGGATCAGATCCTATCAGCTTATCTCCATTCATCTCCCAGTGCAGGGAGGACTGTGGAAGATCTGGTCACACAGCACAAGAGTTCAAGACAAACTTCAGAACTCCTAGGATTCTTCATTTAATATTTCACCAGGTTGTAGAAAGGACCCAGTCTTGTCCGGAAGAGACAGAAGAGAGAGAAATATTTGTGTTGTGTAGAGTCAGAGGTGTGCAAGCCACAGGGCAAGTTTCAGAGCAATATAAACAAGAAGGGAAAAGTGAGCCCCTTTCAGGACCAGTGCTGAGCTCTGCATAGAGGCAAAGAGGGAAGAAAGAGTGATTAAAAAAATTCAGAATTCAAATTGCTCATTATGCTTTAGAGTGACCATGTCCATTTTCATGCATCAGGGCAGCTGCTGACCCTGTGCATGCCAACAGACCCCTGGCTGCAGCACCACAACAAATGACCATGGTCCTGCCCCATCCCTCTTCAGGTCCTCTCTTCGACAGACAGATTTTTGCTACATGTCCTCTGACATGCTGCTGGTCTTCTACAAAGCCACAAACTCCATTAGAAGTCACACCAGTGTCCTGGCACCTGTTTTTGACCCCCAAAGGCAAGAGCAATCACTGCTGTGCCACTGCCTGTGGATGTATTGTCCCCTTCACACCACTTCCAGAGGGTACCCTGCAATAAAGCAAGAAGGGAAAACAATAAATAAGCACAAGGCTCAGCCATTCCCATGGAAACCCTCCACTGGATATCCTGTGGAAAACTGTTCATGGGTCAGGTACCCATCCACAGACCTCCTTGGATCATGGTAGCTGAAAGGCAACACCTTGGGCTGATGGAAAATGGAAGCTGTGACATTTGGGGTATTTTCTGAAACCAACGTTTTTAGCTAGCAGGCATTTTCCTGTCCAGCTCTCAAATTGATTTTTTTTCCTGTATTCTCTACACAGTGCCACTGTTGCTGCATTCTGCACTGAAAATATTTACAAAGACATTAGAATTAACTCTGGGTAGGACTTTGGCAAGCAGGGGAGGGAGGTCAAAAGAAAAAAAATCTATATGTGGAGAAGAAGCTGCTTCATTTCACTGCAAAAAAACAGAGCAACTGCAAGACCAGCTCTGAAGTCAAATAAGATGAATGGCAACCACAGCAAGGGCCATAAAAACACCAATAAAAAGTAAGTTGCCATAAGGGAAATACCCGGCTCAACACCTCTCCAACAAGGTAAGCATAATAAACTCACTCCTAACGTGGACACCAGTTTATTTTTTCAGGTGCAGCCTAAATACAAAACCAGGGAGAGATGCAGCACTTAAATTCCCTCTGCTATGTAAATAGTCTTGCTTGTTGATGGAATGAGTTGCATGATTTAGATCAACATAATCTGACCTTAAACAATGAAATTAACATCCAAAAGCCAATGTTGCTCCTTCCCTGGGGGCTGCAGCAGTTCCTCTGCAAATCCCTTTCTCAGACCCTCAGAAGAGAGATTCCTCCCATGCTTGTCTTGGCACCTGTCAGAGACCATGTTTTATTTTACTTTGCACCAAGGCAAAGAGGTTCTAAATATTCTGGAATTAAAACGATCACAAAACATGAAAGTGCTTATAAGGCATTTCCACATTCTCATCTGGCAAGTGAGTGGCTGATTTACAAGCCAGCTGTCAATACAGAACAATTGCTCACCTCATTTTACAGGAAAGCAAGAAAATACTTTAAAAAAATACTTGCAGTGTAGAATACTATAAAAATTGCTTTTTTCCAGCATGGCAATCAGCAGTGTGTGTTCATCAGTGACTGGTCAAGGAGAGATGATTGTTTTGCTTTCTGAAGAGCCCCAAAAAGCTGGGACCTACTAAGCAAATAAGCAGAGGCCACCCCAAGGTTTCCCTCCCTGCAAAGAGCATCCAGCCCATCCCTAGAGCTGAAGACCAACCTCTCCTCCAACCATCTGCACCTTGTGTCAACACAAAACAGGATCCCACAGGCTCCACACACCCTAAATAAACCTCAGAGGAAAGATAATCCTCACAGTTATTGTTCATCTAGGCCAGCTCAGCTCTCCAAGGAAGACTCCAGCTTGGAAATGTGAAATGTTGAGGTGGATGGCAAATGCTTTGCTCCCTTTGGATTTAACCCTCACTGAAATGGAAAGGGAATGCAAAAAGCTGCCCCATGCACCTAGGGACACCTCTGCAGTTTTCCTGAAAGAAGGAACCAAATGAAAGCAAAAGAAGTGACCTTCCATCTCCCATTTGTATCTGCACAAGACTGATTACAATGCAACAGCAGATGGCATTGCTCTTTCCTTAAGGAAAACATGCATGCTTTAGGGACCTGTGTGCAACATCACTGCATCAAGAAGGGCAAAGCAAGCCTTGTGGGAGACAGGGAGCTGACTTTCAAGTCAGTAGTTTCAAGTTTGAGGCATCTGGCACTTTTCTATACAAGGAGACCTCAGGATTGCCTCCTCACCATTGGCTACGCTGCTGTTCACCCCTGGTCCTGGGGGACCTGCAGCCACCTCAGTGCCAGCCTGGCAGGGCCCAGGGCAGCCACAAATGCCCATGAAATGCCCTGATGCAGTGACATGCCATCTGCAGGAGATGGATGACCAAGGTTTACCACACTGCTCATGGAAACAGACAGCTCCCAGTTACAGCTCCAGCCCATTCCCCATCCACATCCACTGCAGGTACCTGTGCAGGGTAGGGAATACCCTTCCAGCTGGCCCATAGGGACACCAGAACAGCCCATGGGGACATCAGGCCAGCCCAATTCTCAGCCCTGGCCAAGCACCAGCCTCACAGCTGCTCATCTTGATACCAAAGCTCCCCTTTTTGGAGACCCCAGTCTCCAGTGAAGTGTTCTGCTCCTTATTTCTGAGCCGCTGTCTGCAGAAAGAGCCCAGCTCAGCTCTACACCTCCACCACTTGTTCTTATTAAAATCCTGACATAAAACTCTGTAAGACAGTACCACAATGCATTAAAATTAGAATTATCTAGTATGGACAAGGCAACTGCATTTTGAAGGAGCAAGTATGACTTTAGCCTAGAATGTCATTCACTGCTACTAGGAAAATACACAGACCAAGGACACTTCATTCTATACCATAAAGCATTTCAAAGTGACACCACTGTACTAAGTAACAGACTACTGACTCTCCCATGTAATTTGTTTAATAGGCAGATGAAAACATTAGGAAGACAAAAGGGAGTTTTTATATTCTGATCATTTACATTTTAGCTACATTAACAATCAAAAGCATCATAAGCAGTGAAGAGACTGTTGTCAGATACCATTTTGATGACATGCATCCTTTTAAGTGTATCCAGTGTTCCTCATATCATTAGAAGCAGGGGGAAAATTAATAGAATACTAATGACCAAGCAAGCTCTGAGTACAATAACTATTCCTTTTTTCTGTTCATGTTATCAGCCCATATTTTATCTCCATTTCTTCTTGAAGACCACTTGAAGAAATAAAATGGAAATTTGAATATCCCATCTGACAAATTTTTCTCCCATGCTCCACTACACCTGAAGGGCTACCAGAACCATGGGCAAAGCTACTCATTTCTATATATTCAGGTTCTTCCTTCCCCTTTTTTTTTTGTTTTTGCTGTGATGCTGAGACCACAGATCTTTGCATGCTCATCAATACACACCTGTTTCTTTGCATCCCCTCTTTTGTCCATACTCAACTCTGTCACCTGCTCACACCTGGACTGCAAACCCCAGAGAGAAGCAAGACCAGACACCACCACCACTGTCCCATACAGGGGCTGGGTAGAAACACGTGTGTGTGTATTTACAAGCCAGTGCTACCTCATGGCAATTCACGTGGACAAGCTGTCCCTAATCCCAGATTTCAGCAGGAACTTGAATTATCCTTCCCTTAGTCCTACTGCAAAGCTCCCTGATGATCCCTTCCTTTCAAAGGACAAAAGGAAAACCAACACTGAAAAGGTCACAAAGGATTAACAGCACAGCCCTTTGGTATTTTGCCTCCTCTTGTGCTTTTTACTGGATCTCTAACTCTTAAGAAGTGCATGCAAGCACCAAACCCAGCTGGTTTTCACCATTTCACTCCCACACACTCCCCAGGGCAGCACAGAAGGAGCTGTACATGGTGTATCTCTGGATAGAGGGGAACAGAGACACAGAATATCACAGAAGAGCAGAGAAAGTCATAGTCTGTTACCTGTAATTAGAGAAAAAACAAATTTATGAAGCAAATAAACTTGGATGTGTGTTAGCTCTATACCATAAGTGCACAGAAGGTAATGCCTCCTGAAGAGTTTCCATCGCTCCCTGATAATCCATGCTTAATTAGATCTTTGTACCTTAATGCAGATTTCCTTTCCCTGATGTTCCTGCTGTCCTTCCACACCTCACCCTTGCCCCCTTATGTCTTCTGACAGAAGCCCACCACAACGGGCAAAGAGCCAAGATAATTAATTTTTCAGTAAAAGCCAAGTTGTTGTTTTCTCAGAAACGTTTTACACTTCAGAAAAACGTCAGAAATGTCAGAGTCCATAAGCAGAAACAAAATCAGAGATCTGCTTCCCTATTAATACTGCATGACCTCCTCAGCCACCTCACTCGGGGAGGGGAAGGCAGTGGGAGGGGGCCAGGGAGCCAAGCAGTGCCAGCCACTGGCTGGTTAGGAAAGCAAACACAAATTAAATACAAGGAGCACCACATCAAATGGCTCTGCCTTGAGAGCAGGCTGAAAAGCTGCATGCTGCTCAGAAGAAGGGGCATGCAAAGCCCAGAGGAGAGCAGCGTGGCAAGGCTTGATCCTCAGGGCTCAATCAGCCTGCAGTTCCTTCTTTGACACTGCTGCATGCAGAGGTGGCAACCCAGTATCACAGCTGTCTGTAGAGAGGATGAAGGAAAGGGCTGTGTTGACTCTGCTGGCCTCAGAGGGATCCCTGAATCCTCCCCTCAGTGCCCACCCAAGACAAGGCAAGGGGTCATCTCCAGAAAAAACACGTGGGAGCGCTGATTTCTGTCCCGTCACCCCTGAGCTCAGCTGCTGCTGCTTTACTGCGCCCTCAGCTCCAGCACGAGGGCAAACACCCCTCCTGAAGCCTGCAAACAGATCACAGTGAGTTATGTGCCCTCTCAGACCTCTACAGAAGCACAAAAGGAGATTTATCTCTGCTTCCCCAGGAGAGCCTCTGCAGGAAGGCTGGGACACAACAGGCATTGAAGGTTCAGGACACCAACCCCATTTCCACAAGAGTTTTACAGCCCTGAAGATCCAAGGGCTCAGTCACCACCCAATTTCATCATTTGTTGTAGCTGATGGCCAGAAGTACCAAAATGGGTATAAACAGGGCAGATTGCCTCTTACCCAGAGCAACTCAACATTTTAGTGTTGCTTAAAAATCCAAGAACCACAGAACCCTTTAGGCTGGAAAAGCCCTCGTAAGACCAAGCCCAACTGCTGAGCCAGCAATGACAAGTCACCACTAAACCATGTCCCCAAGCACCACACCTTCATGATTTTTAAATCCCTCATGGGATTGTGATTCAAACACTCCCCTGGGCCACCTGTTCCAAATGAAGCTTTGCTCCAGCCTGCTGGGGATCCTTACACTTTTTTATTGTTCCAAGAACCACAAGCATCGACGCTACTGACAGAACTGAGCAGTGCTTTCTCCACAAAAGGGTGACATGGGGCTCCACTTGGGCTACTGCAGCATCTTGTCTGCAGCTCCTGTTACAGATAAAATCACATCTTTTCTTTCTTTTCTTCTTCCATTTCTCCTCTCCTCTGAGCACACTAAGGAATTCTAAGCATTTTCTGGCACATTCATAGTGTTTAGAGTCAAGTCTTTGAGCACCTTTGAGGTGATCATTTTTCAGCCCTTAACTAAGTTCCCTTGCTGGGTTAGTCCCCAAAGGGTTTAGAAAATGGCATCGAATGGAAAAATACCCACACATGCCTTTATTTGCTTACACTGACTCCTGCAGCATCACAAACACAAATGAAAAAAGAGGCAGAGCCATTTACAAGATTGGGACAAAACTTTTCTTCACAAATGCACCAGCAAATAAGTAATAAACTCAAAGTTACGAAAGATTTGCTTATGATCAAGGTTTGTTTTGTTCATCTATTACACATCTGATTACAGGATGAATAAATCAACATCACAGGCACCTGAGGTCTACATGGCCACAGCAGGTACAGCTCACCCAGGTCCAGCTGAGAGGAAGTGACACATCCAGAGGATAAAAATCCCTCTCACATTCCACAAGCAAACTCACTTTAACTGCAGCTTTGAGTCCCTTCCAAGTCCCTGAATGAAGGATCACACTTCAGAACAGCATAAGAGCTTTCTGCAAGAGACATTTAGATTAAATATCATAACTGATTACAGGAAGAGCTGGGAGCCCTGCTTATTACAGTTGCCTGATGCTTCTGATCTTCAGACCCTATTCCTACTTACCTATAATTTTGCCAAACTCTAACCATCTGGACTGCAACTTCATGTGCCTTTTGTCTGCCTCAGGCAAATCTTAATTTCAGCCAAAACAGTTCAACTGCTTCTAAGAACAAGGCAGAGAAGAAAGATTTATTTTTTCTTTTTTGCCTACAGTAAGAAATCCTGCTGACCTTTTCTTTAATTAGCTAAAGCATTTCCCAGACTTTGAAAAAGAACTCAGCTTTTGACAGGATTTTGTTTAAATCTGTATAAACATGAACTTTTTGGTCACAATCTGGGGGCGTGGTCAAGTTTGGTGCATTTTTGCTCTATCTTCAGGAACACACCCAGATCCAAATAATTTTTGTCATGAGAGTGAGAGACAGAATAAGAGTCAATTTTTTTTCTTTTTGTATTAACAACCTTGAAAGCTCTCACTTTTTAAAAGAGAGCCCAGGGCCTGGTGCATGAATGTTTCTTTTTATTAACCTGATGACCAAGTGGAAGCATTCAGAGCTGGACACTGCCCCTCCAGCTCTTTGCCTTGCCAGTTTCAGAGGACCAAAAGTGTGTGCTGTAAAAGCCAGCTTTAACCAAAGAAGCTGAACCCAAGACATAGAATTTGAATATCTATTGTTACACTGCAGTGAACACAAACTTAAAAGGTCTTCATTAGGGTCCTTCTGAATTCTAGTTTTTCTACTTGTGAAAGAAATGTGCTACTGATCAGTGGTGAGCATTTGAAACAGCACAAAAATGAAGTACTCACAGGCAACTGAAAATTTTGAAGAATTCCATCTTTAAGTGTCATTTAAAAGTATTCAAAAATAGGCATCAAACAATAAGGAGAAAGAAAACTACCCATTAAGGGACATTCATCCAGTGCCTGTACAGAAGGGAAGAAGCTTATGGGAAAACACATGAAGCTATAATTAAAGGCTGCATTCCAGTGCACAAGAAACTAAATTGAGGTTGCAGAGATTGCCTGGTTTGTTCATAATCTTTATAAACTTTTCCTCCTCAGTGATGTCCTGATGCAGTTTTCTGGACACAATTTTGTGATCTAGCTGTTGATGTGAGATGAATCCAGGAGGATCAACATGCATCTGGAGAGGTTACTTTCTTCCAGCTCTGTATTTACAAGATGCATTTCAGGACCAAATATTTACTTACTGGTGAGTCTAATTATTTTTCATGCTTATGGCACAGTGGAGCATCACAAGCTAGACAAAGAAATGGGTTTCAACCTCTCTCCAGTTCACACACTGCCTTCTCACTTGATGTGAAGCATTTGCTTTTATTTAACACTGGTAATGCAGTGCACTTTATAGAGCATCTTCAAGGTAAAAATCTATGCAACCTAGTAAAAAAATAGCATTACACTGTCCATTAGTTCAAGAAGCAGATTCGGAATCACATCCCTTAGAAAATGAACCATTTCTTCAAATGTCAAATGCACGGTTTACTCCTCACTGGTAGCAAAATCTGATGTACAAGGTTAACAATATAATTTCCAGGCCATTCTCTAAACAAACAATCTATGAACAAAGCAAGAAAGGGGGAAAAGTAGCTTATCACCCCCAGCTTTAAATCTGCTGCAAATTCCAACATACAAGTGCCATCTCTCAACACACACAGAAGAGCTGCTCAGTATAGAAACATACCTTTAGTCTTTCTTCAGAAATCACAAAGCTCATTCCCAAGGACAATGAAGGCTCAATCTGCTTTTCAAGGCAGATCTTTCCCCCTTTTCAAGGCTGCTCCTCTGAGTGCAGGCGCTCCCTTCCCTGCAGCCCTGCAGCCTCACAGGAGCTGCAGCAGCAGGGCGAGCCCTGGTCCCTGCAGTGGGGGGCTGCCCCTCTGTGCCAGGAGCACCTCAGCCCCATCCTGGGGGCCACCCCCCGAGGAACCAGCACAGCCAGGCCGATGGGAGCCCACAGCAAGCCAGGAGGTGCTGGGCTGTTCCTGCAGGCACCTGCAGAGCCTGACAGAGTTCAGGCCATGTCCCAGCTGCACACCACCATGCCCCTGCTGGGGAAGGTGAAACAGGAAAGCCTTATCAATATGATTGCCTGGCAAAAGATTTTGAGAACATAGAAGCTATAAGCAAGATGGAAATAAAGGCAAGCTTTGAGATCCCTTAGTTACTGAAGAACTGGAAAACAATGGTGTGACCAGCTGAAGGTAATCCCCTTTTGATGGATCAATACCCTCTGCTTGCAGACAGGCCCAAGGGTCCGAGCAGACCCTACTGGCTTAGCAGAAGGGGCCCAAAGAGGAGTTTTTAGAGTTTAAAATGTTACACATTATGGTAATGTAATGATTCTTATAGGCTGTATGTAAATGCTATAGGATTTGCGTATTGTACTAGATTGGTTAGTGAGAATTAAAATAATCACCACAAAAGATTTATTGTATTTTAACGGGAACCTGGCTCTCTTACCCTCTCATCCTCTTTACCACTGACTCTTCTCTCAGTCCTGCTCTGAGCTGTGGCTGGCAGCTCCCAGCAGGGCCCTGCACCCAGACCCTGCACAATAAACCTCAAGTTCCACGACCTGGCTGCAGAGATCTCTCGTCTCCATCCCTCCCGATGCCCCTACATCCCCCTCCTGCTGCCCCTCACTTCTCCAGAGGCTGAATTCCAGCACACAGCTCACCAAGTGAACCCAGGACATTCCCCTGGCTGCCCTGGAGGACTCGAGACCCTGGCAGGGGGCTCAGAGACCTTGGCACAGAGTCAAAGACATCTGTGCCTTGGATTTTAACCCATGAAAATAATTACCAACTGTTACAAGCCACAAGGGTTTGAATAGAATGATAGTGAATTTACCACAGGGTGGAAAAGTAGAATTTTTGGGTTTTTAGAATGGGGCTTCAAGAGGCAAGATGGAGGAATCTGGGTGTGTTCTCTCTTTCTCCTTCTCCTTCTTGTCTACTGTGATGGTGGCACTTTTGGATTGGTTTAGAGTAGAGACAAACTGTCTAACATTGGTGATAGGTATTGGAAAATTATTGTAAATAAATTACACGTAGGTTTTAGTATAAAAAGATAACACTGCCCTGAGGGCAATGTGCCACAAACTGACCTGCCAGACACATCTCAGCATGTCAGAAAGACAATGTATTAGATAAGAGCAAATAAACAACCTTGAAAACCAGAGCCAAGGAATCCCATCTTCTTCAGCCTTAGGGCTGGGAAAAAGAGACTTTCCAACACCTCAGGGTCATCTTGACACGAGAGACCTTGACACCCAAGCAGCCACACCATCCTCCTGCCAGACCACAGACAGCAGTCACCATCTCCCTCTCTCATGTCCCCCAAAGCAGCTCTCTGCTGGAGCTGGCACAGCCATGGGTCACCTCAGACCTGCTGCTCCTGTGTGCCCTGGCAGTGCTTTGGCAGGGCCAGCCTGGTGGTCCAATGTCACCCTGTTGTTCTAAAGTTCTTCTAAGCCTCCCGATAGTTACATTTTTGTAATGGAGTGTCTCACACACTTTTCATGTAAAAAAGGATTGGTTTGCATTCCTTTCTGGAGGAGAGAATTGATGGGCTGTTGGTTTGACCAGCGTGGTTGGAGAGGTGGCAATTTCATCCTCCAATCCATGGTCACTTCTGGAATTCTGTAAATATCAAGGTCGGGAAATGAACGTGCCTTTTTTGCCTCGGACATCTCATGTGAGTGTCATTCATTTCGTGTTGTATTGTGACAGTCCAACACGATCCTGCCACCACACACGGCTCTTTGCAGGGACAGAAAGGTCACCAGCCACTCCATAAGAATCTGAGCAGAACTATCCACTGTCCACTGCTGGGCTCCTCAGCCAAAACAAAGTCCAAGTTTCCAATGTGTCTTACTGACATGTGAGCAGAGGCCAGCTCCCTGTGACTGAAGTGTTTGCTGGAAGCAGAAATGCTGTGCAAGAGATTCTTGCACTCTTCTTGTCATTTTTCTCTTTAGACAACACTGTTTTATTTCTCTTTAATGTCTTATCTGCACAAGAGGAGGCTGAGCTGCAGAGCCCCCCCAGCTGCTCAGCCCAGCCCCAGTGAGGGGGGACAATGCCTGACACAATCACAGGTGACAATCCCCCCCCAGGCCACCACCCAGCTCTGAGTACACCACCATTCCCACAGGTCTCATAAGGAGCTGGATCATGGCCCTGCAGCTGGGCACTGCAGACCAAGCACTCCCCTGACAGCATAAAAAACAACCTTAAAAGCCTCATCCAGAGGGAAGTTGTGCACCTAAATCAACCAGCACAGATTTCCACAGGACAAATGGGAGCTCTGACCCTGTCATGATCTGGGCTGGCATTCTCAGCTGAAGGACCAGGGATGCTATTTGCTTCCATTTAAAGAACTATTTTGAATTTATGAGCCAATATTTAAGAACAGTTGATAGCCCACTTACATGGCAGACTCAAGCAGATTGAAATAATTTCATAATTAAAAGGCAGTAAAAGCATGTGTGTCATTTCAATATAATTCCTCAGAAATTCAGTAGCAATCTGATTTTATTTTTTTAATGAGACAGATTAGAGAGTATGCATTGATCTGATTAGTCTTCACATTCTTTCCTTTTAATGTAAACCAATCTCCTTACATGGATTAGTAGACCTATTTAATTTCCTTTCCCTAGAAAAAGGAACATCATTCTTCACTGTGATCATAATAGGAATCTGACCAATACAAATACACCGCATTACTGCAATCTGTTACTCACCAATTTCCTTCAAAAGGAGTGAATGTCAAAGCTGTGAGCTGTAATCCTAGAGGCACAGCCTTACTGTTCTCTACTGCTTTTAAAATTGCTTCTTTATGGCACTCAGTCATAGATTTTTTACTTGAAGATGACAAATTTGGGAAGAGCTAATCAGCAAAAGAATTAATTTCCGATTGATCTACACTGCTCTTTGTTTTGCCTTGCCTCAGAGGGTTGGTTTTTTTAATCTTCACTTGCTAACCAACAGGTTTGTGATTTTTTTTCTCCCAAGAACACATTCAGAGGATTTTTTTCCAATTAAGTTTTGGGGTTTTTTTTAAAATAGTAGCAGATTAAACATGCAGTGCTTCCCACATTTAATCTGTCATAGAAGATGCATTAATTCCTAAATGCAATACTTCATGGAAATGGCTTTACTTTCACACATCTGAATTTTCCCTCATCTCCTGTGCATCCCTGGCTGCCACACACAAACCCAGATGTGCTTCTCTGAGCAGCCAGTGTGACACAGGACACAATCCAGCACCCATCAAAAACAACTAAATAAACTCAGCCACTGTGCACACCCCAGCAATCACAGATCCCATCTAACACTCCCTGGAAGTGTTCAAAACCCCATGGATGTGGCACTTGGGGCAAGGGTTAGTGGTGGGCCTGGCAGTGCTGGCTTAAGGGCTGGATTCAATGAGCTTAAAGGTCTTTTCCAACCTAAATTATTCCATGATTCCTATGACAGCTGCACTCTGAGGGCTGCAAGTAGACACATCCCAGTGTGCCTGGATGGAAAGGACTTTCCCAGGTATTCTGCTTTCCACAGTCCAGCCTGCATCCCCTCCACAGCTGCAGGAGAAAAACCTCAACTCAAATACACTGTTTGAGAAACAAACACGGAAGATCCCACATCCCTCAGCATCTCTCCACCATCCATACCAGACATATCAGCTTTACTTTCTAGTGAGCAGTAATAAATCTGCCACAAGCACTTCTTTGATACCAAAAGCAATGTGGAGAGCTCTGCCTCTTCTGGGCTGAAGGAATAAAGCCAATTTCAAACTACTCAATTTCACATGAGTAGTGGAAAGTTTGACCAAGGCACTGCTATGATTTTTTGAACATTTTAAAGTATAAAACTCACGCTTGAAAACTGGATTGTCAGTGCCTCCAGAGTGTCCAAAAGTTACACTTTTGCATGCACCAGATAATCCAAGAGGCACTGCCAGCCGCAGACACTCCTGAGGAAAGCTGTCATCTGTCCTCACTGTCTGAGTGGTGTTTTTCACAGATTAATATACTTTCACAGTTGAATAAAAGATTATAAATTGCTAAAATTGATTTCACATCAGTGGTGAAGTCAGAGTGAGTAACACACCTGAGGTGACCCAGTCTGCTCAGGGGAACGTGAAACCACAGTGTATTGACAGTTTAATTGGCTCAGCAAGAGTTCATTTCCCTCAGATGAAATGCACCATTGGCCATTTTATCACTGTATCTTATTGCTGCTTTAAAAGTGAAGCAGATGACAATCTAGCAAAATGTTTTCATTACAGAGACAGCCCCTGTCTTTATTGCTGGGTGCTGGCCTCCTTCCTCCTTTCCTCCCCAGCAAATGCAAACTAGCTGTTGTTTGCATTTTAAGCACTTTGCAGGATGCAAATGCCTCTATATATCCTTTCAGGACAAGTGATGGAAGATGCTGCTGCGCCCATTTCTGTACTGGAACTACAAAGGATAAAACACAAATATTCAAGAGCACCAAGCAGTTCTATAAATACCACATTCAAGGGTAACATGACATTTATATCACCTTACTGCAAGCTAAAGAGATGTCTTTTGACTGCTTTATAGCGTTGGGAGGCATTTAAAGAACGTTAGTACTTGAACTATCAAAAGATGATAACTTGGAGCTCAGAAGGTAATTACAGCAAACAGCCCACTTGTGGAAGCTGAGACATGGAGGAACAGGGAGCCCTCGCTCCCTGCTGTCTCACAGCTCAGACAGGGGGTGCAGGCAGAGCAGTGTGCTCTGCCAGCATCATTCAGAGATGGGACAGAGGCAGCATCACCACATGGACATGGAGAAGCTGCAGGAAGTGCCACAGGTACCCCAGCAAGGCTGTGAGATCCTCCTGCAGGCCCAGACACCTCCCCATCCCTGTGCATTCCCTGTGGAGCTGCAGCATCAGTGCCAGGGAGCAGCCCCGGGTGCACACAGCCAATTCCTCCCTCACCCCCCAGAAGCAGGAAAGCACCATCCCCTTCCACAGCCCCTTCCACAGCACAAAAGCAGCAGCAGAGCTGGCAGGGGACAGCCCCCAGCAGCAGGAGGCACAAATACCCAGGAGCTCCCCAACACACCTTGAATGGGCGCCCTGAGCCCAGACACCAAGTGCCATGCTTAAAAACTGCTGAAGCAGCACACAGGCAGTTACAAACAGCCCTTTATTAACCTCCAAGCCTCATTTCGCCCAAGAGGGGAAGGACGCCAGCAGTGTTTAACTGCAGGGCAGAAACAGAGGCACAACAGAGGGAGCGGTCTCAGCCACACACAGCTCCCCACTGCTGCACCCCTCAAGCCATGGAGGCCCCAAAAGCAAGGGCTGGGGGGCCAGGGATGTCTCCTACCACACATTTTACTGCTCTGTGGACATGCCAGAGGGTTGCTGCTAACTCTCTGCAAAGGGCATAACACAGAATCTTCCTGCGCAGCCAACAGAGAGATGCATGGAAACGCAGGTGGGAGCATGGGAGGCCGTGGGTGAGGGGATGCATTGCACAGCTCAAGGGGGATGCAGGGAAACAGCAGCCAAAGCCAGCGAGGTCCCTCCTACAAGGAGACACCCCAGAGACACATGCCAAGTTCTCCAACTACGAGCAAGGCTGTCCAAGATGCACCAGGATTTTGGGAAATCGTGGGAAATGGGAGCACTGTGATACTGGCTGAGGCAGGAAGGGAGCCCCACACCTCAGGCCCAGCACTGTGAGAGGTTCCCCTGAGGCAGGACCCATCCAGCACCCCCAGAGCCCAGGGAGCTGCATGCCAGTGCAGTTCTGGCAGTGAAACTTCAGGCAATGAGAGGAAGAAACAAAAGCACAAACCAAACATCTTTCAAAATATCCCTTCCCGGTAGCATGCACTGTCATGCAGTTCTTCCAAAGCCATGGTTTATGTGGCTCAGGAGGGCAGTTTCATGCCCTAACTCCTGCATGATGGATTTTACAATTTGTTAAAGAAACTCATCAATCCACAGCAGTCATTTTTAATGCCCAGAGCCTCCACAAACTCCCGCATTTTGCTGATCCCCCAATTTCAAATCATTTGAAATTGCTGCTACTATTACAGCTCTGCTCCTAAAGCTAAGCATTATGGCACACTCCAGACTTCCAGCTTCATGTGCTGGTGTAATAAACAGATTAACTGTGATTTATGAACAATAAGTTCTGGTTATTTGAAAGGAAACATTACCTCCCTAGACCAATTCTGACAACCAGAGATCTCTCATTATGCAGACATTATCTCCACCTACCTGTAATCATTGGTTTAGAGCATCCTTTTCAGCCTGGTAATGTATCACCACAGTTTCCCACTACAAACTTTGTGCATCCAAAGCATCTGGCAGGAAGCCCCACCAAAGGCAGAACACCAGCCTGAATTGACCCAGCGAGACAATTCCTATTTTAAATTCAAGTTATTAAAAAGAGATAATATTAAAGCAACAACAAATTAAAAAGCTTTTGCAGAGAAGGGCCACAGTGGAGGTAGGTGCATCACAGAAGGGTCCAGCAAGACTCCAGTTAGCAGAGGACTAATTAGGAAGAGGAATGATAACATGATACAGACATGTGTTTCTTGACCTTATTTACGTGTAAAGTCTAATAAGAATTTTAATATTCTCTTCCATGAATTGGATTCGTTCTTTTGAGTCCACTCTAAAATGTCAGCTTAGTATTTTACAAGCCCACAAACAGGAGTTGACATTTTCACATGCACTTTTCACCTGAAGCTACTAAACTGATCACCCCACTCAGGACACTTTCAAGTCCTGCTAAGCATCACTTTATACATTTATTCAGTCAATTTCAATCACTTTCCTCCTGTTTAGAAAAGCTGAGCAGCCCTGCACACTGGTTGGACAGCCAAGCCCATCCTCACAGCACAGCTGTAACCTGCTGGTCACATCTCCCCTCTGCAGGGCTGGTTCAGCCCCAAAACCTCCCCAGTTCCAGCACCTCTCATCTCCACTTTCACAAATAGTTATTGACTTTCCAAGCCAGAGATTTCTCCCACCTGCCCCATATCACCTCCTCCCTCCCCAACACACCAAGGGCAACAATACAGTGCTGAAGTCCACCCAAGGCTCTTCCTACACCTGAAAGATCTCCCTGAATTATCAAAACTTAATTGGCTTAAAGACCCTGGAGTATTAAAGTATTCCAAATGATGAGACAAGCTCTGCTGGGCAGTGCTGGTATCAATGATGCTTAATGTGCAAAAGCTCCCATCACACAGCCCAATCTCTTCTCTCCTAATTGCTACGTGTATCTTGGATTTACCTGCGCAAGGAATAATTAGCAAAGATAAAATACTTTATATAGTTAAACCTCTTTAATAGAATAAAAGAAATCTCAGCTCCCTCACCTTGACTCCAACACAGTAACACAAGCTCTTGAAAAATGAAAAGCCTTGAAGGATTTGGAATAAGAAACTTGGAGAGACAATCACTAATCTTTTATCTTCCAGACTTCAAGCAGAATCAAGTTCTTCAAAGAAAACCCAATAAAGCCCAGACATTTTCATCATAACAAAATAAATAATTCAGTCATACTTTAGAGGACTCCAACATTAGGATTGGCTATTTGATATATTTGTGGCTTAGGTGCCTCTAAACTGATTAAAGATAACCTGATAGAAGCTTGCAATGTCAGAACTGCCTTCATTCCTGACAGATATGAATGGACAGTGTAAATAACTATAAATAACCAAAATGGCTGCATTTATGCCTAATGGAGGATTTACAGCCTTCAGAGCTGCCTGGTAGGACTAAGAGTTACAGCTCTGCCTTTATCCTACTGCAGCACACAAGGAGAGATGCATCAACATCCTCCCCACAGCAGCTGCTCTGCCAGAGCCACCAAGGGCCCTATCCAGAGGAGAAAAGGAACAGGATTCTCCCATGAATAAGAAAATAAACACGTACAGGCAGGTTTGTTGCTGCTGATTTATTATGGTCTTCCTAGAAACCACTGTGAAGCACACATCCCAAAAGCCCCTCAAATCTCGGCAGCCCCTGCAAGTTTCCCCCAGTATAGCTTTTGTTATTTTCCAGCTGCCATCTGCAGAAGGGAAGATGCCATCGCCTTTGTGGAACAGACCAGGTCTTCATTGACCCCTCCAGGTCTTCACCAAGGGGCTCCCAACTGCAGCATCCCAGGCTATTTTTCAGTTTGGATTCCTGTGCTCCTAACCCTCCCAACCATCCACCACATTCCCAAAGCTCCAGCAGCAGTGCAGCCCCACAGGAGCTGTTTGGGGAGTGGACAGAAGCAAATCCTGCACCCACACAAGCACTGGGGCAGCTCAGTTCAGGGCAGGAACAGCCCCATTTTGTGTGTCACGATTTACACCAGAGCTGGGGGATCACAGAGCCACTGACACGCTCAGCAGCACGTGGGGAAGCCCCTCCAGGATGGGACTGGCACCAACAGCAGGGGCTGCAGAGAGGCAGCACCTGATCCTGCTGATCACTTATTTGAGCAATCACTCAAAATACTGAAAGCAGCTCTCCCCAGGAGCTCACTGTGCAGAAGCAGCCCCTCACAGCCAGCTCTCCTGTTCCTGCTCTCCTCACTCGATAGAAAGGGACATTACCAGGAAATCTGACACAAAGAATGGGTGCAGATGCTCCCCTTCTCTGAGAGGTCCTTCTGTGCTAAATTGTGCCACCATCTTCCCCCTTTTTCGAGTACCTTTTCCCTTGAACAGACAACTGGTAGGAATGTACCACAAAAGCAGCAAGTGAGCACTGCTAAAGCTTTAAGTTTCTGTTATCCACAGAGCAATGTGGCCAATATGCAGGGCAAGAAATTAAGTGACCATTCAAAAGCAAACTCCCAAGCTTGGGAAGCACGAGGAATCAGGCTGATAAACATGCACACAAGGCAACCCCAGGGAACAAAGTTCTTTAGTGAGGGGAAGGGGAGACGAAGAACCACTCTGGTATTTTCCTGCTCCAGTTTACCTTTCACAAAGTTGAGCCATTCAGATCTAATGTTTAAGAAATCAACAGAATTAATTGAGGGATTTTTTTTGTTGTCATTGTTTCAATAGGAAAAGACTAGATGGTGGCAGGGCCAGAAATTCCCCATTGAAAAAAGCAAAGATTTAACATCAGAAGAAAAAGAGGGGGAAAGCAAACCCAAGGCAAGGTTTTCACCATTCTCTCCAACAGCAGAGTTGCACTAACTACTGCTTAGTTTGGATGAGAACATTTAGCAATACTAAATGCCACATGACAAAAGACACGAGCAGTTCTGAGGTGATGGGGTTCATCCCAGCTTCAGAGCTGAAAACCCCAATCAGAAGGTACCAGCAGGGATACACCAAGGAAAAGCAAAAAACCTGCCCACAGAAAAAATCCTGGAGTAAGATTTAACAGCAGTCGAGGCAGCCACAATCCATTTTAACACTGTCAAACACAGCAAGTTTCCAAAAGATTAAATCACTACTTAAATCATCTTCATAATTTTTAAAAATGCCTCCGAGATAAGACCAGGAGCTAATTGTACCATTTAAATTTAGTGAAGGGAGGATTTTTTTGGTTGGGATTTTTCCTTCTAAACTGCAATAAAGAAAAAGCCCAAGGGTCCAAAACTAATAATCTAATAAACTTTGCTAAGTGAACATTGTAACAGATAGGCCTGGATGAGATTTCCTGTAAATGCCAGGCAATTTCCCTTGATCTTTATCAGCAGAGATGCTGCTCTACCTTCAGCAGGAAGAAATTAAATTTGGTGCAAAATAATAACATCTGGGTGAGATTCTGCTTGTCAGACTAGCAGTCCCTTTAGATGCCAGGGTAAAAATATTAAAATTAACTCTGAAGGATTTCACATTTGTGTTTTTAATATGAGTGGTTGAGCTGTGTTTCCATACCAACACATTTCCCCTCTCTGGAGAGAGATGCAATTATCCATCCACTGCACTGGGTCCCCAGACTGGGGGTCTGACCCAAGGACACACTGGGAGCTCTCTCTCTTCCCTGCCAGAGCACATCTCAGAGCTGGAAGCGCTTCCAGCTCTCCCATCCCTGCACTCCCAGCTCCCAGAGCCACAGGGAATCTGTCCCCAGGACCTGCAGGAGATGCTCAGGGGCCACTGGGGCTCCCCTTCCCTGCCCACTCCAGCATCCCCCCAGTAGTGCCCTGCACAGCCCTGCCAGGGGCATCCTGCACAGTTCCTACAGCTGGAACAGCCTCTGGCATTGCAAAATACTCTTAAGCAAGCAGCAATCAAAAGATCAACCTATTTTAAAAAGTGTTCTTCTGCAAACTTCCAGACTAATTTTAAAGATAACAAAAGTAAATGGTGTTCAATGTCTAATGAATCATCCTTCCAAGTCCAAAACACTTTATGCAAGATAATTAAAGCGAGCTCCTCAATGGTTCCAGCTAGGAATTCCTCCTCTGCAATAGGATTGCAAATGATTTTTAGTCACTTTAGAGCTTTTTTAATAAGCAGAAGTGGTCAGAAACTGTTCAATTAAATGCTTTTCTTCCCCACCACCAAGAATGGCAATTGCACATACCAGGGCTTCTCAGAATAACTTCAGCTTCAAAACCCCTGCACAGGTCCCTGGGCCAGGGTGGAAATAACAGTTTTGAAAAAAAGGGGGGCATAATAAAATCCAAGCAAAGGATTCAGCTCTCTCCAGAAGTGGCAGAAAGTTCAGAGCCAGAGCACCCAACTGCTGTGCACAACCTGCAGTTCCACAGGGTGTCATTCCCACACACAATAAAAACTAATGCTGCAGTTTCTGTCAAATGGGAAGGAGGGAGGCACACACTTTGTGTTCCACCAGATTATTCACCATTTCTGAAGCTGGTCCACATTTCCAATGCCTAGGAAACCAATCTTTCATTACTTTTACTCCATTCTGGTTATTAGAATTGGATCTTAATGGTAACTGCATTAAGAATTACTAGGGGGGAAAAATGTGCTGTTATCTCCTCAGCAATTCATTTGATCTTACATTGAGAAAAACAACATATTAAACTTCATCAGTCAGTTGTGGCCCAGAACAGAGCTCTGACCTGATCTCACAGGCTTCAGCAGGTCTTGGGTCTTGCTATTAATGAGGCATAAACAAAAATAAATCAATTATTCTGCAAAAATATCATCATGAAGGAAAAAACGCTTGGTTGCCCATGACTTCTTTTTTAAATACAGGCAAAAACACCATTAATACAGAATGATGGAACCTCAATAGGACAGCACTCAACAAATAAGCAATCATTTCACTGCACATTAACCACGAGGCCCTAAAAAAATTATTGCAGATTTAAGTGGCACAAACTAGTGTGCATCAACACTAAAAAAAAAAATCTAAAGATCCATTTTGCAAAAAAACCCAAGCAAACAAACAAAACCATCGTATTATCATTAGAAAGAGAGCTGCCCCAGACAGCAGAGCACAGGGTCACCAATACTCAAATATCCCATGGGGCACCAGGAACCACATTTGGGAGCCAGCAGCCTCTGAATAACCTTTCCCACAGAATAACCAACTTTGTTGGGCAGTGGATAACAATAAAAACACACACAGCTGGGGCAGATCTCACCAAGCATTACACTGAGGTGACAACCAGACCACCTCACTGCAGCCCCTATTTTGGCACTGATAGAGTCAGACCAGACAATACTCGCACAGAGAATTTAATTCTAGGAAAAATGGAATTTTTTCGTTTTGTTGGGGGGTTTTTTGGTTGGTTTTTTTTTTTTAATTTGCACCTCAAGAAGTTTAGCCTTTAAATTTCCATTCATTCTTACAGCTGCAGGAATATTTAGGACAAGCCCTGCAGAGAGCAACCATACAGCAAACCAGGGATATTCCTAATCATAAACAAGCACCTATAATATCTATAAACACATGAAAACAAGCAAACAGAAAGCTTCCAGCCACTTGCACTTCCAATTGCCCAGTGCTGAGGAAGAGGAGCAGAAATGCTGCCTCCTCCTGCAGGTGACTGGAGCACCCCCAGTGCTCACTGTCATATTTTCTGAAAAATCCCTTCACCAGGATTTCTTCTCCTGGGAAGCTGAGAAGCTTCAGAGAAAAATGAAAACAATAATTATCTGATTTGCTCCTCCTGTGTTTTGCTGCTTTGGAATGTGGTCTGGAGATTGTTTATCCAACAGGTGCATGCTTGATTGGTTTCATGTGAACTGTTTATCCTACAGGTGCATGCTTGATTGGTTTCATGTGAACTGTTTATCCTACAGGTGCATGCTTGATTGGTTTCATGTGAATTGTTTTTACTTCATGACCAATCACTGTTCAGCTGTGTCAGACTCTGAGAAGTCAGTCACGAGTTTTTTTTTAGTATCTTGTTAAGCTTTCTGATGTATCCTCTCTATTCTTTAGTATAGTTTTAGTATAGCATTCTTTAATATAATATAGTCATATATAATAATAAATTAGCCTTCTAAGAACATGGAGTCAGATTCATCAATTCCGCCTTCATCCTGAGAACCCCAAAAATACCAGAGCTCACCTTGGAAGACAGCAGCATTCTGGATGACCAGGAATTTCAGCTCCATGCTGGCAGACTGCAGCAGCTGCTCCATGTTCAGCCGGGCAGCTGCCTGGTACTTCTCCTCCATCTTCCTCGAGCAGCACGTGGAGCCCTTGGGGACACAGACCTGCAGATCAGTCCCTGGAGAGGCACAGGAGACACAGACAATTCACATTAGGAGGTGGGACTAGGAGAGGAAACCGACTCCAAGCATCACTATGGCCAGCAATTACTGTTTGGGCAAACTGATGGCATTTCTGGAATTTGTCCTGAGCAAGCAGCTTGGCCAAAGGGAAGGGTGGATAAGGCAGAGCCCAGACTGCTGAGCAGTGGCTCCCAAGAGCTGTGCCTGCCCCAGCTCCCACACACCCCAAGCACTGATGTGCCAGTGCCAAGCAGAGTGATCCCAGCCTCACCCTGCTGTCCCTGTCTGCCCACAGCAGTGAGGAGCCAAGGCAGGCAGGAAAGGTGGAGTGGGAGGTGTAAAACAGAGACAGGATTTGAGGCTGTGGATTTACAGTCAATAGAGCAATGGATGGAGTACATCAAGGAGGATATGCTTGTGATTTGCATAAAGACTTGAAGCAATTTGGAAGTAACAGCGCTATCTGCCGCAATTTCTACCCTATGGTATCCCCAGCAACAACAGTTATAGCAGAAGGACACATCTATAATGATTTACTTGGCTTTTTAGCTGACTTTTAAATTGTACAACCAATGTCCCCATGCCCTCCTTCCTTTGCAACAGGCAAAGCACAAATTGCTTCACTTGTGCTGCTGCAGAGGGACAGATCCTGAGGGATGCTCTGAGCACTGCACAAGGCAGGAGCCTCTTCTGCAGCACCTTCACTCATTCAGCAGGATGGGACAATAGCCAGGGGACAAAGACCAGAGGGACACACACCACTTGCTCTGGCATCTCCAGCACTGCTCAGTGATACCAAACTTTTTTTTACATTCCCAAAGCATTTATTCATGGGGAAAGTAGACAACTTCAAGAGAAGTGTTGTTAGCTAAAATAAATAAAATCTGGGGAAGAAAATAGAAATCTTTCTAGGCTCAGACATGAGAAGATTAAACAGAAGAGCTGGAGGTAGCAGCAATAAAAGGCCCCATCTTCCATCAACTTTTAAGAGCAAACTGAGGCTCCAAACACACAAGCAGAGCAACAAGCTCGTATCAAAGCAAATAGCTCTCCTCATGCAAAACACATCTAATCTGATGCTGCTCTTAGAAACTCAAACAGCAAAAACCCGTTTCATTAAAAATGGTTATCCAGGGTCAAAGAACAGCCAGCACCCACATTTCATTGCCTGCCACCCAAAGCAGTAGCAGTTCCCTGCTAGGTTCAGCTCTGCCAGGGACCTGGATTGGGAAGCAGTCCCCAGGCCAGTGCCCAACAGCCCTGACAGAGTGACGGCTCCTCACACCTCTCACTCCGCCTTCCTGCTGGTTATAGAGGGTTTTTCCTCAGTAAAAGCTGCTTTGGTAATTTACATCTTTGCTCTGGAAGGATTACGCTTCCTTTCAGGTTCCTGTCTTTTCTTCTTCACAAGAGTCTTTTACCACATCCACTCTCTCCCTAATTACTAGAAAGTGTCAAAAGTCACTTTTGCAAGTGTAGTCTAGAAGAACAGGATTAATATTAATGTCAGTTCAATCGTGTGCCTCCTGAAGAAGAGTCATGCACAGTGCCAAGGGAAAACCAGCTGTCAGGGCTCAGGAGCAGCAACAGCAGAAATCCTCCTCCCTCCAGCCCTACCCCTTCCCCAGCACAGCATGGGAAAAGGAACATGAAACACTTCATCTACAACATGCGTTGTGTGTGGGGAAAGGAGATTTAACCAGTGCAGACCCTGCTGTTGCTGCAAAAAAACCTCATGCAAAGAGAGAGAGAGGGTCCACACCCCCATCCTGGCTCCATCGCTCCCCACTGCCTCAGTTTCCCCTTCTGCAAAGCAGGATGCCCAACAAATCCCTTCCTCAGGCCCTCTGGCACAGAACCAGCACCACCAATGTCTCAAGCTCAAGCCTCAGTGATTTGTGAACTCACCCACTCCAGAGGAGCACAGCGACAGGTATTTCATGCATTGAAAAAATAAAAGGGACCATAAAACCACGTAACAGCAAGATACTGCATTAATGAGAGAAGCAGTTGTATAACAGCAAGTTAAAGAGGTTTTTTAAAGTCAAACCCAACTCAATTTACACCACAAAAAGGCTTAGCATGGTCTCTTTAACACTACAGTATGCCCATAAATTTCTTTTTAATACAAAGCTTATTTCCTCCTACATTTATTATATTAGGACACATTTCAAATTATAAAATAAAAATCCTTCCATGATTAATGGAAATACCAATATAGAAAATCTGCGAGTTGGCAATTAAGAGGTCTCTGCAAGTTAAAGCCAAGGATAGGAAGCAGCAAGGTCATCTACTCACATCCCATCCTTCTTTTTAGCAATTAAGCCAACTTCTCCCCTTAAATGGATCTTTATTTTTGTGCAGTAAAAAGACAGACACATGCTGTATCAGAGCAATCACAGAGGAGGAGGAAAAAGCCTGGGAATTAGCTTAAAACGTTTTACAGAGACAGCCAACCAACACAGAAAGAAACGTCGTGGTAAACACAACAGGACAGCACAGGCAGGGCAGGCTCTTGGAAGGTACCAGGGACAAGCTCCTTCTTGGCACAGCGCTGCTATAGAGGGACAGGGAACGGGGGCCTAACTCCCATCTGCCAGCTCTTTCTGTGCATGGCTCTCCCAGATGGCGAGCTGGCTCAAACACTCCATCTCCGAATCCCCCAGGAGCAGCAGGGATGGGAGGTTTCAATGCCGCTCCCCCAGGAGCCACCAACCCACCCCGCTGACCCCAGCCCCACAGACACACATGGAACAGAGACAAAGCTTTTGACCTGCAAATGTATTTGGGGTTTACCCATGCCGTTGCTCAAAGGAGCCTCTCCTGCACTCGGCTGCAGCCCCCCAGGAGCCCCAAGGGCTCACAGACCACGCGCGAAGGATGCGGGGACGCCTGGCAAGGCTCAGCAAGCCCACGGACCAGACACCAGCAGTAAATGAATTAGGGTGCCACACGTTTCTGCCTCCAAAAAAATGCACGGGAAAAAGGTCCTGTGAGTCATCAAATCCTACCTCAGCCTCCCAATCCACCCCCTCTGAGCGTTTTATCTAACACAAACACCTCCAGCCATACTCCGGCTTGCGAGATAGCAAAGCCCATTCCGCTGCCTAATGGCCCTTCACTGTTAAGACCGTTTTTATCTCCCAACCTACACAACCCCTTTTTCTTAAAGTTTCAAGTCATTACACCTTGTAATGCCAGTCTCAGCCCTTGCAAACAACCTTCTCCTTTTGCTATAAATCACTACAAACTCATTTTCAGAAAGAAAGTATCCCTCAAATTACTGCAACCGTTTTATTAAATTGCATTTGGATGCTCACATACCAATCTTGGCAAGATTAGTGACATGATGAGATGCCAAGCACAGCAGCCTGACCCTCTGACACCCAGCTCCCACGGCTGAGAAGGCAATGGCTGCAGCCCCTTCCATGGGTGCAGGAGCACCAGGCTCCATCAGAACTGTGCCATTTATGCCATCTTGGGGAACAGCAGTGTAAATGCTCCAGCAATTTTGCATAGGCTCCCAGCTGACAGAAATAAACTCTAAAGCAGCACTAATTTCAGTAGCACCCTGCCTCTTCCTCCTCCCGCCAGGGAATTTTTACTGGCAGTGAATTTAAACCATTACATTTGACTTTGATGTACAATTATTCCCGCAGATAGGTGGTGAGTAGAGCAGAAGTGAAAATCATTTCAGTGCATTAAATGTCAAAAATAAAAACCCTCAAGATCATCTAGGGGGAGTTGTGGACTCCTTCACAAGGCTGAAGGATTTTCCTTTGATTTTAAGCATCCCAGGATAGCTTCAACCCTGTCATCAGATAGAGGCAGGCAAACCGTGCACACTGAGGCACACGAGCCTTCCCACCCAGATCCAATGGCAGCTTAAATCAGATTAACATTCCCACCAAACTTACCCCAGGCACTGCCAAAATAAGAACCTGTCCCTGCTTAACTCCACATTCCTGCAGCCTCCTCCCCACGTGAGGGGGCTCTGCTACTCCAGGCAGCGGCACCTTCGCCTTCTGCAGTCTGCAAGTGTCAGAGGAGTTCCTCCCACCCTCTTCACTCACCAATTTGGTACTATTGCCCACAAGAAATATGCTGTTTTGGGTCAATTTTCCTCCTCCAGTTGTTTTACAACCAGCATCATGCTTTAAATAGATAAAAGTGGTGACTCAATATTTAAATATAGTGGATTTTCCCCCAGCTTTTTCAATACTTTTTTTATTAAGAACCTTTTAAATGATGTGATTAGGGGGTTGTACATCTGTCAGTGCCTTTTAATGCTCAGCATCTAGGGGGAGGAAAAGGAAACGCAACTGTTTAGAACCCAGAGTTAATGCTGATCTTTATAAACCTAATTAAAGAGATATAAATTATAAACCAACTCATTCAATAGGTGATTTAAGTTGGAACAGTATGCATAGTACATGGGATATTTATTACTGCTTAATTATCCTTTATTTTCTATTCCATCTTGTGTTTCACAAGACCATCTGACTCTGGATTCCTCCCCTGGTCTTACAATGTTGGCCAGATGATTCTCATGCAAATCTAACACTCTATAAAAACACATCCTTTAAAAGAAGACATTACAGTGAAAAATAGGCTTTACGGAGTAAAAGTTTCCTCCTGACAAACTTACAAACACTGTCACCAATGGAGTTAACTTTGGGCACCCAGTCCCCCCACACAGATTTGTTACAGTCACATGCACACATCCCACAGCCATTCCAAAGAGCAGGAAGAACACTGTTCAGGATGTTGTTAAAGTTAACCCCTGGGAAAAAAAAATAAAATTAATGATCTCACTATAAAACCACTGCCTGGGGAGGTTACTAAATTTTAGGGTTCTGCTCCTGCTCTCAACTATCAAGAGAGCAACTTGCAGGCCTGAAATAATTAAGAACAGAAAACTCAATTATCTAGTAAACTAAGCTTTTAAACCACCGTGCTAAGCTAAATGGAAAGGCTGCACAGGGAGGAGCATCATTAGTCCCACTCAGGAAAAACAGAATAAAAGAGCAGGAGTACAAAGAGAACCAGCTCATGAGCAAAGGCACATCGAGTTCAGCAGGAAGAGTTGGGATTTTTAATTTTTAAACTGCACGTTGGGCACACACCACACACCAGCTGCAAAAAAAAAAAAAAAAGAAGAAAGCTTGACATGCTCAGCCAGCCACTTGTAAAGCATTACACCTCAACTGCAAAAGGTTAATCTCCTATTTTCTTAGGGTGAATCCATATTTGCTTCCATCAAAGAAAATGAACAAAAAGCTGGAAATAACACTTTGCTGTGGGAGAAGGAAAACAGACCTGCCAGCAGATATTTCTGTCAAGATAAATATTCCTCAGGTTTCCACTGTTCCAGAGCAGGGGCACCCATCCCCTGTCCCCATCCTGCCAAGGCACCAGCTCACCCCTTCCCCTCTACCCAAGGCCCCAGCCCAATTACCTGTCACCACCAATACAGAGAAACCCAAATGGCAGAGAGGAGAGAAAAACAGAGCAGCAGAAATGGAAATTCAAGCTGCTGTTTATAGATAGGAGAAATTATGCAGAGAAAAGACAAATGGAGGAAGAAAACCAAGACAGGCAACATAGCAAAATGAGAATTCAGTTATTACTGAGCATGAAGCTACCCCAGCACAGAACCACAGGCTGGCTCAGGAGCTGGCATTCAGTCTCATCTCCATCAAAACCCAGGAAAAGCACTCTCCCATCACCCTGCCTTCACTCTCTCCAGCACAAGATCTCTGATCCAGGTCCAGTCGAGGTGTTGCCATGAATTACACCCTCCCACCCCTCAGAACAGCCAGCCACAGCTGACAGCAGTTAGGCTTTGCTGCTCCCCACCTCTAAGCTGCACACTCCAGAGTGACAAAATCCTGGTCCCCAAACTGCAGGACCAGAGCAGCTTCTCACTGCCTGGTGCACGCCCGCAGCTACTCCCAGAACATGGACACTGCTCACGAAACAGCATGACACTTCCCTCACATTTAACAGAATTGCCTTTTTTTGGGTTTTTTAAGATTAGAAGTGTGGTCTCTGTCTATTTCAGAGCTCTCCTACGGAGCTTGCCGTGCCCGTGGTCCCTCAGCCCACGCATGCTGATGCAGTAAAACTGAGCTGTGGGACATTTCTCCTGAGTGTGCTGCAACTCAGCAGCATTTCCACTACTTACTCCTTCAGCAGCAACTGCTCATAATGCAAAATGGGGCTTCCAGAAACAATTGTGTCAAAAAAAAAAAAAATCCACATTTTAAATAAGTTGTTTAACTTCAGTTTCTCCAGGGTGGTGTGATCCTTTGGGAAAGGTTCTCAGAATTGATTCCATGGTGATTTGTGGCTGGGAACTCCAAAACTTTTTTTAATTGACAGATGTATGAAAGGCAAAAAAAGTAATAAACAGATGCCTGGAAAATAGTCCTTGAGTGATGTTCCCCTATTACAGAGATTTATGCAGCTGCTACCACGAGGAGCAAGTGCTCTGAAGTGTAATTACCACACAGAGTCATGCAAGATGGGCCAGATCCAAGGTATAAGCAAGCAGTCATTGCTTTAATTATGATCAAGTTTATGTACTTAGGCAAATGTAAAATCCACTTTCGATTTGATATGTGGGAACTTTATCATTGTAACAAGCTGGAAGCATTCACTTGAAACACCAGCCCTGTTAGGAGGTATTGATCCAGCTGCCCACAGGCTCTGCAGAGAGGCAGAGGGCTCCTCGCTCCTCCTGGCTATCAGGGGTGCAGTGAGAACATCACTGAGGAACCCCAGCAACCTGAACCCTGCTGGGAAGGGAGGATACCAGGGCAAAAACACCCACTGCAATCACAGCCAGGCCAGGCTGGAGGATGCTGCTGCTTTCTGGGGAAGGACCGATCCCACTGCAGCATGGCAGCCCCTCAATACAATGGGAATCATTCTCCAGGAGCCTGCCCACCCCTCCATCACATCACCTCCCTGGAGTGTGTAAAAACATACTCAGCAAAGTTACTTAGGAATCAAAGCAAGAATCTCACTGGCTTCCAAAGAATCAGCTTCCTTCTGACAAACAGAATTTGTCAATTGAGTGGTGATAAGAGCAGCTCTTTCCTGTAACTCTTCATGCAAACATTTCACTGGAAAGTATTTCCAGTGCCCCTTCCTTACTGAGCAGGAGACTGAGGCCGTGGGACAGAGAAGAGATGCTGTTCCTGCAGCTGGTCTGAAAGGAGCATTAAGTGTTGAAATTTACATGAGAAGAGAATGTAAGGACAGGTAGGGATAGGAAAGGTACACTCTCACCAGGACTTACATCTAAACTCCCCTCATATCTCTCACATTTCTTGATAAACTGAGGTATTGCTACAGTCCAAAAGACTTGGGATTTGCACCAGCAGCCACACCACCTCGCAGTTCCAGCTCTGGGCACCCCATTTTCCCCCTCCCTCCCTCTCCTGTGCTGCAGCAGATCACAGCTGAAGGAACCCCTGTGTTTCTGGCCTGTGCAACACCGAATGCAAGAAACCAAACTCAACACATCGTTATTAAAAGCAGCCACCGCTGGCGATGATCTCATTGCACCTCCCCTGCCTGCCACGTTTGCCTGTTATCTCTTCCTTTTCATACTTTGATCACAAGCTTTTCAGGGCAGGCGTTCTCGGCTGCGGATTGAGCCCAACACAGCAGCACCGGAACGCAGCCCTGAGCCCGATCCGTCTGTGTGCACACACTGCCGGCACACAGCCGCCCCACCTGGAGCGCCGACACTCCCCAGCCCCCAAAAAACCTGCAAAGAAGCTTTAAAAGGCACGGAATTCAAGTATTTCCCTTACATTTTAAAATAGGAATAAGGCGTATATACAGAAAGCAGCCTCGCAGGGGGTAGGTGGTGAGGTTTGGTGCGGTACCACCCCGGCAGCCACCTGTAATGGGAACTGCAGAGCAGAATAACACCTCTCCCCGACCCGCCAGGCTCCCGCCCCGCACGGTTCCGCACAGCCCGGGGAACGCCGCGCTGCCTCCTCCAGCCCCATCCTCCGGAGCTCAGGCTGGGATGAGGTTTGGATGCTGTCGGAGCAGCCCCACAGGGCGGGATTGCCTCGGACCCCGGGCAGAAAGCAGCTCTGGCGGACCCGGGACCTGCAGAGACGTGACGGGCTCACGGAGCCGCCGCTGCCCGGCGAGGACACCGCGAGTTCCCGGGGACCGCGCACCGGACCCCGACAGCGGCAAGCGAGGACGGGGCGGGCTGGTCCCTCCGGCAGCGCCGCGGCTCTGCCCGACAGCCCGAGCTCACCTCGGCCACCCGGGGTGCAAAACCCTCCCGAACAAACCGAGCGCAATAAAGACCCGCTGCTCTCCAGCGGGCTCCCATTACCGCGACGTAATCACCGGCTCCGCGTTACTCGCACATCCGAGACGCGCCGGCACCGAGCGGCCGGCAGCCGCTGCCGCCGAGGAAGGGCAGCTCCCCGCGGGAGAGCGGGCAGCCCGCACCCGGCTCCGGCTCCAGGCGCTGCGGCCGCCCCGCACCCGAACGGCCCGCGGTGACCCCCGGCGAAACGACAACGGCCGGCCGGACAGCACGGGGAAGGCGCTCTCACCTGGCACGGGGCTCTCGGGCACCCACTTGGCTCCGGGCTGCAGCACCTGGAAGGCGGCGCGGACCGGGCGGCAGGCGGCTTCCCCCGCCGGCTGCGCGGCTCCCGGGGCACCGAGCAGCGCGGCCGCCAGCAGCGGCAGCAGCAGCAGCAGCACTCCGCCGCTCGCCGACATCCTCCCGGGCCAGCGGGGCGCTCCTCTAGGCGCTGCCAGCGGGCATGCCCGCCGTGCCGGGACGCGCCGGGAGCAGCGGAGCGGAGCTCGGCCCGCGCCTCGCGCGGCACTCCCGGGGCGCCCGTCCCGGTCCCGGCCCCGCGCGCTGCCCCGCCCCGGCCCTGATTGGCGCCCGCCCCCCGCCCGCGGGAAACTCGCCCCGCGCGCGGCACCGCCCCGCCGCTCATTGGGCCCCGCGGGGCGGCCCCCGCCCTCCCCGCGCCACGCCCGCCCCGCCCCGCGCCGCACCTGTGCGCGCCATCCCGCCCGGTACCGGCACCGGCACCGACCCTGATCCCGGCACCGACCCTGATCCCGGCACGGACACTGATCCCGGCACGGATACTGATCCCGACCCCGACCCTGATCCCGGCACGGACACTGATCCCGGCACGGATACTGATTCCGACACCGACCCCGATACCGACCCTGATCCCGGCATGGACACTGATCCCGACACCGACCCCGATACCGACCCTGATCCCGACCCTGATCCTTGTCCCGACCCTGATCCCGGCACGGACACTGATCCCGGCACGGATACTGATTCCGACACCGACCCCGATACCGACCCTGATCCCGACCCTGATCCTGGTCCCGACCCTGATCCCGGCACGGACACTGATCCCGACCCCGACGCTGATCCCGACACTGACCCCGCCCCTGGCACGGACACTGATCCCGGCACCGGCACCGGCGCAGCCGCGGGCTCACACCGCTCGCAGCGCCGCTCCCGGTGCCCCCTCGCTCGCCGCCTGTGTAGCCCCACGCACGCACCTGGCGTGGGAGGTGGGGTGCGCGGTGCCCGGTTGCACGGGTTGCGTGAGTTCACAGGGCTGCACCGCGAGTGAATAGAGCGTCTCTTGAGCCCTTGTCAGCCGGGGCTGCAAGGGAGGGCGAGGTTCCACACGCTGCGCTCGACCCTTCCTGCAAGGCTGAGGGATGGAGCGGGACTCACCTGGAAGCTCTGCCATGAGGGCGGAGTGATGCTGAGTGCGGGGCTGTGAGCATCCCTGAGCCCCCCGGGGCAGCACTGCAGTCTGGATAGCCCAGTCTCCAGAATGCCCAGAGGTGCCACGGGCCTGGGGTGCTGTTGGATGTGCACAGGACAAATCACCAGAGGAGCTACCTGGAAACAGGCAGCTCTACATGAGCAGGTCGTGTTCCTCCATTTCTGCACCAGTTTCCAGATGCAGTTGTTGGGAATGCCTCGCTCACTGAGCTGAAGTCCCCCAGGGTCTCACAGGCCTGGTCAGATCCTGTGTCCCCCAGCTGCAAGGACATTCCAGCTCCATCTCACCAGCAAAAGACCCTAAATACCCGCATTGCACCCTCAGCTGGAAGGGGCCCACGCTGCTCATCGCTCAGCAAGCAGCTGTACCAAGTGGGAAGCAAGAAGGTGGGGTGAGGAAAGGCTCTATTTAAAACAGCAAGGGTCGTGTATGAAAAATTGCCAAAACAGTGACTGCCCAGGCAGTCTCCTCACTGCTCGCCCCCAGCCTGCACCATGCACAGAAAAACAATGACAGAGCAAGTACAAGCAGAAGAACAGAAGAAAAATCTATTTAAAATTTCCAGCGCAAATGCAGGATCAAATTATTGCTAATGGCTCGCTACCAGCTCTTTTTCACTCTGAAATTTTGAGCAGGGGTGAAAAATGGAAGTCCAAACTGTGTATTTGTTCTAGGAAAATGCCTGCCAGGGAGAGATTGTTAAAATATATTATGGATATGCGTCTAATAAGCTGGAATGTGCAACACGTCTCGTTGGTTAATGGATTGTCGGAGCCTGTTGCTGTCCACAGACTGCACTATTTATTATCCCTTTATTGTTTCTAGTAAGCATGACTGACAAAATTCCCATTAACCGGGCAGCAAAAAGTCCTGCTTTGCAGGAATTCAGAGAAATCCAGAAATTTCATTTTCTTCAGAGGTGCAGGTGCTCCACAATGCAAATTGTGCCTGGTTTCAGCAGAGCAGAGGGCAGGTGTGGGCTCGGTGATATGGATGAGGAGCCATCCTTTACCATTTTCATTTCTCCTGGTGCCCTGCGTGGAAGATCAGCACACAGGCTGAGGCTGATGGGAGCCACATCACCCCAGATAGCTGCCACACCTCTTCTGCACCTCCTTCATTGATTTGGTGATGGATTTGTTATGTTTATGCAACACTTTCGGGTACAGCACTGTGTTAGGTCAGGAATCAATTGGGCTGAATTGCAGAACACAAAGGCTGGTATTTGAAGCACTCCTTTATATACAATATTGCAATCTATATTATGTTTATGGCCTGAATTACAGTTGTCTAAAAGGCATTCAAGCATCTCCTGTGTTCATCTTCAGACCTGCTGTGTGTATTTCATTTAGGTGCAGGAGGCTTGTGCTGCTCCAGGTAAGTACACAGATACTGTCAAGCATGCCATTAGAGAAAAGAATTACACCCAGTGCCAAATAGGTGCCATTTAGGTATCTCTGCTCAGATGAGGGAGTGCTTTAGGATTTCAAACAAATTAGAAAACAACATTACTGCTCTTTACTGGATCTGGCTTCACAGTGGGATCTGACATTATCTCGACAATGACTCCCTACGAAAATAAAGTATATTTATCAGCAAGGAGATGTGTCAAAAGCAAGTTAAAGCTTCTAGAAACATGTAACAAAACCAAGTGGCAACCTTTTCTTTCAGTCATTTTTCTGAGTTGTACCCAAAGTCTGCTGGCAGGAAGAAAAAGAACTCACATTTTAACTGGAAACTTTCCCTAATGGAAACTCATTTTCCCCAGTTTTCACTCTAGCATTACTGACTTTTTTGGGATCATAAAGTCTTGGATGCAGCTAAATGGAAATAAGGGGTGAACCCCATTCCATCCATGGACCAAGAATACTGTCATGTTCTGTGGCACCTCCAGCCCCAAGCCCAAAGGATGCTCTCCCCCCACAGTGTCTGCAGAAGCATTCCCAAGGTGACAATTGCAGACCCTCTGACTTCCATCAGAGCTGCAACATCAGCCCCATGAACATCTGAAGCTATTTTCCTGAGCACAGGCACATCCATATTGCTTGTCCTTTTAATGGGAGGGTAGCAAATGCAGGTTTGTCCTGGAGGAGAAAGCAGAAGGCTTGCTCCAAGATCAGAGGCAAAGTCACTGGGTTAGTTGTCTGCCAGCAGATGTAGTAAGAGCCAAGTCATTGTCTCATATCCAGGATGATAATTTCCCTTGTTACAACTGCTCACACCGTAAAAAATTCACTTAATCATCTACCTGCCTCAAGCCTGCGAGTAATGAGAGGCAGGATCGTGTGTAGCTGATTTTATCAAATGCTCTTATGAAGTTCTCCACTGGGAAAACCCTGAATCAATTAAAACACCAAGGAGAGATGTAGGAGAGGGATTCATACTCCCCAGTAGATGCTCACCAGGTTATAAACACATTTCACTTACTCTGTGGATGGGATGGATGAGCTCCATGGGGACAAGGTCAGCTGAGCCATGCCTGTAACAGAGGAAATCACTGTGGGGCAAGGGAGAAAAGAAAATCCTGGAGCATCTGCTGACACATCTGTGTGGTTTTGGCACATACCTGGCAGTCTGTATGGGTGTGTTTGGCCTGGGTTTCTCATCCCTGCTGTGCTCCTGTTGTGCTGTCTATGGCACAGCTGCATTGCTTGAGATCTCTTAGGTCCTGCTGGAACCAGGAGCTGCAGGCAGTGACGTCTTCTCCCTGTCAAAATGACCCTTCCCATCTTGTTCTGCACCCTGCAGAAGCTCCACTTTCAGGTTTTCATAACCATTTGTGGAGGAGGAGAAGGGAGAAGCTCTTCACTATATAACAGTACTTGCACATAGCCTGATGGAAAAAAGAAAAGTGCATTTGCCATGGGGCACTGGGAGAGATGATGGATTGCCAGGTAGCAGACATCCCTCCCCACTTTGGCAGGATATTGTATTCTGTGTGCCATACAGGAATGCTGATAGATCCATAAAGCATTAGCCTTTTCCTCACCCTCAAAAGCAGTGGCTGATAAATCACTCCCTCTCTGGAGTTTGTTGGGAGCAGATCACACAGCAGAAGCAGTGAAGCCTTCAGAGAGATACATCACTTAAAGACACTGCAGATGCCAATAGGGCTGTACATCAAGAATGCACCGACAAATCACTTTCCCTGTCCAAAATGAGATACTTCAGACCTAGAACTTTTTTCCAAGTATGTCCTGGTTTCAGTCACACATCAGAAATATCTCCCAGAGCCTTGGAAAATCTCTGAGCTTCAGTCCTAGAGATCTCCTCTTTTTTTTTACAGAGGGTTTGGTAAGTCTTCTCTCCAGTTAAAGGACAAAAAATTGCAGAATATTTCATGGAATAAAATCCCATCCAGATCCAAACTTTTCCAAAAGAGCTCTTAACTGTGGATGAGGCACAGGTTTCGCAGGGGCAGCTGGCTCTATAGCTAACCATGCAGTCACCTGAAGGATTTTGTATCTTTTGTAAAATTAAAAGCGCACAGACACAGTTGGTGTGGCTCAAAAGCTCCTCCACACACTGTCCATCTCTGGAGAGCCCAAAACAGAGCATAAAAGGATGGGACACACAGTGTGCTGCAGTTAGGGGCACACTGGGGGTGGGAGGCAGCCCTCGGGGAGGAAGGCTCTCATAGCACTCCTCACCAGTGCCCACCCTGCAGCACCTCTCTCTTCCCCAGCACCCAGTGAGGGGGGCTGAGCACTGGCAAAGCTCCAGAATGCCCAAGGATCACTGAGAGGCAGCTCTGCAGAGGGAATCAAACAGAAGGAATGGGAGAAAACTGTTCACCATGCACTGCTGCCTCTGCTGGGAGCACAGGGCAGGCATTTCTCAAGCTGATATTTTCATTTATCATCTCCTGGTGATTAATCAACAGAGGAGACATTGCCAGGAGCCAGCCCAGAAGGGACCAGCCCAGAGCATTCACCTATGGAAATAAAGTGCTGCCAACAGTGACCAGCCCAGGGCTGCCACCCCACGGGCACAGAGAGCTGGGATGGACAATCAGAGCTGTGGATCAGCTCCACACGGTGGGAGCAGCCTGGCAGCTTCAGAGCAGGCACAGGGGCCCTCTGGATATCACTCCAGGGAGATGCAGCACTCCCACTCCCCTGCAAGGCTCAACAGCACAGCACAGCCTCTGGAGCTGCTGGAGCAGAGGTGGTGGGGGCACAGGGCAGGGCAGAGGGCAGAGCCACACTGGACCTTTGCAGCCCAGGCAGCCCCAGGTGAGAGCTGTGGGGCTGCAAAGCTGACAAAGTCCCACTGTACAATGAGGAGAGCACACAGCTCTGGGATGGGATTTACAGCAGAACCAATGGAAGTTATATTGAATATATAAATTGTTCCCACTCCAGAGGAGGCCACGATGTATTCAGGTGCAGCTCCTGGAGTGCTTTTTTCCTGTGCAGTGGCACAGTAGTAAAACTTGATTTATGCCTTATTAAATTATTTTAATGTTTAATATTATATGCAAAAACTCTGTGAAGAGCCATAATAGAGGGCTATTGCTGCTGGGCTCGTGCAGAAGCTGTCTCCAGTCGCGGGGGAATGAGGCATTCCAAAGGTATCACAAGTGTTGGACTGCTCCTCAAACTCCATTTGGTGGGTAAAAGAGCAAATGAGTGACCCAGTGTCAGCTTTTATACCCAATAATTCAATAAATTGTAGGGACAGAGAGCTCCTCTCCCTCACCAACACTGGCTCATTGCTGGAGCCAGTGGATTTGGAGCAGCCCCAGCAAGCACCAAGTGCTGACAAGGGAGGAGACCCTGGAACAAAGGAATGTTCAGAGTCTCCACCCCAGGCAGGGTGGCTCTGGGGCTGCCAGCAGGTTACTGAGGTGCTCAGCCACTGTGCAGCAGGACAGGCACCACCTCTGCTGGCTGACATTTCCTCCACAGCATCTTCTTCCTCCCCCTCCCTCCCTCTCAGGCTTCTTCTGTCTCATTAAGGAAAGGTCACTGCACTCCATGGCAAGGAGAAAAAACTGCAAACCAAAGGATTTTCTGTCTTTACAGCCACTTTCTCCGAGTACCCACCAGGCCCCTGGGGTTTTTCAGCCTTATCCTGCAGAGGAGAAGTGCCTGCTGTTCCCCAGGTGCACGTTCTGCTCACGATGGGGCACAGCCCTGTTCTGCCCCTCTGCTGCAGACACCTCCTGCTCCCAGAGGCTCTCTGGGCCTATTGGGGATTCTCCTGCTCCAGGTCTCCCATCACAGATGTGATGTCTGTGCTGAGCATGGCTGTGTCCCAGAACCCCTCTGTGCCTGGGAGGTGAGGGCTCCACAAGGTGTTCAGGGCTGTCCCTTCCCATCAGCAGCTCCCTCGGCCTTTGTCCCTGCTCCAGCCCATCCCCTGGGAAACCACAGCCTTGCACTGACTGGTTTCTGCCTGAGCCTTCCAGAGGTGATGCCAGCAGCAGCTGCCCCAGAAGCCACCCAAGAACTGCAGGATGGCCAGGCTCAGGGCTCAGCACACCCTGGGCTTTTCAGAATCAGCATCCTCACCTGCATCTGTCAGGATGTTCATAGATCTCAGAGGGCTGGCTATTCAGATTGCATCCTTCTTGCACAAGTCAAATATTAATAAAAGAACCCAGAAAGATTTAACACTGGTGCATTTGAAGGCATTTCCCAAAGAATAACTAATTATCCTGCTGGATGCTCAGGCAGGTTTCACTGCTCTGTGGAGGAGGACAGTTCACCGACAGAAAGGAAGTTTTGTTTTAAAAGGAGCCTCACTAAACATTCACATTTGTCTCATTTCCAATCAGTTAGAATAATGAACCACCTTACACAGAGAGATTTATTTTGTTTTTAAATGCTAAATCATTCCTGCATACAATGCATAAATGTCAGCCCTCTCAAACAGTTCTTGGGGGATTTGGTTTATATTATTACCATTAAACATGAAGCAGAAATTGAGAAGCAGGTCAGTGTGATGCAGAGGTATTTTCTTCTGACTCCCCCGTCCTTTAAATAAGACTGCAAAACCCACCTGAACTATGGGTGTCTCAAGTAGAAATTCTCTCCAAACACAGAAATCACTGTGTGAGCGTGTCACAGGAACAGGATGAGAACAAGTCACTGTGCTCCATCCACTGCTCCATGTTCTGACTGGTGTAGGGCACTTCAGAGGTTTTCCATAAACTCAGGAACTAGTGCAATTAGGTCAAAACTTCTCATTAATGAAGAAGGAACAAAGCTGTTGACAAATGATTCCAGAGAGCCTGGCCAGCAATGGAAAAAGCAAATAGAAACAAGGCCAAGGTTGTTATTTTTAGTGCTTTGGGGTTGTTTAAATCAGTCTCCTGGTACTGGAGGTGCCTGGGCAGGACTTGGGGCTGACTCTGCCCAACACAGGACCCAGAGCCATGAAACAGGTGAGCAGAGCAAGGACCAAGGCCCTGCCTGGGGGCAACTCCAGAGGAACCTGAGTGCAAGTGGCATTTTAGGACATCATTTTAACCTCAGCCTAAGGGCAAGAATTTAAAAATAAAAGTGACCACAATGTATTATTCAGTGGTCTGTTTTAGAAGAGAGTGAATAATTTAAACAATACATGCCTGAGCTGAGTGACTTTACCTCCCCTTGCCCCCCTTTCTCTGGCTGCACCTTCTCTGAGGCCAGCAGTAAATGTCCTGCTGATTTTGGCAGTGTGGAGCAAGCAGCATTCAGGCCTTACCCATGGCCTTTAGGGATTTTTCACCATTAGTGACCTGGGAAAGAGTAAGAAGGAAGATCTTATGGGAAAAGAGGTCTGGCTCTATTAGGAGCTGCTCTCACAAGTGAGAATTGCTGTCAGTCAGCAGTATTTAGTACTCACAAAGTCAGCGTGGGTGGCTTTGGTTTCGCTTCCCCTGGAAAGGCAAGACTCTGATTTCAGCAGGAAAGTATATTCAGTTTAAGAGCAAAATACTTCATTTTTTTGTGTGATACAATGCACTGAGTCAATACAAACCCCTCTGTCAGTCCAAGCACCCTGTGAATGCATAAAAGGTTCACTCTGCTCTGCAGAGTGTCTGCCACACCAGGCACTGCCCAGGGAACAGAGACCTGTCCCCACTCACAGACACACAGAGAGCTCCAACACCCTGCCCCATGGGCCAGCAGCTCCTTTGGGACCCCCAGCCACTAAATGACAACTCCAAACTGCAAAGCCAAGCCATGAAAAGCAGCCCTGCCTGCAAACCCCTGTCTGAATCCAGCAGATAAAAACCTGAGTATGAAAGGAGCCACTGATAGTCCTTGTGCCAGCCTCTTGAGCAACAAACAGGAGGGAAGACCAAGCAGAGGTGAGCTTTGAAGTGCTGGGATTTAGAGTGTGGAAGCTCCTCTCAGACACCTCCAGACCAGACAACCCCGGGAGCTCCTTCACTGCCCGGCTCCCACAGCTCTCCATTCCCCACGGGGGGTGATGGTTTCACTCTGCTCTGCTGGGACAGCGAGGAGATAACCCAAGAGTGCTCTGAGGAGCATCAGCAGTGACCACACTGAGGTCACCCTCACACCTTCCTCAGTGACAGCCCAAAGGGACAGGGCCAGAGATGTCCCTGTGTCTTCCTGGGGTTAGCATCAATTAAATACCCTGGAGACACGGCATCCTTCAGCAGCTGTGGGAATCATGAAGGTGTCTGGCTCCTGCCTTGGAACAAGGGCTCTGACCAAGCAGCTGATTCCCACGGGCTGTTGCTCAGGCTGCAACTGCAACACCAGAAATCTCCAAGGCTCCACGAAGATGAAGATGCCATCTCCATTTCCAAATGGATTCCCACATTTATTAGATATTCCTGATAGAAATGTACGAGTAAGACAGATCCAATTAGTTCATCTAATGGTCTTGCATGATGAATTGGCCTAACTATCTGAGCACAGGATTTTGCACAAATGAAAGAGCATTCCCATAAAATAGAGAATTTAATTTAGCCATTTAGAAAGAAAATTGACAATCTTTTGAGAAAACTAATAGCTTTTTACTATGGAATATAAGCTCACCTATCTACTGTGGAAAAAACATATCAAGCATTAAGAAACAACCCTACACTGAATGTAATAATAATAAAAATTCCTCAAATTAGTTCTTATTACCCTTTGTTCATTTCCAGGACTCCTCAGAAACAGGGACTCTCTGAGCTTCTGACTGATAATCTCAACAATCCCTCAGAGAGCTGAAATGGCACACTCCCTGCTGCCACCCAAAAAACACAGGGACATTAGGTTTTGTCACCTAAAAGGTGGCCCTGAGGCCCAGATCACGGCTGGTACGAGCTGCCCAAGCTGCAATATCATGGCACTGTTGGCTGAGACCAGGTGGTTTGTCTCTTTTCTGGAAATAGTTGCAAATCACCCGAGGCCTTTGAGGAGACTTTATCCTAATCTATCAGATCAGTAAGTACTGGGGTGGATTGAACTGCCCTCCTGTCACCACAGTTTCAAAGACTGCCTCTGCTGCACCTGCCCCTCACCCATTTGTGTTGTCTGGAGGCATCTGGATTCAAGGTCTGAAAATGCTTACAAGAGGGAGACTCTGGGGGGTTCTTCCTTTTCCTTTCCATTTTCCTTTCCTTTCCATTTCCTTTCCATTTCCTTTCCTTTCCTTTTCCTTCTTCCTTTCCTTTCCTTTCCTTTCCTTTCCTTTCCTTTTCCTTTCCTTTCCTTTCCTTTCCTTTCCTTTTCCTTTCCTTCATTTCCCTTTCCTTTCCATTTCTTTCCTTTCCTTTCCTTTCCTTTTTCCTTTCCTTTTTTCCTTTCCTTTCCTTTCCTTTCCTTTCCTTTCCTTCTTTCCTTCCTTTTTCCTTTCTCCTTTCCTTTTTTCCTTTCTTTCCTTTCCTTCCTTTTTCCTTTCTTCCTTTTTCTTTTTTCCTTTCCCTTTCCTTCCTTCTTTCCTTCCTTTTTCCTTTTTCCTTTTCCTTTTTCTTTTTTCCTTCTTTCCTTTCCTTCCTTTCCTTTTCCTTTCCTTTCTTTTCTTTCCTTCTCTTTTCCTTTCCTTTCTCCCTTTCTTTCCTTTCCTTTCCTCCTTTTTCTTTTCCCTTTTCCTTTCCTTTTTCCTTCTTCCTTTTTCCTTTCCTTTTCCTTTCCTTTTCCTTTTTCCTTTCTTTTTCCTTTTTCCTTTTTCCCTTTTTCCTTTTTTTTTCTTTTTTCTTTCTTTTTCTTTTTCCTTTCCTTTTTCCTTTCTTTTTCCTTTCTCCTTTCCTTTCCTCCTTTTTCCTTTTCCTTTCCTCCTTTTTTCTTTTCCCTTTTTCCTTTCCTTTTTCCTCTTTTACTTTCTCTTTTCCTTTTTCCCTTTCCTTTTTCCTTTCCTTTTTCCTTTTTTCCTTTTCCTTTTTCCTTTCCTTTTCCTTTTTCCTTTTCCTTTCTTTTCCTTTCCCTTTTTCCTTTCCTTTTCTTTGTCCTTTCCTTTTTCATTTCCTTTTCCCTTTTTCCCTTTCCTTTTTCCTTTCTCCTTTCCTTTCCTTTCTTTCCCTTTCCATTTCCTTTCCTTTCCTTTTCCTTTCCTTTTCCCTTCCTTTCCTTTTCCTTTCCTTTCCTTTCCTTCCTTTTCCTTTCTCTTTCCCTTTCCTTTCCTTTCCTTCTTCCTTTCCTTTCCCCCAAACACAACCCTCCTTCCTCTGCCGCCCATGTCCTGCAAACCAGTGCCAGCATCACATTTCTGCTGCCCCCCTCTACCCCCGGAGAGGCAACAGGACACACACACAGGCTGGTAGCCCTTTGGTTTTTCAGGCTGCCAAAGCGCAGCCTATGTGCACACTGACAGCGGCTAAAGCTGTCAAGCGTCGGCATTAACACCCCCTGCCATCCCAGGTTCCCCTGAATCCCCAGCTTTGCCACTGCTGGGGCACCCGGAGCCACCCAGTGCCCCCCTCTGACACAGCACAGTGCCAGGAGCTGAGCAGATCAGGGGCTTGCTCAAGGGAAACCTCCCTCCAACCCTGCTGTCTCCCCAGATCTCGGTGGCGCTTCCCCCCTGGAGCAGGGCAGCAGGGCAAGGATGCTCAGGAGACAAACGTTCCATGGCTGGAGCAAAACAGAGGTTTGCCTCTGATGAGGGGGTTTGGGGCATCTCAGCATCAGCAGAGCACGCGGCACCAGCATCCGCTCTGTTGGTGCATGGAGATATTTACCCGCCCCTCAAATGAAGGCAAAGTGCTTCATAGCTGCCAAGGGCACAGAAAGTGCTTCACAGGCATGGATAGAGATTCTCCATAAGCAGTGAGAGGCAAAATTAAAAAGCTGTGTTTCTGGACTGGATTTTGGGTTATGAATTGTTACAGGTTAACAGTGTCTGTCGTGTTTGGAGCATTCACTTCACCTCAGTTCATTCTTGATTGCTGCTTCCTGTTTTCCAGGTTTGCACACAACAGCAGAAATCCAAAAGTGGTCCCACAACGTGTAAAATTACTGATTTCTTCAAAGAAAACCTCCCCCTCCAGCTGCTCTGCTTCTCTAGGTATTAAATGTGTGGAAGGGAATTAATTAAACCCAGCGCAGCTCTCGGGTACACACGAGACTCACCACAGCCCATGTAAATCCTGCTTGGAAATGCAGCCTGAGCAGGCAGGCAGGCTCTAAATACAGCTGCAGATGGAATCCCTGAGGCATTCCAGGGTAGCTCTGAGCAGGAATAACTTGACATGTTAATTCTGGGACAACGTGAAGATGTCAACATCTGTTGTGGAAATACAGTATAATTATTAAATGACGCCACTTGCATCTTTTAAGGGGTGTGTGATGGTGTTCAAACACACTGGGATCCACCTGGACACAGCCATGTTGGGCTTCCTGTGGTATAAGTTAAAGAGAGCAACTGTCCGACTGGAGCAGAGAAGGACCAGGCCCCCTGATGGAGAGCCCATCACTCCCAGCCTGCCAGCCTCTGAGGGTGCCATTTCACATCTTTGGTTCTCCAGTCCCCTAAGTGCATCCCCCACAGCCTTAGAGAGTCTGTAACTACCATGGAGACCTCAGACCATCCCTTGAGATTGGCAAGAGCCTCTCTGGGATATCAGCAGGAACACACCAAGGCTTGCTCAGTATTAATTACAAATCTCAAGTGTTTATTCAAGGATTTCACCTTTTGTCCCCTCTGATTATGGAGTGGGCTGATGTCCAAGCCTCATAAACAGTCGTGATCTTGGTTTTTGATGTCTCCCACCTCATCTCCCCACCCTCACAAGGGTTGATGAAGGTGGGGGCAGCGTGGGACCCCACAGGAGCTGAGAGAGCAGAAAGCAAGAGCCTACAAGGCTCAGCACACAGCTGGGGATCCCAGCAGGAGCTCTGCGCTGTGCCAGGGCTTCTCTGCACCACCCAGCAGCCCCAGGCAGAACAGCCTTGGAAAAAAGCAAATAATGGTGTGCATTTTGGGCAAAACACCCAAAACCCCTCTGCATGGCTCAGTCCCAGGGCAGGGGCAGAGCTGGCAGCTCATCCTGCTGGCAGGGATTGTGTCCAGAGGAGCCTGTGGCTCCCTGTGCCCCCACAGCCCTGAGGGGCAGCAGCTCCTCTCAGTGGCATTGCAAGAATTTGTACTCCCTTCTCCCCATCGTAGGGCCAAAACAGAATCCCAGGGCAAGCTGAAGCTCCACACACTGGGCACTGAGCCAGATTCTGAGCTGTGTTTTAGGAACTCGGCCCTGAACACAGGCAAATCCCAAAGTACCCAAGGACACCAGTGCCATGGATGTTTTTGATCTGAAGGGGATGGTTAAAATCTGTATTTAACCTTTATGGTGTGATGTTAAAGATGGTCCACTAAAGGCACTCAGCATGTTAGCAATCCTGGCCTGTTTGGAAAGCAATAATACAAAAAATGGCCTGTTTTCCCCCTCCCAGTGTTGTGCATCTACAGATTTCTTTAAAAAAAAAGAATGCCACAGGTCGGTGGTTGTCTCCTGGACATTTTACACCACTTGGGGCAGCCTTTTGTTTTCCAGGGTCAGATCCAGAGAGTGCTGAGTCTTAAAATTTTATAGTGGGTGTTTTGAGGGTGAGCTGAATGCAGGAGAGCATTGCATGCAGCACAGCGATCCTGGTTCTTGGCATCAGGCTGAGCATGCTGAGCCCCACAGCCAGGCTGCTGCCAGAGGCAGGGGGAAAAGCCAGAGAGGTCACCAGTGATCCCAGACTGGGAAAATGAAATGCAGGCTTGTTCCCATTCCTATGTTCTTGGTTGTGCAAGGGAGCTGGGTGGGAAATGCAGCTTTGGTACCTGTTGGGTACCACCCAAGGACAGGGGAAGGGGCTGTGAGCAGAGGTGGCTCAACCCCCTGTTTGTGCCAGAGGGGCTCCAAAACACCCCTGTGTGGCACTGCAGCTCCTCAGAAACCACAGCAGAGCTGATCAGCAGCAAACCCAGGACGTGTGCTCTGCCAAAACAGAGGTGAGTGCTCAGGTTGCGTGCTGGAAAGGGGGCAATGGAGCTGGGCTCAGCAACAGCACTTTGAGCTTTAATGGCCAAGCAAATCCGCCCAGCTGAAGGTCAGTGGGAATTTTCTCGTTGGCTTTTCAGCCTCTGGATTTTGCAGAGGGCTGGATTTCCCTGCAGAGCCAGCTGGGAGCTTTCCTTCACTTTTCTACAACAGCACACAGCTCCTGCACAAGAGATTTGCTCTGGATTTCTGGATTTGAGCTTGGCACCAGGTCAGAGACCCTGGACACAGTGGCATAAAAGAGCTGCAGGAGCTCAGCCCAAAGGGGCATAGCCAGAAATGGTGGAAATGTTGCCTGTATCCCACAACTCTGGGACCAGTACAACACCAGCTGCAAGCCAGGGGCTAACACCCCACCAGTTCCTGGGTTTTGTTCATCCAACTAGATAATTCCGTGGCCTGCTGGTACCTGATTCATATTTAGCAGAGGAGTCCTAATGTCACCATGATAATAATTTTTCAATTGTAGTGCTCCCATGTTTTCTGGATGGTGGGTGTACAGGACCTGAGGACAGAGGACCTTCCTCTGAAAGCTGCTTACTTTAACCCATTCTACATTAGAGCCTGGAAGGGTGAGCAGTTTACCCAGCAGCTCCATGCACTGGCAGCGGGCCTGGCAGCAAACCAGTCACCCCCATCACACAGCCCTGGGCAGGCCCTGCTCTGCTGGGGAGCACCAGGGAACTCCCTGGGAGCTGACCTGAGATGGAGTCAAGGCTTTATCTCATCAGCTGATGACACCCACGGGGCACTGACTTTTCATCCCCCTCATTATAAGCAGATAACAACACTCATGGAGGGGATGGTTTTCCAAATTCAGTCCTCAAACTCCATCATGACCTGTTTGCTGTTTACTCCTGTAAATCCACAGGAGAGCGACATCAGAGGAGAGCAAAGATAAACAACCATTTCTGTCCCCACTGGGGCTGAGGGGCCACATCCTGGAGGCTGCAATTGACCTCCTGGCCACCATCCCTCCCCTGTTGTTGTTTTGGTGCTTCTGAGCTGCTGTTGGATGCTGCTTTGAACTTCCAACTCATCACACAACAGTGAGAAAACTCAACAGACAAAACCACCTCTACCCACCCTTGGGAAAAAGCCCACCAGTTCAGCACCAATTATTATGCCCCTCTAGATGGGAAAAAAAAAAATCCAATTTTAAAAAATGCAGAAAGATAGAATAAATCTTGTCAGTGTCCAGGGCAAGGGACCAGCCCCTAGGCCAGGATTTCTGCCTACATCAGGCAGTCCCCAGAGGCATGGCTGGGGAAGGGTGAGGGATGGCCGGAGCAGGGGCTCCTACAATTGCAGGGTTGTGTTTTCCTGGCCCTTCCTCCTCCCAGGGGACACATCTGTGGCACAGGACACATTTCTCCCCCAGAGCTGCAACAGCTCCATCAGATTGAAGACAACTAATAAAAAACTTTAAATGGATCCAAGGTGTCCCTCCCACTATGCTTCACACAGGAGGACATGAAAAATTATTTGAATGAGAGCAAGCAAAGCAGAAGCATTTCTAGGAGGAGTTGACTGGCAAACATCTCCATTGATTTAAATCCACTGGTGCCTGCAGCTCTGCAGGCACAGCCCTGAGGGCAGGCAGGGCTTGGGCAGAAATCAGGTTTTGAGCAGCTGGAGGCACAAATCTCACATCACAGGCTCCAAACACCAGCACTGGACACGTCCCCCCAGCAGCCACCTCTGGGGTTTGGGGCTTTGCTTTTCTTTGCTCTTCTGTGGGGATTTGGTTTCTGTGTTTTCCCAAGTGAAGCTCTGAAAAGCCTGGAGAGAGCAGCAGAGCAGGAGTGAGCAGGGCATGAGCCACACTGAGAGGGTTTCCCTGACCAAATCATCCCAAGTAACTGAGAGAGGCTCGGGCTTATTGCAGTCTCTGGGATGTGTCTGACTCCCTAGAGATTGATAACATCCAGTGGGCTTTTTGCTTTTGCCTTTATCCCAGCAGCAATCACCTCCCCTCACCGAGTGGGGCTGGGGTTCCTGCCCTTACTCCCCTGCTGCTGTGTCACCTCCCAGTGTCACCTCCAGTGCCGTGGGTGACAGCAGCTCTGCCAACAGCACTGGGAGCACCGGGACTCCCTCAGACACAGAAACTGCAGCTGGTGCTGCAGTGAGAGCACACAGCATTTTGCCAGTACGCTGGAGAGGGGCTGTTC